>GL379895.1:242111-259331 GCA_000143925.2 Caenorhabditis brenneri | reverse complement strand
GAAACGTTCTAGAATTCAGGGATATAAATTCAAAATGTAAGGAGAACCAGAAATTGAAAAACAGTGAGAAACTTTGGATAAATATTCAAAAGGTGAGAAGAAAAAGAGTCGAGTTTGAACCATAAACATTCAATCAATTGTTTTTTTTTCAAATTAAAAGCTTTCTAGAATTGAATTAGAGAGTTGTGACGGAAATTAAATTGTTGTTGCCGAATGTTGTTTAACCGTCAGAGAATGGTGAACTATTGCGATTGAGAAAGGAAATTTCCCTTGTTTGTACGTCGTTTGTAATTCGTGTTCTGCATTTTTTTCATGTCGGGATGGCTGTATGTCTGTATGTCTTCACATTTATCCCAAGAGATTTCAATCATTTATAAAGATTGATCTGATCATATTTGGGTATCAAAACACTAGCTTTCTATAGCCGGCTCCTAATTAGAATTAAACGGACAGATAGACAGACAGTCGGACGGACATAGAGACTAACAACTGCGCAATAAAACTTCAGTATTCAAAGGCATTTCGAATTCTGAAAAACTATAATCTTTCACACAAAGCGGTCGAAACACCTAAATTTTACCTCAAATTACATGCCAAAAACGCTAAATTTCCATCAAAATCCACCCTTTTCATCCTTTTCTTCCAGGCAACATCCAGGCAGCATCTTGTAATTCTTATTCAGAAAACAAAGCCGTTTCTTCAGCCAAACTAGGTCGACTCAGTGAGAGAGGCCGAAATCCACCAGCTCCAGGAATCGACGGACTTCTCCATCGTCCTCCACAATGATATGCGTTTGAATTTGAACACCGTCAAAATATTAGAATTGATTCCGCAGCTTCGAATGGATGGAATGTTCAAAACGAGGGTAAGCGTGGCAGATGATCTGCCAACAATTCACGAGGATATGGATCTCATGGACATGATGCCTTTTTTGATCATATTCGAAGGGAACACAACGATGAGTCGGTCATTCCGCCAAGGTCCGTCGCGCATACCGCTCCAATCAATTGAGGAATTTTATTAGAATTCTTTTTGCCCTATTCTTACCAGCTCACGTGTACTTGCTACAATTCTCAGGAGAATAAAATCTACGAACAGAATATTTCTGGATTTTCATTCCTACCGTGACCTGATAGCTATGTTTCGATGGTGTGACATAACTTTTTGGCTAGAAACCTCTATCGCATGAAGATTTTGGAGCTAGAAGCCAAAGGTATGGAAAACGAAAAGAAAGATGAGCATCCCAGAATAGAAGCCGTTACGAAAACAGAAACAATAAACACACGATTACCGAGTTCTGACAAGTTTATTGGACAAACCATATGGCAGATATGAGATGCTCCGAGATGAGTTATCCCAAAACGGGGGCATCAATATAACACGACATAAATACCCAATTTGAGGAGGCTTGGGAATAAAATATAACATGAAAATTAATACAAGAGTAGTTAGATATAAATACAATGGTTTGTGGTGGTTATAATCAGAGGGGGGTTTAGAAAACCAATAAAGATTACATGATTGTGGAGAGCGATCAAATAAAACAATAACAATGTGAGGGTGAAGTGGCGAACGAAACTGGGGATTTGTACAGGAAGGGGTCGAAGAAAATGCAAGGGGAATGGTTATTGATTATCTTGAATGCAAGCCTAAGCGTTGAACCGAGTAGCAAACAGTTTCTTGTCGAAAACTCCCAATTGCTTATTGGTGGCCTCGAAATCGAACTCTCCTTCCTTGTAGACTGCGCTTCTCTGAGCCAACACCTCAGCACCACGATGACTGTACATTCCAGCGACGTAGAGAGGAGCCGGGTAGCTGACAGGATGGTAGACGATTTGATGATCATAGCAGAGATCGTTGGTCAATCCCTCCCACATTTCCAACGGCTTGGTTTTATCTGTGTTGAAGATGACGGTGTACTTGGCAGCTTTGTTGGTTCCCTGCCGAGCAACAGCCGATGAGTTGTACCACTCTCCGAGAAGAGGATTGACGATGGTCTCATCAATGATTGTTCCCGGTTCCATGTTGGAAACTCCTCTTTGATCTTGCTTGTAGAGCCGTGTGTTGTGCAGTTTGGTCGCAGCAATCACTGTGATGTGTGGTCTGTAGTTTCCACTAAAGGATTCGCAGACTTTTTTGATTGCTCCAACGTATTTCTCGTTGATCAAACCGTACTGTCCCTCGGTGACACCACTGAAGTAAACCACGATACTGGTTGGCGCTGCACGGTTCTTCTTCGTTTGATCAATGCACAGTTTGACCACGTTCTTGATGATAGGCCCGTATACCTGCAAAAAGAAGCAGTTTATGAATTATGGTTGCGGTAAAACTTACGTCACTTGAACGCTTGACGAAGAAATAGCCTCCAGTGAACTTCATGTGATGATCCGACATATTCGCAGAGAATCCGATGGCGATTGGAGCGTCTCCGCCTCCTCCCTTCTGAGAGGTCTCGAATCCAATGACGAGTCGGTTCTTGTCGAAGTACTTGCTTTCAACATCATAGTTGAGGCCACCCAACTTGATGTTGATCTTGTTGGCGATGTTCTTCCTCGTGTTCGGTTGTCGAACATAACGTTCAGCAGTTGTGAACTTGATGTCTTGGGTGAGCATATCGTGCTCGAGTTCCAGAGCCTTCATCTCCTGATGATAGTTATTTTGATCGGGTGTGATGAACAACAACATTTGACGCTTGTTCTTGACTGCTTCGGTGAAGATCGGCTTCAAGTTTCCATTAACGATGAAACTCCTCTGGGGATTCTCCACTTGCATTCCCATTTCTTTCATTGTGTTGACGAGTGGTGCGATGGCAGAACTGAATAGAAGTCGATTAAGAACATCATTTTAAACTGGGGAAACTCACTCTAGCTGGGTATTCTTGTCAAACACGACTTCCCAGTTGACTAGTCTCGCTGGTCTGAGGAACTTGGTGATGTTGAAATCAGTTGCTGGACCTCTTTTTCCTGGTTCATTCCAGTTGACTGTTTTTCCTCCGTAGCTGATAGTCGGCTTTGGAAGAACATATCCTGTTACGACTTCTGGAGCGCCAACCTTCACGTAACCCTCACGATCGTTTCCAAGACCCACACTCTGCACAACCTGCTCCGTGATACGATTACGATTGTGTGGAGCAGTAGCGGCAAGTTTGATGAGATCGCTTTGCTCATTACCGATCATTTGTTCAGTTCGGACGGGTTGAGCTGGACACAGTTCCAAACATTCGACAGGATAGTTTTCAGACTGTCCTTCTCGTCCTCTTGCAACGACTGTCAAAAGGTCGGGAAACCGGAGGTTGATGTTATATTTTTCCCGGTAGTAATTCAGAACAGTCGTTGGTTGTCCGTCTCTTTTGAACGTCTGTTGGCGAGCCGACAGTCCGAATCCTCTGATTTTGACCATCCTTCTCTCGACTCCGAGATTTGCATCAGATCCATAAGTCACGTAGCAATAGAGCCCGAGCAGAGAATCTCTCACAGGGATAGACCAAGCGTCATTCGCCTGTCTGGTCGCGTTGAACTTGGGGTAAGTCCTCAAGACGTCGAGCACAGTGTATCCATCGGGGTGGAAGAGTGTAGCTTTAACTGAAATCAAATTATGAGTATTTTATAAAATTCGCAAAAAACTAACGCTCTGTGGTCAAGTAGAGAGATGGGTCCTTGTCACGTCCCTCCAGCGTTTTGACAGATTTGCATGTGCCCACTGCTGAGTTCTTTTCACCATCAAGGACTCTGACTCGATCCATTTTGATGTGATCATCGTTGTACAAATAGTGGACACAGTTTCCCATAGTAAGAACATTGGGATCTTCCAATGCTTTTCCAGAGACCATCAAATTGAGAGCTTCCAAGATTGTCTTGTCAGCCAGATTCGGACGAATGTTGACTGACTTTTTAATGGCGTTGGAAGTGCTTTGGAAGCTGTCGGCAACCTTTGTGACGGTGAATTCCACACGGAGGAAGTTGGATTTCTGCGAGAGATCGTTTCCAGTCAGGTTGAGAGTGAGAGGCTGGAAAAGAAAAATAAGTTTTGGGACTAATATAGCAGAAAACTAACATCCTTCTTCAGAAGACTCAACGAGTAGAGACTCGCTTGACGATCGTAGTAGAATGGTCCTCCTTTCTGCAACTCTGGACACTGGCGAACTGCTTTCTTGTAGGCAAGCGAGCAGAGTCCCTTGTCGCGTTCGTGTTCTGGTCCCTTGAAGATGGACTTCGATCTCTCCTTTACGAACTCCTTTCCGTCGGCCTTGGAGTACACGAACATGACTTTCACGTCATATTTGAACATTGGAGTGTTCTTCGTGATGGTAACTGGTCTCATGTTGGTCACAATTTGAACGGCTGTTCCAGGCGTTTTCTTCTTGTTCTTCTCAGCCAATGGCTCGTTTCCGACGACATCGAGAGCGACGTTCCCCATGCTGGTAGTAATTTCGTTACTGTTAGTCATTGTTAGCGCTTGACTTGATCACTGAAAACAATCACTGTATATGGAGAAGAAAAAAGTGAATAAGGCGAAAGAAAAAGAAATGAAGTCTCTCTTCCAAAACGAACAGCGAGAGGGTGAGCAACACCGATCAATGAGGAAGAAAAAGAAAACCGAGAACCGAAAAAAAGAAATGAACAACGGCATGAATTGGAGAGAATTTTAGGGCCATCGTGACGCAAAAACAAAATCAAAAAATTCGCGCCGCAATTGTTGTGCCTAGGTTTCGACACGAACGACTGAAACAAGACTTACGCTTTTAAAGCTACAGGAGGAATTTTTCATGATGCAAATGACAGAATTTCAAAGGAATCGCCTCATTTTTCGATTTTTTTGTCGTAACTTGAGTCGAAAGTCGAAAGCAAAAGCAAAAAAGGTAAAGAGATGTCGAACACGAAGCCTCTCGTTCAAAATGAACAGCAAGAGAGTCAACGAAACCACGTGAAGAATGAGAAAAAAAGAAAACCGCAAGCCGAACGAGAAATAAAAATTGAATGGAGTGGAATGAAGTTTTAGGACTTCCGAAACACAAAAACAAAACAACAAATGCGAAAAATTCGCGCCGCGCTTGTTGCGCAGCGCCTAGGTCTCGACACGAAGGACTGTAACGAACCCTGCGCCTTTAAAGCTACAGTAGGAATTTTTCATAGAAGCAAGTCTAAAAATAGTTTTTTTATGATGCAAAAAACAGAATTTCAATGAAATCGTCTCACTTTTCGAATCTTTTTGTCGAAATTTCAAGTTTCACGATAAAAAAACCGTTCCACGTGGTCGCCGTGATAAAAACATAATGGAAAAAATAACTTTTCTATTAAAATTCGAGAAACAACTGGCAATGGGAAATGATGGCTCCGGGACACGTCGCAGCGGGTAATATAGCAGCCCGACGTTTCGCAGCCGCTTTTTTCGGGTTTTCACAATATTTTTCATGTATAATTTTGATTTTTTCGGTGAAAACTGCGAAAAAAGAGAGTTACATAATATTTCGCAGTGTATACCGGAAAAATAAAAAGTGTACATGAAAAGTTTGATGAAAAATCCGAAAAACCCAAAAAAAAAGCGGCTGCGAAATGTCGCGGAGCCAAAATGATAAGAATTCTGCTTTTTTTTCCCATAGTAAAATGCGTTTTCCAGACAACAAATCTTCGTTTTTCGTTCTTATTTCTAATCTTGTTTCCCCCTTCAAAAGGAACTTTTTAAACTTTTTTATTTATGAATCGACTCGTAAAAATACAAATAAATGAAACAAGAAGAAAAATAACAACATGAAAAATTAAACGAGTTTTATTTTTATTTTTCATTCCTTCGGAACTTTGGTGGAGGTGGAAGATGTGGAGGAGAACGAGGAGCGAGCGTCCTCGGTTGAGGGGTCGATGCCCATTTCACGAAGATGAGCTGAAATAAGAATGATGAGATATCGGTCATTTGGATTTAGATATTACTTTCGTGGCGATCTTCTCTCAGCTGTTCCATATCTGGCTGTGTGACGGTCAGAATTCTGTGAATCTGCTTTGATGTCTTGGAGAATTCAGTCTGAAACGGGAAACTTTGGATCGAATCTGCAGGTTTTGAATATTTCTCTTACCAGTAGCTCTTCAGCTTGCTCCTTTACAAACTTCTGTCCCTCCTCGCGGAAATCAGTCAATGTTTTGATAGCGTTGTAAAGGACGGCGACACGGCGGTGCCATTCAATGATTGTTCCCGACTTGGACAAGTATTCCACAATGCGCGGCTAAAAAAATCAATAATTTCTTGAAAATCAAGCTATTTCTCTCACTGTTGGCAGGTTCTTGAGGTCCATGTTCTCCTGCATGTAGTATCCAACGGCGGTGTCCTCTCCAGTCTTTAGCAACTTGTCGAATTCCATTTGCAGCTTGGTGCCCATCTCGCCGGAGGCGGTAATGAACTGAAAATCATTTTCCGATAATCCGATAATTTACGATGAAAAAAAGCTGAAAACTCACAGCTAACGGCTCGGCACGTTGCATATATTTTCTGTGTGCCTTGTGAGAGCCTCGAAACGTGCATGCTCCACAGAAAACCTTTTCACGACGATAGAAAAGAGAAGGCGACAAGACTGGGAGTTTTTGTTGAAGCGCGTGTCCACAATCCTCCTTGAGACACACGAATAACTGGCTGTGTGGGGCCAGTGTTTGGCAGGCTGCGCATGTCGCAGTCAAGTCATGATACGACGGCGCGATGGGCTCATAATCCATTTTTGCTGCTAAAAATAATTTTGTCGAGAAAGAACAGGTATTTGCGATTCGACAAGCTTCATAAATCATGAATTTGGCCTTCAAGAAAATTACAAAATGAGTTATTGCCCAGTCTAATTTGAAATTCGCAATTTTAGTCGACAATGGGCGTTTTCGCTAATTCCAGTTATAAATTGAGCTTTGTTTTACGAAATTTGATCGTTTTAAGCTAAAATTTGGCAGGATTTCATTGGAAAGCGGCGAAAAAATAGCAGAAAACAAGAAAATTTGAGAAAAAATCTGAAAAGCATTCAGGAAATGGCGAACAAAGCGTGGTGAGACCACCTCTTATTGGAGCGTTTTCAATGCGCCTTTAAACCGTACACCTCGGAGAGAGATCGGATTTCTTGTTTCAGATTCTCTGAAAATGAAATAAAATGCTGCAAGAAGGAGGACAAAAAAACAAAAAAATTCTCGAAAATGATTTCTATGTTCACAAATAAAGTTTTTAGCCTCATTCTGGGGGATTTATGCAATTTTTCCAATCAAAAAAGATAATTTTTTAATGAATTCATTTATTTCTTTCAACGATCATTCAAGTTCTTTTGATATCGATTCTATCCTCCGTAAACTCAAATTCCAAATAGTTTTCTGTTCCGGGGATCTCATATGAAATGGAGTTTGGAGAATGCACGTGTCTCATTGATGGTGGTCCAAGGCCATCGGTGAAGTCATCGATGGTCAAATCGTCGTAATGGCGAATGATTCCCTTTTCGAAGATTGGAGATGAGAAGAGCTTCTGAAAATAGTAATTTCAAAGTTAGCAGATTTATTCCCGCCTACCTCTTTAACTCTAACCAAATTTGCACTGTGATCTCCTCAAGATCAATTATAAACTTCCTCGTGTGCAAAACGTCATCGACTGGAAACGATGACAGATCATTCCACCCATCAACCATCAATTCTTTTGCAAGTTTCCATTGATCCATTTTGGCGATTTCTTTGGCAACTTCTTTTGCCTCCTCATCTTCTGGAGAATCGCAAATCCAAATTTGTTGAAGGAAGCCTGGTTCCACGTGGCCCAACACACGACGAATGATGCTCAATGGAGTCCCATAAAACTCCAAATACTTTGTATGCAGATTGTGGTCCATGCGCCCAAAAACCTCTTTGAAGAAAATCTCCTCCCGTTCTGCATCCAGAATAAGAACACACTTGTCCAGACGTACCACCGGATTCCGGGCGACTATTTCAAAGTGTTCGATGCCAATTTCACTTGGATCTTTGCCTTCAAATTCCTTCTTGATTTCAACGAGGTTGTTATTAGTCGTTTCATGGATTGAGTATAGGGCCTTGGAACCAGTGTCCGTTTTGGAGTACACGCACCAGTGGTAACTTTCGGGGAACTTCATTGATACTTCAGTCCCACCATCTGATTCACAACTGAATCTCCAACTCTTTTGGATGGACAAGTGGTGGTCGACGATTCTCTTGAACTCTTTGCAAACTGTTCGGGATTTCACACTGAAAAATAGAAGCTTATGAGGGTTTTTTTTTGCAAAACTTACAAATTCCATATATCCAAGTTGTGCAAAATGTGCGGATAAATTTCCACAGGAAGATCCGGAATTGATGATGTGTTTTCCATGGAGTATAGTAAGCGAAATGAATTATTTGGAAGTTTTTATTTCCGAATATTTGCCACGCAACCCCCCCCCCCCTTCACCTTTCCCACAGTTTTCCCAGAGGTCACGCCCATAATCTACAATTTTTTTTCGAAAACTGAATGACGCTGGGAAATTTTTTAGAAAAATTTAATTGTTCAATCTTTTTAGCGTGACCTGTGGCAAAGACAGGGAACTAACGGGGATCATGGAAGAAATTTTTACGCTTTTTCAACCCTGAAAGGATTAATCTGAAAGCAGAACGATGAGATAGGTTTTGAAGGTCTCTCTTTCAGAAGCTCTTTTTTTCACTTGTATGGAAGTTTGTGTCCTGCCTTTGGTGTTCATATCATGTACGTATGTCTATATGATTCTCCAAATCAAGATAAAACTTCATTTCAGAATACTTTCAAAAATCTCAGAAAATTCAAAATCCGGAAAAATAACGAAAATATTAATTGAAAATTGCTCCATTCGCGAATGCCCTCTTTTCACACTCGAAGGTAATCCACTTGTGTCTTGGCCGCCATCTTATATGAAGCGCATTCTCATTGTTATTGGGGACATTATACCAAGCTGTATATACCGAGTAACTTGTTACTTCAGGCTCCACAAGAGTTGATGTGAATTGTGTTGGGTCTTTGAAATGTCGGTAGTGAATGGTGAACCGCTTGACAAACAACGGACGATGGATGATTGTCTGCGAAAAACTATGACTTTTTGAAGTAAAAGCTTTGACACATGGTAGCCAACAGTGTGGTATGCAAATGCGCGACGCTGAGAAACAAAAGTAGGCCCTCTTGAATTAATTTTTTACGCCTAAATCTGAAGGATTTTTTGTGTTTGGAAATTTGAGTGTCTATAATTGTATCGAATTATGCCGAAAAAATCTACGAAAAAAGTCCTAAAAACCCAGCAATTTGAAATTTAGGCGAGCAAAAAGTGGCTTATTTCCGTTTCTCAGTGAAGCGCGTTTGCATACCACACTGTTGGGGACCATGTGCTTTGAAGATAGATTATATGGTCAAGAAAAATATCGGATCTTATCGATTTTTCGGTATTTCCACCTTTTTGAGGACTCTGGGACTCTGAAAAAATATACGGGACCTGTGATTTGGATCTAATACGCCACTGAGACATCGAAAAGTACCTGGGACGCGAAAAATCTTTTCCGGGACTTAACAAATTGACTTTCTGGTCTATTTTAGTCATGGGGAAAATCCAGGGAAAAAATTAGAGCCAAATAAGAGATCCAAAGAAAAATCGATACTCACTTCTCTCAGCTTCACCAACTCCTCGCCTGATATCTGCTTCAACTCAATTACAAATCTTTCTAAATGACTGAAATTCTCTATTCCTGATGCCAAATTCAATCCATGAATCTCTATATCCTTCGCATGTTTCCACTGATCCAACCCAATCAATTTATCAATTTTCATAGTGGGACTACTGAATCCACGTTGTTTATTAAACCGGATAAGTATGGAATCAAGACATTCCGGATCCAAAAATTGCAGGATTTTCGAGATTTGCGATTCTTGATTGGTCCCACATATTTGAATTTCTTTTATTAGTATCGGGGTTCTTCGGGATTCCATATGGGGTGTCAGTGCAGCTAGAAACCGCCCGTGGAAGGTTTCCAAACAATTTTCAGACAGTCTTAATTTCGGATTCGGCGGGAAAACCAATCGAATGTTAGTGATCTCTGAGTTTTGATTTCTCAAAATCAATCCCAAATCATTTCCAATTACACTTGCGAAATCCTGATTTTCGATTGTCTTCTCTCGATTTCCATATAAAATTCGGCATCCATTCTTTCCATTCTTCTGATATTCCACATCAATTCTCTGTTGGTTTTTCAAGATATACATCACAGAAATAGATTCATCTTGTGCCAGATTTGGACGTTGATTGGGTCTAAATATAGTGACACTGCTGAGATTGGAGTCCGGTGGAAAATGATCAATGTGGTTGCGCAAGTGGCGGCAAACTTTTCGAACAATTTGGCTGTAAACTAGGTAATTTGCATTTTTTTGTGAACAAACTGAAAATTAGAAACTAGAAAATATAAAATCTTACATGGTCACAAAATCGATATTATCGAATATCATGTCTAGTATTTCTGCAGGCATAGTTGACAAGGATGGAACCATGTTCTGGAACAAAAAACTGAAATTGAGAAAAGTTTTCACCTAAAACGACAAAGGAAAATGTTATGCAACAAGCATCGAACGATGAGAAAATGACGTGTTGAAAAGGTGGTTGCTCTCTTTTTTCGCTGTCTGCGTTTCTTTGGTCTGAAAATTTGGAGGAGAAGAAACTGAAAAGTAATAGAGAAGAGCAAGTCAAACATAAACAAGGAAGGAAGGGAAGAGGCTGCCATCACAGACACAAATACGGACAAACAGACATACAGACCCATCTATCAATTTTGAGCAGCTACCCCGACTCGTGAAAGTACCTGTAATTTTGGAAACACATAGACAACAAACTACAAAACTTGTCGAGCTGAATGAGCCGGGCTCAATTCCGGTGGCGAAACGCAAGTGATCATTACAATCAGAAGCTTCAAACTACAAACTACAAATTGTTACAAAACGTTTATCAACTGAAATTCATGATCAAAATTTATTGTTTTTTTTTGGGAAATAACCCAATATCAATCTCAAAGAGAAACATTTAAACATCAGAAAATCCAAAAATAAGAAAAAAAAAACTATATAAGTATTAATTGAAAATTTCTCCATTGGCGGACGCCCTCTCTTCACACTCGAAACTAAACCACTTTTGTTTCGGATTCCATCGTATTCGAAGTGCATTCTCATTGTTATTGGGAATATAGAACCATGCTGTGTACTCCCAAGAACGCGGTTTTCCAATAATAGAAGAAGTGAATCGTTTTGAGTCTTTGAGGTGGCGGTAGTTAATGGTGAACCGTTTGAAAAACGATGAACGACGGATGATTGTCTGAAGGTAATGAGACTTTCAAGTATAAAAACTGCAGATTTTATTATTCTAATCTATCTTTTATTATATAGACTCACTTCTCTCAACGTCACCAAATCCTCGTCTGATATCTGCTTCAACTCGATTACAAATCTCTCCAGATGACTGAAATTTTCTATTCCTGATGCCAAATTCAATCCATAGATTGATATATCCTTTGCTTGTTTCCACTGATCCAATCCAATCAATTTATCAATTTTCATAGTGGGACTAGCAAATCCAGGTTGCTTATCGAATATGATCTTTATAGAATCAAGGGATAACGGATCTAAAACTTGAAGAATCTTCATGATTTGAGATTCTTGATTAGTCCCGGCTAGTTCAATTTCTTTAGTTAGTATCGGGCTTCTTCGGTATTCCAAATGCGGTGTCAGGGCAGCTAGAAACCGTCCATGAAATGTTTCCAGACAGTTTTCAGACAAGCGTAGTTTAGAAAGCGTCGGAAAATAGATCGTAATTGTAGTCATTTCAGAAGTTTGATTTCTCAAAATCAATCCCAAATCATTCCCAATTACACTTGCAAAATCCTGATTTTCAATTGTTTTCTCTCGATTTCCAAATAAAATTCGGCATACATTCTTTCCATTCTTCTGATATTTCACATGAATTCTCTCTTGGTTTTTCATGAAATACTCGACTGAAACATGCTCATCTTGTGCCAGATTCGTTTGTGGTTTGAATTCATAAGCTTCAATGGCGACACTTTGTAGTTTGGAGTCCGGTGGGAAATGATCAATGTGGTTGCGCAAGGGGCGACACACTTTTCGAACGATTTGACTAAAAATTGAAGAATTTTTCTAGAATTCATGTTTGGATGTGCAGGTTGATTATACGTTTTTGTAAATAAACCATGTTTGGAATAAGAAAAAATTGAAACTTACATTGTCACAAAATCGGTATAATCAAATATCATGTCTAGTATTTCCGCAGGCATAGTTGACAAGGATGGAACCATTTTCTGAGACAAAAAAGATACAAGTTGCATATTTTCTGAAATCGAGTTAACTTGGAGGTTTCGAAATACTTTGCAAAACCAAAAGTGTGCAACAAGAAGAAGAATTGATGGGTTGAAAAAAGTGATTGCTCACTTCTTTGGTTGTCTGCATCTCTTCGGTCTAACTCGTTTGAAGGAGAGAAAACTGAAGAATGAATAGATAACATGAACTCAAACATGACCGAGGAAGGAAGGAAAGAGGCTGTCCGTACAGATGGACAAACAGACATACAGACATACCAGCTATCTCTCAATTTCTGCGGCTAGCCCAGATCAGAACTGGTCAATTCAGAATTTATTTTCACTGTCAGCAATTCTTTGGTCTGAAAATTTGGAGAAAAGAAAACAAGTCGAAAGATAACCGGAAAAGAAGGGAGAGACTGTCAGTACAGACACACAGATGCACAAACCGACGAAAATTTTTTATTGAATTCGTTTTGGTGACAAACTACAATTTTAATTAAAACTCATTGTTTTGAAAAAAAACAAAATTTTGATTTTGAAGGGTAAAATTTTCAATTCAGGGAATCCAAAAATACAAAAAAAAATATAGAAAAATATCAATTAAAAATTGTTCCATGCGCGGCAATCATCCTCTTTCTACACTCGAAGATAATCCACTTTTGTTTCGGATTCCATCTTATTCGAAGTGCATTTTCAATGTTATTTGGGACATTGAACCATGCTGTGTACTCCCAAGAACGCGGCTCCCCAAAAACTGAAGTGAATGGCAATGGGTCTTTGAGGTGGCGGTAGTTAATGGTGAACTCGTTGAAGAATGGACGATGGATGATTGTCTGAAAGCAACGGAAACCACAATAACTACACAGGTGGGACCGGATATTATCCAATAAAACACAGATAACAATACAACAATACCCACCTCTCTCAACGTGACCATCTCTTCGCCTGATATCTGCTTTAACTCGATTACGCATCCCTCTAAATGACTGAAATTTTCTATCCCTGATGCCAAATTCAATCCATGAATCGAGATAATTTTTGCTTGTTTCCACTGATCCAATCCAATCAATCGGTCTATTTTCATAGTGGGACTACTGAATCCAAATTGTTTATTAAACCGGATAAGTATGGAATCAAGGCATCCCGGATCCAAAAATTGAATGATTTTTGAGATTTGAGATTCTTGATTGGTTCCAATTACTTGAATTTCTTTAGTTAGTATCGGGGTTCTACGGGATTCCATATGGGGTGTCAGGGCGGCTATGAACCGTCCATGAAATGTTTCAAGACAGTTTTCAGACAGTCTTAATTTTGGATTCGGCGGGAAAACCAATTGAATGATTGTCATTTTAGAGTTTTGATTTCTCAAAATCAGTCCCAAATCATTCCCAATTACACTTGCGAAATCCTGATTTTCAATTGTTTTCTCTCGATTCCCATATAAAATTCGGCATCCATTCTTTCCATTCTTCTGATATTCCACGATTCTCTGTTGGTGTTTCAAGAAATACATGACTGAAATAGATTCATCTTGTGCCAGATTTGGTGGTTGGTTGGGTCGTCTAAACATGCCGATATCGATGAGTTTGGAGTCCGGTGGAAAATGATCAATGTGATTTCGCAAGTGGCGACATACTTTTCGAACGATTTGGCTGTAAATTGAAGAATGTTTCTAGAATTAATTTTTAGATGTTCAGGTTGATTATACGTTTTTGTAAATAAACCATGTTTAGAATAAGAAAAATTGAAACTTACATTGTCACAAAATCGGTATAATCAAATATCATGTTTAGTATTTCCGCAGGCATAGTTGACAAGGATGGAACCATTCTCTGGAACAAAAAAGATAAAAATTGCAGTTATTTTTTGAAATCTCACAAAAGTTTTAACTCTTTCGAAAGAGTTAATTTGAAAGTTTCGAAATATTTTGCAAAACCAAAAGTGTGCAACAAGAGGAAATGATGGGTTGAAAAAAGTGATTGCTCACTTCTTTGGTTGTCTGCATCTCTTCGATCTAACTCGTTTAAAGGAGAGAAAACTGAAAAATGAATAGATAACATGAATTGAAACATGATCGAGGAAGGAAGGAAAGAGGCTGTCAGTACAGATGGACAAACAGACACACAGACATACCAGCTATCTCTCAATTTCTAGCGGCTACCCCGGATCTAAACTGGTCAATTCAGAATTTTTTTCACTATCAGCGTTTCTTTGGTCTGTAAATTTGGAGAAAAGAAAACAAGTCGAAACATAAGTAGGCACCACAACATAATTTTCAAACTCAATAATTTGATGAGAATTGTGGCTCCGCGTCACTTGGCAACTTGTCAATTCGCAACTGCGACATTTCGCAACTAACGTCGATTTCGCAACTGTGACATTTCGCAACTATGACATTTCGCAACCAACCATTTTGCAACTACGACGTTTCGCAACTGACTTTGGCAAGTAGAATGGACTTGTACTTCAGCCAAAATGTATGAGAATTTCCTAGACTTATCTGACGATCTCAATGTTCACGTTTATCTCATTTCTGGCGTGACCCTTGCTTTCTACGTCGTTTTGTACTAGTTGCGAAATGTCAAGTTGCGAAATGTCGTAGTTGCGAGATGACGTGTTGCGATATGTCGTAGTTGCGAAATCGACGTTAGTTGCGAAACGTCGCAGTTGCGAATTGGCAAGTTGCGAAGTGACGCGGAGCCAGAATTGTATATGTACGTCTTCCAAATTTTGATAGAAGTACGCCCAAAAAATTTTACGGAAAAATATTCACTACCGACTGAGTTAGTGTCATTTTTAGATGCGCCGATTACTACTGAAAATTCACCCGGCGCGCTGCCGGCGGCAATGAAAAAGAGGGGGAGAGCCAAGAGGGGGAGTTGAACTCGCGCCTCCAGATCGACTGGCAACTGTGTACCCCACTTCTCCACGCATGCGGAAGGCGGCTGGCGCCCGAGGGCCTTTATATTGGTGGGGTGTTGGTCGGCTTCGAGGGGCTATTCGAGTGCCGAAATACCAATTTCAGACGAAAATAACTTTTTTTGCCCAGTACGAATTTTTGATTTTTTATAAGGAAATTGTTGCAAATTAGCCATAGAATCTGAATCTCTCATAAAATCGACGGAGTTTTCACTCCCTGACACCTAAATCCTCGAAAAACTACATTTTGAGTGAACCATACCGTGTTTGAAAGAGTAAAAAAGTACTTCAATCGGCTCCAAACTTTATAATTTTTTAAACCCAAAGTATTGAAGTGTTTCTTGATGGGAACCGAAAATAAAAACCTATGGTCATCACTGAAAAATTTTTCCTGCTCTCACTTGAAGTTTGGCTCAATCTGGGCGAATTTGCCCAGAACGGATTTTTTATTTTTCAACAAAAACCATTTCCACATATCAGGAACTATCAGAAACAGAAAAAAAATTGACGGAGTTTTCACTTCTTGGGGTAAAATATGGGACTTTTCCACTCCTCACCCTAATTTTGACCTCATTTCCTGACTTTATCAGCTGAACTGTTGGTTGTATGCTTAATCTGACTTTACCATTCGATTCTACGTGAAAAGTTACGTACGTACATGTGATTTCGAGCCCAGTCTCGGTCCAATTTTGGTGGCTGTAAACGCTCAAAGGTGCCGCAGACCGCCAGGCTGAATTTTTTCGACGCCCCTCCCCCTCTTCATTGCGCCCCCTAAACATAAGCGGAAAAAGAAGGGGAGAGAGTGTCAGTACAGACACACAGATGTACAAACAGACGAAAACTTATTTTTATTGAATTGAGAAATACGTTTTGGTGACAAACTACAATTTTTATTAGAATTCATTGTTTTTAAAAAAATTGAATTCTGACTTCAAAGGTAAAGAAAAAAAAGGATTCCAAAAATATCAATTAAAAATGGTTCCATGCGCGGCAAGCATCCTCTTCCTACACTCGAAGATAATCCACTTTTCTTTCGGATTCCATTTTATTAGAAGTGCATTCTCATTGTTATTGGGAACATTGAACCATGCTGTGTACTCCCAAGAACGCGGTTCTCCAAAAACTGAAGTGAATGGCGATGGGTCTTTGAGGTGGCGGTAGGTAATGGTACACTCGTTGAAGAATGGACGATGGATGATTTTCTGAAGGTAATGAGACTAGGTTTCTGAAAAACACAAAAACTACAGAGGGACCGGATATTTTCCAATAAAACACAGACAACAATACCCACCTCTCTCAACGTGACCATCTCTTCGCCTGATATCTGCTTCAACTCGATTACAAAACCTTCCAAATGACTGAAATTTTCGATATTCGATGCCAAATTCAATCCATGAATCGAGATAATTTTTGCTTGTTTCCACTGATCCAATCCAATTAATCGGTCTATTTTCATAGTGGGACTACTGATTCCAAATTGTTTATTAAACCTGATATGTATATAATCAAGGCATGACGGATCCAAAAATTGAATGATTTTTGAGATTTGGGATTCTTGATTGGTTCCAATTACTTGAATTTCTTTTGTTAGTATCGGGGTTCTTCGGGATTCCATATGGGGTGTCAGGGTAGCTGAAAACCGTCCGTGGAAAGTTTCCAGACAATTTTCAGACAGTCTTAATTTTTTTTTTTCAAAAAACATAAAAATTGCAAATATTTTCTGAAATCGAGTTAATTTGGAAGTTTCGAAACATTTTGCAAAACCAAAAGTGTGCAATAAGATGAAGAAATGATGGGTTGAAAAAAGTGATTGCTCACTTCTTTGGTTGTCTGCATCTCTTCGATCTAACTCGTTTAAAGGAGAGAAAACTGAAGAATGAATAGATAACATGAACTCAAACATGACCGAGGAAGGAAGGAAAGTGGCTGTCAGTACAGATAAACAGATAGACAAACAGTCATACCAGCTATCCAGGGTTGCAACCGGCCGGGCCGG
>GL379895.1:222428-242040 GCA_000143925.2 Caenorhabditis brenneri | reverse complement strand
CTGTTTCTCATTTCTTTCACAACGTTTTCACGCGATAAATTTTTGAATTGTTCCCCCCTAGGTGAATCAATGAGGATTTAGTACTGAAATTTCAGATCAATCGCAATATCTCGCTTCCAAGAATCGCTCGGCAGATAATGAAAACTGTTTTGGAGTCAGGTGAATGTCTGCTTTCGACCCATATACTTTTTATACCCTAACTGCACACCCCATTTAGACCATTCCCTAGTCAGCACGCTGGAAGCATGGGGGATACACCCTTTAGGAAACAGGCTTAGGAAAATCCCGGGAGCCAACAGACTACACCTTCCCCCCAAGCTCAGCACGCTGGAAGCATAGCGCTACTTATAAAAAAGCATACATATAATCATCATAAGAACTGCAGAATCACGAATAGGAAAAGCTAATTAAAACGTGAAATTCTTATAAACGGAAAAAAACTGAACATTTTGGCATTTTTTTTGACGTGAAGATATATAATTATATCTTCTTTTCCTATTCAAAATGTGTCCATCTTGGAGAAGTGGATAACACGTTTGAATTCCAAACAAATGGTTTGGGTTCAATTCCACCCCAGTACAAAAACATGTGTGTTTTTGTACAGGAATTCAAACGTGCCCAATTCGAGGGGCTCGGTGAAAAAATCACCATGCTCGGTTACTCGGGGTTTACGGGCGCGCATGCGATTCGTGGGAAGTGGATGTATTTATCTGAAATATTGGATACAAAAAATGGATGGCTGAGTGAAGATGGAACGTTCTCTTATAATGCGGCCATTTCTATTGATGCAGTCATGGATACAGATGAATGTTGGAGATTCAATGTTCTCAATAAACCTTTCAAACATGATTTCGGACCGACTTTAGTGAGACTATTCAAGGAAGGGGAATGCTTCGAATGGCTGTGTTCTCATGTTCAGGTATGTTTCGATATTCACCAAATACAGAGAATTTTTTGATAATCCAGATGTACAAACTGCACTGTCCCAGACTTTCTGAATTGGCACAAAACACCACATTCGCAAGGGGCCGCCACATACTTGGCTGCCCATGTATGTCTCATGCCAGTGCTTGCTTGAATATTCTACATGGAGTTCAAGTAAGATTGAAAACTGGTGAAGAACTTTTTGGAGTACTGGAAATCGCTAAACTCTATGGATTCCAAAATGTTATCCGTTATTGTGAACGTCAATTGATTGAAGATGCGGTTGCAATTGGAGATATTGAGGATAGGATTTTATTAGCGATTCAAGCCGATTTCAATCAATACTTGTCGATTTTATTGAAGGAATTGGAGCAGAAAAATCAGTTACTGGAGATCTTAGAGAAGGTGGATATTGAGATGATTTCAGGAGATTCGATGAAGATTTTTGTAAGGAAACTATTGTATAGCACTAAATAAATGAATTTGTGGACATCGAACAACTATATTTCTGAAAAAGCAGACCTAAAAAAATGTCGCCTCCATCGGGTTCGAACCCGCGATAAAAATTTGAAAAACAGCAGCGCTCTAGACCATGCCGTTCGCAAAAGGGCGTAGAGATTGTTGCTGTCTTCCTTTCTTATTCGGTACTAGAGTATCGTCCCGCGAGATTCCTTTTCCCGCGAACAGCGAGAACCCGTGCGAGTCTTGCAAGAAACTTTTTTCGGATAGTTTCGGAACAAATAACTGAAATTCTCTATCTCCGATGCCGAATTCAATCCATGAATCAAGATACTTTTTGCTTATTTCCATTGTTCCAATCCAATCAACCTATCAATTTTCATAGTGGGACTACTGAATCCACCCTGTTTATTAAACCGGATAAGTATGGAATCAAGGCATCCCGGATCCAAAAATTGCAGGATTTTCGAGATTTGAGATTTTTGATTGGTCCCACATATTTGAATTTCTTTTATTCGTATCGGGGTTCTAGGAAGCGCCCGTAAAAAGTTTACCAGACAATTTTCAGACAGTCTTGATTTGGATTCGGCGGGAAAACCAATTGAATGTTCTACTGTAGTTGAATGGACCCAACAGAGAGGTCAAAAAGTTGGATGGACCCAAGAGAGGTGTCGAAAAGTTGGGTGGACCCAAGAGAAATTTCGAAAAATTGAATGGACCCAAAACGGGCACCAAAAATTTGGGTGGACCCAAGGCTGTCAAAACGTGCGGCTGGCCGAGGCCGCGGCTTTTTCCAAGATGTGCAAAAAGCCGCGGCCTCGGCTTTTTGCACATCCTCCCTCTCTGCTTTATGCGTTTTGGGTGGACCCAAGGCTGTCAAAACGTGCGGCTGGCCGAGGCCGCGGCCGGCCGGCCCTCGGCTTTTTGCACATCCTCCCTCTCTGCTTTATGCGTTTTGAAGTGTTAACAACCCAAATTTCCTGTTGAAATGAAGGAGGGGGAAATGTGCAAAAAGCCGTGGCCGCGGCCGGCATGAACATTAATTACAATGACATATTGAGAATCTGCTCTTTTTTCAAAAAATGTTTCTATTTCTTTTCTCAAGCGTAAAGTCTTATAATTCATCGAGTTTTGAAAACAAAAAATCACACAAACGCCGGTCCTCGATGATCCAATTTCCAAGTACCTGTCTTGGGTCCATTCATTTATTCTGGCCCTCTGTTGGGTCCATCCAACTTTTCGACACCGTTGTTGGGTCCATTCAATTCCAAAAACTCTCTTGGGTCCATTTAACTACAGTAGAACCAATGATTCTTATTTCAGAAGTTTGATTTCTCAAAATCAATCCCAAATCATTTCCAATTACACTTGCGAAATCCTGATTTTCAATCGTTTTCTCTCGATTAGGGTCTCCATTTGGGTAAAATTTTGCCCGCCCGCGCCCGCCCGGGCGGGAAACGTTTAACCGGCCGAGGGATCCATTGCCATGTTCTTCGTTTATCATACATTTCCCCGTCACAATCAGTTATGAATTATTGCTTGCCTGATTTCATCGATTTTCGAATTCCTGTTTCGAAAAAATGAAAGGTGAATGAAAAACATCGCAGTGGAAAATGAAGAGAACATAACTGATAAGGAAGGAGGAGTTAACAATATATTTCAAAATTGAGAAAAGAATACTTATAAATTAATCTGTTTGACCAACAAACAGTGGGGTTTTCAAATTGAATTCAATTGCTGAAGCTGGAAAAGAGAAGCGTGGGACCTTGGAAGTTTTTGTTTTTTTGCTCTGCGGCTCTGGTTAAGCTGTCCTGTTGATTACCAAAATTAAAAAAACT
Organism: Caenorhabditis brenneri; assembly: GCA_000143925.2. Taxonomy (NCBI): domain Eukaryota; kingdom Metazoa; phylum Nematoda; class Chromadorea; order Rhabditida; family Rhabditidae; genus Caenorhabditis; species Caenorhabditis brenneri. Next base: position 238,819 of record GL379895.1, on the reverse strand, counting down.
CGAATTTGATTACCAGCTTCATCATTTTGAAGAAAAAAAAACAAAGAAGGAAAACTGAAAAATCAGTTAGACCTGTCGCGAATTCGTCGTGGTATGTCACCACCTTCCTCTCACGACTTTCTATTATTCTATTTCTTTGCTCTTATTCCATTAATTATCATAAAGAAAGAATGTTCCGTCTCTCTTCGCTCGACTTCACCCTCTCGGAGCTGTTTGAACCACCGCGCAGACTACGGTAGCTGTGGACACCTGCACATCAAACTCGGACACGTTTTTAGGCCACGCGCGCCTCGACGATTATTCAGTTGTTGCTTCGTTTCGTTGCCACGTTGCGCGTGTGCTTTTGTTCTTGTTTCCCCTACCCATTTGCTCGTTCCGTTTATTTCTGTTCGTTCCACTGTGTCGGTTCCACCGACACAGTTGGGTTGTTGAGTTAAAAGAGAGAGACAATAAATATCGGCGTCATAATTAACCTGTGTTATTCTTTTGTTCAGTTGGGGGAAAATGGGCCGATAGGTCGAACTGAGTTCGAAACATGGTGCATCGGACCAAATTAAGAGTTTCCCTTTGTAATTGACAATAAGAAAACCAGGAAAAAACTGCCGTTTGTCTCTAAAAAATTTTCGTTTGTTCGTTTTATTTCGTTTGTCCGCTCTTTCCGTTCGTTCCCGCTCAAAAGACCTGTTGACACGTTCCAAGACGGCGCATCAGGCATAAAAGTGTCAAAAAGACCTGGATTCACGTTTCAAGACGGCGTTCCAGGCACCAAAGCAAGAAAAGTCCTAGCCAATGACGAAAGCCTGCGGTTGGGCACAAAAGAAGGCCAGATTTCTTGAAAATCTGCTGTAAAAAAAGGCTCGGAAGCCGCACAAGGTTGACCGAATTGTCGGAAGGCATATCGGAAAGCGGTTTGTGGTTAGAAGAGGGAAGAAAAGAGAAAAGAATCGGGAAAGTCTCAGAAAAACTCGAGTAGGCCGAAGAGAAAGGCTGAAAGGGCGATCGGGTGATTAGAACGAAAGTCGGCATTCGAATAGAGAAGTGTCAAGAAAAAGAGAGCGGACGAGCTGTGGGGACCAGCAAGTACGTAAAAAGAACTAAATTAGAGTCAAAAGTGCCAAAAGAGCAGAGATATCCGCATATGCAGACAAAAAGGCTACATTGTCGGTGAAATTAGATGAAATCAGCGTTGATGACGCAAAAATATTGTCGGCGAAGGTGTCAATCGCATTTTCTGTGATAAAAGCCTGAAAATAAAGTTAAGACCGTTTTCTATCGGCATTAATTGTTCGAAGAATTATCGATTTGAGTCAAGTTTGTCCTCTGAAAGAGGAGAAAAGCCAAAAAATTGAAGAGGCAACGACGCTCCGCAATGCCGCAGTGCTCGGAGTTTAGCAGAAATAATTTCGAAAGAACAAGAAAGACAAGACACCGAAAAGCGACGGAGTCAACGAGCACGCGTCAAAATGATGAAGAAATGATGCGAAAACGAAGAGAAGAGTCAGTCGAAGATTATGTAAGTATTTTATTTGAAAAAATATCGATAGAAAAGACATAAAAAAGGAGACGGGTCATGCCCAAATTTTCATTTGAAAGTTCGACGTTTTTCGTGAAAGCGCTCGACTAATATCGAGAGACATGATCGAAAATAGTTTAATTGTGTCAAAAAGAAGCAAAACAAGTAGTAATAAAAGCCAAGTTTACGGCATTTCAATAAAAAAGTAGCACATCGCCGGCGCAGTCGATAAAAAATGTGTTTAGAAGAAGAATTACCAAAAGAATTCGAGAATTTCAAAGCATCTCAAAGAAAATTATTACAGAACCGACATAAAGGTGTCATCGGAAGAAACAGCGATAGCTGCCGAACAAATCGGAAGCAAGAAAACAGAAGAAGTCGATTGAGTTCAGTGAATCGAGGTGTCAATTAGCTCAGGAAAGCTAAAATCGAATTAAAAAATCGATAAAAGCCATCGACTCGAACAAAGTGGCAGTGACAACAACATCAAAGCAACGAGGCGACAAGTCAAACAGTTCGGATGAAGCTGATTGAACAGAATTCGCCACGAATATACGATATCGACAACGATGGTCGAAGAGAAATCGATATAGACGGCGATAGTCGAAAAGAAGTCGATGAGTCAGAAAAGTTGAGACGACAGCCCACGAATGTAGTCGACACATAAACATTCCAAGTAAGTATTCAGTAAATTGTTAAGAAAATCAAAGAATAATTGTTCGAAAATTGAAAAAACAGGGGAACCTATGCCCAAATTTTTAACGAGCAATAGTATTCGACTAAGATTATAAACAGTGTGTTCTTCCAGAACATGAATCGGAGCGACACCCACATCACAGAAGATCACTGATAAAGGCGGCAAAACCTGAGAACAGGAAGAAACAAAAGAGTCAAACCGAATCACAACCAATAGAGTTTTTAAGAAGAACAACTTGCTAATATGTGTGGAGAACGGTGACAAGTAGGAGAATATTTCCGAAATCATCAAAGAAGACACAGTGGAAGCAAGATCAATGATAATGAGTCAGCGACCAAAGAAAGAAGGCGCACCAGAAGATGAAGAGTCAGTATAGCCGCCAAGTGGCAGGCTTATTCGAAGCTCAAGTCAATTGTATAAGATCGGAGGTAATAAACAACTGATAATATCGCATAAATATAACTAAAACAGTGTCATTATAGACGGTAGACGTCGACAAGTCAGCAAGAGAAGCGGTATGAACTGAGAGAAGGCTAATGATGACAGAAGGAGTCAAAGGCAAAACCAACGAAGTGTTGACAAAATCAGAAGATGTATGGAGTCATCAGAAAGAAGAAATGCAAAGATAATTCCTTACAGTTAGATAATCAGAGCTTCAATAAATAATTAAAATATAAATGTTTGAAGATTGTTGAGAGTGATGGGAGGCATGAAAGCTTCAACATCAAACAAATTGTGCTGAACAGTAATCAGTAACTTGTATGTCAGTATTTATATAACAAGCCAAGAGAAATGCCTTGGAAAACTTGAATAATACATTGAAGCTAGAATAGATGCTTCGAGAAAACCAATAATAACTGCACACTCAATGTGCTACAGATTTTAATTATAATACAAGGAAACACCAGTCAAGTACAATAAAGTTACGATCAAAAGTGTCATGAATCACAAACTTAAAGTATAAACCAGATAACAATACACCAAGTTAGAATAGAAATAGCAGTGATTCAGATTGAAGGAAATTGATTGATGTTTTCCAAGAAGGGAGCAAAACCTTTGTTGAAACCAGCATGTTCCAGTGAAGGGAGAGAAATGCAGACAAAGCATGTTGGATAATAATACTGTTGTGAACTGATATCAGTTACAACAAGTTGATGTCTGTTTTATAAGGAACAAGTGTTCCATGTCATTATTGAGAACAAGTGTTCTCAGATAACCTAGCTATTCTATGCTCAGATAAAGTTATTATAAGATCCAAATCAAATGAATGTGAGCAAGAGAAAACAAGAAAAGGTGTAAGATGTGAAAGCATTATATCGTATGTGTGATCAATAAAATATGAAATTTAAAACCAGTGATACGGTACAGTGTGCGACTAAGCTAGGTCCACCTCATAACAAGCTCAAAGTCAGATACGATGAGCAGACTCCAAGCGGTGATAACTAGAAATGTAAAATGCGAGTAGACCTTTACGGTAGTTTCGTACATGATGATAAGAAGGTGGAATCATGTCTACAGAGTACAGTTGGACTCAAAGCAAGGATTGTATGAATTAGAGCTCTTTTCAAATAATCTGTTCTGATCTAATAAAATAATCAAAAGATTAACTATAACTGAGACATAAATAAGAAAGAAAGTGAGAATGCTCAGTATGACAGAACAGAACAAGTGGTTGTAGTGCTGCAGACTATTGAACCAGATGAAGAGAATAGCCAAGTATTGAGATTGAACAGAAAAAGGAAGACCAACAGTGGAGAAGTGAGAAGAATGGTTGGAATCTGATTGGAGAAAGGAATACGACCATCCCACTTGAGGTCTTACCGAGCAATTGGAGGTTACGCTGGCCACGTAATCATCCATAAGAGTTGCAAAGTTGTAATCAAAGTGATCAGATGTGATACAATTTTTCCATTCATTCCATTTCTTTTTTCTCTTACCTTCAATTGTTGTCGTCACGTTATAACTTGTTCTTCTTGTCCGGACACTTCGAAGAGCAATGTTCAATGATTTCAGACTTGGAATATCGACATCAGTTATGACAAAGATTGTGAAGGCGTCAGCGCATTTAATTGTGCAGAAGCGTCAGATATCGCAGATGGCGAAGACAGCAGCGTCATTGGTGACAGCATCGGAGGAACTGTTGACCAGTGTGCGATCGGAGGTAGTAGAAGTGGAGACAGTGAAAAAGGATATCCTACAGTGTCAAGCAGATATTGGAGGATCGATTGTTCGGATGAAAGAGTTGGATCAGTGGATCCAGAGAGAGATTGAAAAAGACCCGGTTACGGCGTCAGATAATGCACTAGTTGCATCGCATTATGCAACTCTGAAAGAGTTTGCAAACGCGGAAAGAAACTATGAGACTTTAATCAAAAAGTTGAAATATCATTGGAAAGAGTTGACTGAACTCATTGAACAACAAGACAAGTGGGAGGCAATGCCACCAACACGAAGAGGTTCATTGGAACTAGTCGATTCCCGTTGGGAAGTGTCAGATGACGACGACAATGTTTTCGAATCTGATACAGAAGACAAGATTAAAGAGGATAGTAAAATCCGCATGATTCGTGAATTCGCAAAGGCTGAGGTGGCAAGACAACTCAAATCTATGGTGTCAACGTCATCAAGGTCTACGAGCATGAGTCAGGAAAAGTTGAGAGCTGAATTGGAAGAGTGTAGAGCTAAGCTCGCAAAGTTGGAAAGTGAGAAGACCGGAAGTAAGATGAAAGGATTCAGCAGAAAAGAAACGAAAGAGACAGTGAAAGACAAAGCTATTCCCAAAATCGAGAAAACTCGAAATGAGGAAAATAAGGCGTCAGAGGAAAAGTTATTTAGTGACCAGGAAAGTACTGATTCGAACTGTTCGAACAGCGATGAGTCAGAGTATCACAGTGCTAGAATGAATGAATTTAGTACTGAAATGGAAGAAGAAAAGGAAAAGGTGTCAGGATATAAGGGTCAGAAGAAATATCTTCGACTGAAATTGAATGACTTGCCGAAATTCGATGGAAATGATCCTTCGGAATATGAAGAATTCAAAACAATGTTCATAGAAGGATATGACAAAAACCCAGATTTATCTAGAGTCATGAAACTGATCCAGTTGAAAAGTAGTGTGTCGGGAATGGCTAAAGAGTTGTTGGCAGGCCTGCAACTGATTGGTCAAAACTATAAGGTGGCATGGCAGATCCTAGACCAAAATTATTTGAAGAATGTAAGACCGATGGAAGAGCTTCAGAAGAAGTTCAATAGATTGGCCATTCACAAAACAGATTACAAGGAAATGAAAAAAGACATGAGCAAGATAACAGCTGTCGTTTACGACATGCAAAATCGTGGATTAGACGTTAACATGCCACACATTTACCAAACAGTAATCTCCAAATTCCCATCAGCAATTGCCGAAGAATTGATTGTCAAGACACTCAGTTCTCGGTTCAAAGGAGAATTCAGCAAGATCCAAAAGTGGGTTGACAAGATATTGAGTGCCAAAATTTCTGTGGCAGAGATGAGAGCACCAAAGAACAAAAAATCACAGGATTTCGATTTGGGAGACCAAGTTGATTATCTAGAAGGTGAAAGTGAAAAAGAGAGTGACTTCGAAGGAGAAGGAACTTCCGGAAGCGAATCTCATTAGAGATTTGTTCCCGCAAATTATAAAGCTCCATAAGGAGCACAAAAAAAAACAAAAAAAAAAAAAAAAAAAAAAGAAGAATTCAGTTATTTCAGTTATCAGTTATTAAGTTAAAAAAAAAAAAACCAAAAAACAAAAAGAAAGAAGAATAAGAAACAGACCAACAAAAAAAAAAAAGGAAATGGCAAAAACGACAGTTCCGTTAAAAGACAGACTGATACGAAGTACAATCAAGCATGAAAGAAGTAAGAGAAATGAACAACTCAGATAAAAAAAAAAAGAGTCATAAAAAATGAAGATGAATAATTCAAAATACGAGAAATCGTAAAGAGTCATGATGAACTAATGAATATCAAAACTTATCCATAAGAAAGAACTTTGTAAAAAATGAACAAGAAAATTCCGTGCCGTGGCAGAGCAAAAAAGGAAGAAGGCATTCTAATTGTAAAACTGAACCAACCGTATAGCATAAAAAACAATCTAAGAAGAAAACCAGAGAAATGAAGACAAGGACAAAGATACCATACTGAAAATGGCAAAAGCTAAGCCAGAATGAAAAACACACCGAACCAACCGCAGAGAGTGTCAAGACATAAATGAAGAAGAATGACAAGATATGAAAGAAGGTGGCAGAGAATAGAGTTTGAAGTGCACGAACATCTTGAACGCGTCAGACCACATCAACCACAAACAGATAGAGTCAAAATTGATATCAGAATAAAGAAGCCAATGCTAGTAAAAATGAAGTACTAGTAAAGTACGAAAAAAGGACGCCAGAGAAAGAAAAGATGGAAAGAAGAAGAGAAAGAGTTAGAAGACGGTTGTACAAATGGCAGTCTATAAGAGACATAGCCATTCGTTGGGGGGCGGCAGTGTCGCGAATTCGTCGTGGTATGTCACCACCTTCCTCTCACGACTTTCTATTATTCTATTTCTTTGCTCTTATTCCATTAATTATCATAAAGAAAGAATGTTCCGTCTCTCTTCGCTCGACTTCACCCTCTCGGAGCTGTTTGAACCACCGCGCAGACTACGGTAGCTGTGGACACCTGCACATCAAACTCGGACACGTTTTTAGGCCACGCGCGCCTCGACGATTATTCAGTTGTTGCTTCGTTTCGTTGCCACGTTGCGCGTGTGCTTTTGTTCTTGTTTCCCCTACCCATTTGCTCGTTCCGTTTATTTCTGTTCGTTCCACTGTGTCGGTTCCACCGACACAGTTGGGTTGTTGAGTTAAAAGAGAGAGACAATAAATATCGGCGTCATAATTAACCTGTGTTATTCTTTTGTTCAGTTGGGGGAAAATGGGCCGATAGGTCGAACTGAGTTCGAAACAAGACCTTCGAAAACTTGATGTAATTTTCCAAACCAATATTCAGGAATATTTGAAGTTTCTCAGTGGAACCAGGAACATCTTTAAGCCATGTCCATGTTTTTCGTTCCAAATTCCTTATTCTAAATACAGGACTGATCCCGAACTCCTCATCATATGAATCGAATTGACCAAAGTTTGATTTCAACTGATGCATCATCAAACGAATAATATCCGATTTGATAATGAAGGTTTCCATCTTTGGTGAATTAACAAACAACTGAAAGAAACTATCATCTAGACATCTGGACACACAGACATACCTCTTTCACTTCATTCAGTTTTACAATTGAAAATGCAGCAACCCAGAGACCGATTGTTTTAAAGGAAGCAAAACTTTCAACAGCAGTCAGAATAAATTTCCCGTTCATTTTCAATTCTTCTGCATTTTTCCATTGCTCTAATGTTTCGAATTCTGAGAAATTCATTTCAATTGCTTTAGTAGACCAATTTTCTATTTGGATTTCAATAGTTTTCAAAGATTTTGGATCGATACACTTCAAAATGCCAGCTACTTCTGATAGATTATGAACTTGCAGAAAAATACTTCTAGTCTCCAGAAGACGGCCTTTATTTTTCAATAAAGACTTCAAGGATTCGTAAAACTTCTTCAGATCTTCTTCCTTCTGTTTGATGGGTTGTCCCTCAAAAACAATTGCGAACAGAAAATCGATTTTCAGCTGGTCCAGTATCAATTTTGTGTTTTTCAGAAGAGTTTCAGCTTCTTCCATTGTGATCTCCGAATACCTGGTTGTGCCTTCCGATTCCCATTCGATTTTACATCCAGTTCTTGATTCGTGATGCCGCATATTGAAATTTTTAACACTTCCACTTACATGTGTCATATACGATTTCAATGATTCTGCCGTAACTGGTACTTGAAAACTGAGATAAAGCACATGCAACTTTGGTTCAATGCTATCAACTGAGAATCGAAGGTCACGGCAAACTTTGCGGAGACGGAATCTGAAGTGTAGGTCATTTTGAGATTTTCAAGTAAAAGGATGAATGGTGGACTACGATTTTTGACCGCATCCACTTTTTTCAAAATAACTCACATTGATTTATAATCCAGATTCTTCAACACTTCTTCCAACACCACGGTTGGCATGTTCTGAAGGTTTAGATGGCATGGATCACTAAAAAAGTATCAAAAATCGATTTTACCTAATTTCTCCATAATAAGTATTGTGAATACGGCGGCGTTTGGTGTTGGGGACACGGTGGCCGTGGCCGTCAGCGTTTGCATTTAGGCGGCCACCCCCCCCCCCCCGAGTTAAGAAAAGAGGGTGCTGTCAAAAAAAAATAAAGTTCACGCAAGGAAATTCTTGGCAAGCTGCCAGCTAAGCTCCGCCCCTCAAGGCATTTTCAAACGCAACTTCGGCGCGGACTTTCTGCAACAGGTGCGCACGCTTTCCTCATACATTTTTTTTCGTCTGTTTCTCGGGAAAAATGAATAGCAATCTTGGTTTTTGCCGTTATTTTCTCGAGAGTCCTCGCCGCAGTTGCGAAAGTCCGCGCCGCAGTTGCGTTTGAAAATGCCTTGAGGGGTGGAGCTTAGTTGGCAGCTTGCCAAGAATTTCCTTGCGTGAACTTTATTTTTTTGACAGTACCCTCTTTTCTTAACTCGGGGGTGGGGGGTGGCCGCCTAAATGCAAACGCTGACGGCCACGGCCACCGTGTCCCCAACACCAAACACCGCTGTATTCACAATACACCTATTTCGAAAAAATGAACTACAGTTTCCGGTATTCCGGTTTCTCAGATTTATAATTCGATTCAAATAATTACTCACATCGATTGGATATTCTGGTTCTCTTCCTCCATCACTACGACTGGCATGATTTGAAGGTTGGGTTGGAATGTTTTACTGAAAGTATCGAAATAAAATCAAAACCCAAACGAAACTTAATTTCTCACCTAATACCTTCATTTTTAGTTCTCTTCTTTCGAAAAAATGGTTTACAACGGGAAAACATTGAAGTGAAGAATGAAGTCAAGTGTTATCAGGTGAGAAAGTAACTGATAGTAAGTGAGGAAAAGTGAATGAGTAATGTTTCGAAGTCGATAAAATAATACTGGGCAAGAAATTGAAGTCATACTGCAAATAAGTGTTGTTGCTTGTTTTCCTCGTTTTTTTGCAGAGCAGAGTCAGAACTTTTAGCTGATTCTGTCTACGCAACACATAGCAGTTTGAATCGGAGGCAAGTCAACCATATTTCGAGTTTTTCAGTGGATCCTGGAAGATTGTTCAGCCATTTCTAATTTCTCCCTTAGATGCTAATTATCCAATGTTGCATAAAATTTACCCCAAAAATGTCAAAAAAATTATGTCAAAAATCGCTCATTTTTCAACTTTGCAAAACCGTATTGGCTTTGTGGGGAATTTTTCGGGGTGATGATCCGACCACTTTGAGCCGACTTATAGCGAGGAATGTCAAAAGTGCCGAAATGTCAAAAAAATTTTGGCCTGGAATTTGGAAATTTATTTGGCTCTATTCCAGTTTAGGGGATTCTTAATTAAATAGGGGACTCAAGTCAAGGGACGCAACAAATAGGGGACTCTAAAAGAAGAGAGGGGACCCAAGGAAGGGCGAAAAAAAACGAGGGACTCAAGCCAGGGGACGCAAGGAATAGGGGACTCATAGAATGTCCAAAAAAACGGGGGACTCAAAACAAATGAGCTGGAATATATATGTGCTGGAATAAAAAAAATGGTCCTTTTGAGTCAAAAATGTTGTAAGATGGTCAAATTAGAAGTTTGGCTTGAAAAACATAACGCTGTTCGAACTGCTTCATTTGATCTAAAACTCTGTGAAAACATCACTTTTCAGCTCTTTATTGATATACAATAAAATAGAAATTTCGGAAAACTTCATTTGCATCAGGGATTTGGATAGTGCATCATAGATGTGGAAATGGAAGTAGAGATTATCGAAAAAAAAAAGTTTTTTTCAGATTTTCTATTTCTAATTCTATTTAAATGAAGATCCGAAGAGTGATGTTTTCACAACTCTTTGGATCAAATGAAGCAGTTTGAACAGAGTTATGTTTCGAGTCCCCCGTTTTTTTGGCCGCTTGATGAGTCCCTTGTTTTTTTTTGGACATTCTATGAGTCCCCTATTTCTTGCGTCCCCTGGCTTGAGTCCCCTCTAAAATCAAGAATCCCCTAAATTGGAATAGAGCCATTTATTTTTGTTTTTGAATGGTATTGACACAGTTTTGGAAGGATTTATTTGAAATTTACAGAGTATATGTAATTCAGCGAGCTCTATCGAATGAGCCATGGCCCGAGTCAATCGGACCACTGTGCCATTTGCGAGCCATAATAATGTGCTCTACATTTGGTTATAGGACGACAGTTTCCGGCTCATAACTGACCTCGGGAACCAACCTCGGTCTTCAAAACCATATAGGGTTGTAGCCCTGAAGGTACTGTATGAGAAGGAAAAAGAATAGGAAAACATTTAGTTCAAAAATTTTCCAGGTCAAAGAGAAAAATGAAATTTAGTGAAAATCTGGCAAAAAATAAAACTAAAATAGTTCATAGGTTACCGTTTGGAACCGGACAACTTTGGTTCGATTGGAATTTTTACGCTGGTTTCGAAAATGATATTCATTCATCCGTTCTCTGGAATATCTGGGTTCACGCCTCAAGACACATTTTAGAAATGAGAAAAATTATATAATTAAATGAAGACGTGGTGGCCTTTCTGATTTTCTATTTTCTATACTATTGCACCGCAGGTCCCTAACGCATTCTAGTCCATGTTGTTAGATTCACTTTTCCCCATCTTCCCAAATAACGGGGATCAATATGTTCAAGTACAAAACGCTCAGAAAAAGAATCGAATTGACCAAAGTTTGACATTAACTGATCTTTCATTTTGATGATTAGACTTGATTCGATTGTAAAAATCTTTCATTTTTCAGTTATGATAGTCAGTTTTATTATCGAAAAAACAGAAAAAAAGTGAATCAAGTTTTCAAAAATGTGATGTTATGTGTGAAACAATCAATATTCAGAGTTATTTGAAGTTGTTGAGTGGAGTCAGGAACATCCATAACCCATGTCCATGTTCTTGGTTTCTCACGAAAACCGAAGAGATATACAGGATAATTTACAGGTTCCTCGTTAGGAGAAACCATATGATTGAAATATGAAATATACAACGGAGTCGTCCTTGTCTCATAATCAGCGAATTTAGTAGTGAAGGTTTCCATTTTCGGTGAACGGATGAATAACTGAAAGGAACTTTTATCTGGACATCCGGATGCGCAGACATACCTCTTTCACTTCATCCAATTTTTCAATTCTGAATTGAAAAACCTGGATAAAGACTGACTTGAAGAAGGCAAAATAGTTAAAACAGTCCAGAATATTATACCCTCCAGTTTTCAATACATCTGCATTCTTCCATTGTTCCAAGTTTTCCAATTCAGAGTAATCCCTATCCAACGTTGCAATTGAAATGGATTTCAATGACTTCGGGTCGATACGTTTCAAGAATTCAGCAGAAAATGAAATGAAGTAAAGTGTTATCAGCAAAGAAAGTAACTGTAAGTGAAGAGGGAGTGAACGAAGATTATTTCGAATTAGAGATGAGAATGCTATGCAAACAATTGAGGTCATAAGGTAAGTTTATTTATTAAAATTTGGTTTCATAATTTCAGAAATTATTTTTCGAAACGCATTATATTAGAACGATTTCCTTTATTAACGATGAGCTTATACAAAAACACTGTCCAAGATAGTATCTTCATTTTCAATCGCTCTTATTTCGAAAAAATCGAGTCGTAGTGAGGGAATGAAGTCACATGTTAACAGCAAAGAAAGTAACTGATAGTAAGTGAGAGGGAGTGAACGAGGAATATTTCGAAAGTGAAGAATGAAAACTAGACAAACAATTAAAGTCGTACAGGAAACAAATGTTTATAACCAGTTTCATCAACTTCAGGATTTGTGGTTCCAAGACTGAAAAAATTCAAGATTGGGATGAAGTTCACAAAAATTAATGGATAATATTTATTTTATAGAGTGAACTCGAGTGTTATAAGTGAAGGAAGAAACTGATACGGGGTAATTCAAGTATAGCCCCCCCCCCCTCCAGTAGAGCCCCCCACCCAGTACAAAATGGGTGGGGGTGTCTTCTTGACGGAGGGGGGGGGGCTGATATTGAATCGATCGATTCAATAAGAGTCCCCAACCAGTACAAAGTGGGGGGCTTTTCTTTAACTTCCTGGGATTCTTAAAGAAAAGGCCCCCCCTCCCCAGAGCCCCCCACCTTTTTGGTTCAATATAAGCCCCCCACAATTAAATAATAGTCCCCCACCGATTCAATATCAGCCCCCCAATCAAGACATCCAAGTACAGCCCCCCATCATTGAGCAACTAAGCCTAGTTTTTTGACATCTTTGATGACATCAAACCGCATTCAATATCAGCCCCCCCCTCGATTCAATATCAGGCCCCCATCGATTCAATATCATCCCCCCATCGATTCAATACCAGCCCCCCATCGATTCAATATCAGCCCCCCACCGTCTTGTTGAGGGGAGGGTGTAGTCAGTTGGCTCCCGGGGTTTTACTAAGCCTGTTTCTTAAATGGTGTATCCCCCATGCTTCAAGCGTGCTGAGCTTGGGGGGAAGGTGTAGTCAGTTGGCTCCCGGGATTTTACTAAGCCTATTTCTTTGAGCGTGTATCCCACATGCTTTTTTAAAGCCTAAACTACAAAATATTGCATATATTTCAATTTAATAATGGAATATCTTAATTAAATAAAATAAAAAACAAAAAGAAAGAAAATTTGAAAAAAAAATAATGGAAATTCGAAAAAATTTGGGATTCCCAGCAGTTCATTGTGAAGGCATCAAGGTTTACGTAGAAATGGGGGTCTACTTCAATCGCTGTGCATCACAACTCACGACAAAATGGGGGGCTCAAATTGAATCGAGAACGAGGTGGGGGATCCCTGAATGAACTGGTGGGGGGCTCTACTTACGTTAGATTTGGGGGGCTTTATTTGAATATAGGGGGGGGACTATATTTGAATATCCCCACTGATACAAAGTAAGAAGGAGTGAATAAGGAATATTTCGAAATTCAGGGAAGGAAACTGGAAGGGAAACTTTTACCTCAAACTTTGGGTAATTGAACCGGCAGAGGGGGGTTGGGGGGCGGAGCTTCCTCTTTTTATCTTTTCGCGCAGCCGACAGCGATCGCGGTCGGCGATTGCCTACTCGCCCCTCTCTTTTCTAGTGTTGGACACTTAGCCGTGGGAGGCCTTTGTGAGCCCTATCTAGGCACAGAGCTCCTTAGAGCCCAAAATGAAAAATGAAAAACAGGGGCATCATTATTGAATTGAGCTGTTTCGTTATGTGAAAACCCCGTGCAAATCGGACAAAAACTGAATGAGCTAGGCTCGGTGAGGGACTCACAAACGGACATACACACAGAAAAGGTGTTTTAGAATAATAAGATTCCCAGTACAAATAACGCATAACGTTGTGAAAAAGTGTCCAAGTTTTTGACAAGCTCCGCCCACAAAATGTCAAGCCTTAGGGAGTCGTGTTTTAAAAGAGAAGGTAGAACCGCAAATAAAATCCAGCCTCTTATTGTGATATTCTTTTTTATTGTATCCTCAATAAATTGATGCTCAATGTAACGAATCACATTCCAAACTTCGAGATGTCCCCCCCTTACCTGAATATGACACATAACTCTACAGATTGTGTCCTCTTCATACAAATTGAATGAATCATAATTCGATTTCATTGCGAATGGGTCATTCAGAAAATTGAATATCCAACATTCTATATAATAATTTTAAACTTTATTCGATCTAAAAATCAACCATATCAGATTTACACATCGCGAAACAAGAGAATTCTTTTCCCTTCTCACACCAAGAAATGTTCAATACTCTATCATCATTCCCTGGAAATGTGTAGAACCATATCGAATTTCCTTCATCATTTTCTCGATATGGCCTTCCGAACTTGTCAATGAATTGTTTTTTGTCTTTGAAATGACGATAATCGAACTCGTAACAATTCTCGTCGGCGGTGAGAGAGTTAGGTGGACCACGTTGGAGAATTGTCTGGAAAATGGAAATGGAAGTGGGGAGAGGACCTCCAGACAACTGGATTCTCAGATACAAAGGTAGACAGACATCAGGGCGTTCGGGAGTCCAGATAGATGGAGTTTTGAACATACAGACATACAGACATCCGGAAATTCGGATACACAAGTATCCGGACAGACATGCAGACTTAAAACACTCAGACATACAGGCATCCGGGGTCCCATCCAGATATCCGGACATCAGAACACAACAACTGGATGTCTGAACCTCCGAATATCCGGACTCCCGCACTTACAGACATCCGGACATTCGGATACTGTGATATCCCGGTGTACAGACATACAGACATACAGAAAGCTGAGCATACATGTTTCTGGACATCAGAACATAACAACTGGATGCCTGAGCCTCCGAATAGACATTCGGACATACAGATAAACGCCAGTTTATGCTGGCAGACACACAGACCGACGGTATATCTAGACGGACCTGCATTCGGGTACCCAGACATCCGTAAACACAGATACACAGACAGACATACCTCTCTCAAAAGCAGCAAATCCTCCACAGAAACTTGTTTCAATTCGAATTCTGCCACTTTGAAATGCACGAAATCTCTCAAAGAACCATCGATATTCAATCCACGAATATTGATCATTTCGACTCTTTTCCATTGTTCCAACTCGCGAATCTCATCGATTTTCATAGTGATACTTGAACTGTCACAGGTATCCAAAGGATACCGGATCCTTATTATTTTAAGATGTGCAGGGTCCAAGTACTGTAGAATTTTCGAGATTTGAGATTGTTGATTGGTCCCTTTCATCTCGAAATGCTCAACTGGTAGTAAGGTTCTCCTGGATTCCAGATGAGGCTTCAAACTGGCCAAAAATCGTCCACCAACCGTCTCAAGGCATTCAAAACTGAGCCGGAGCTTGGCGGTTTTTTGAAATTCAACACAAATTGCCTCCATTTTTGTCTTCTGTTGCTTCAAAATCAGTCCCAAATCATGCCCGGCTACAGTACCAAAATCCTGATTTTCCAGTAGTTTTTCATTGTCTTTACACTTCACCAGACATCCATTCTGTTCTTTTTTGTATTTTATTTTCATTTTTTGTTCATCGAAATGAATTTCCGACCAGATAATTCCAGGGGGATTTTCCCAGATGATCACTTGTTGTAGTTTGGAGTCTATGTGGGTGTTGTCGATATGGGAGCGGAGAGGGTGGCATACTTTTCGGAGGATTTGGCTGGAAATGAGGGGATATGGGTTATGGACTACAAACTACAAACTACAAAAAACTCACATTGCCTCAAAGTTGCTGTGTCTTAGAACCAAATCTAGAACGGTTGGTGGCATGGTGGAAAGGTTGGGAGAAGGAGTTTCATCTGACATTTTTGCTGGAAAAAATCCAATTTCGTGGTGAAAAATTTATTGAAAAATCGGTGGAAATTATAGAGAAATATATGAAAATTCCAGAAGAAACCATAAAAAAAGAAGTAAAAATGACTGATGGCCAATCGGAGAGTCACCAGCATCAATAACGTTTTATGCAACGTATTGTAAACGGAAAAAGGGAAAAAGGAGATAGTGAACTGATGGAAGAGACGCCAGACAAACAGACAACCGTGATGTGGCAAACGATAGATGATAAGGTGTGTGTTGTTTATTTTGGGCATTACGAGTATGCCTGTCTGTCTGTATCTCTGTGTTTCTGTCGTTCTGTATGTATGTTTGTCCGCATGTCCGCCTATCCATGCCTTAATAAGTCTGCATTTCTGTCTGTAATTGTGCCTAACTGGGTGTCTATCTGTGCGTGCCTTTATCGGTCTGTCTGTCTGTCTGACTGTTCGTCTGTGCATCTGTATTATGTGTTCGCGATACCATGAATATTCACCGAGGGTGATGTACATTGTTTAACATGAGTAATTTTTTCATTTTTTTCATCTAAATTTACCATATTTACCTGAGAAACGGCATTTTTCAATGATTTTTCGCATTTTTCTATCAAAAAATTATAGAAAATCGACAAACTAATGCATATCACGCACATTCGAGCACGAATTGACCGAGAACCAGTTCAAGAAT
>GL379895.1:198884-209910 GCA_000143925.2 Caenorhabditis brenneri | reverse complement strand
TTTTTGACATATGCTCCAAGAGGAAAATGTTCATAGAAAAAGCAAATACACCGGAATAATAAATAAAAACAATGCAAAAAATGTGACTTCAGTCCTCCTTTAATTTTCGCGTGGCCGAACGCATCCGATCCCTCTCCGTGCCACGCTTTGCTCTCCGTGCAAAATCATGCTTATGGCGCAAAGCTCTACCCTCTGTGCAAAGTCGACTTTGATTATGGCGCTTAAGAAAGACAGGAAATCTTTTCGTGTGCAACCTCAGCTTCTGGCGCCAGTCACCACCCTCAGCGCCAGACACCACCCTCTGGCGCCAGACACCAACCTTAGCGCCAGACACCACCCTCTGGCGCCAGACACCAACCTTAGCGCCAGACACCACCCTCTAGCGCGAGATACCAACCTTAGCGCCAGACACCACCCTCTGGGGCCAGACATCAACCTTAGCGCGTAGCAATTTTTGACATGAAGAGAGTCTCTGAAAACTGCTGATCTACCAGAATCAAAATGAAAATTGTATAGAAAATGTTACTTCGGTCCTCCTTCAAATTATACATGCCTAGGACCGGACCGGGCTCAAGTAGGAATTAGCTTCGCTTCGGAATCCTACTACCGGTCCACATGTGAACTCATGCGGCTAAGAACTAATTTGCGACCGATGGCACTCCAGGCCCGGTGGTTGGCCGAGCCTGGGCAGCTCAAACGGGGGATTGTGGACGGCTCATGCGCGGGAATGCGGATTCAATGAGGCAAACTGTCCTAGAAATGGGAAGAGTTTGGCCGGCTTTCGGGCGAGCATTGGGCAATTCGTCCATATTATGGGCAATACGCGCAACTGATTGTCAAATCGTCTCGGGTTCACCTGAGCAGTCTGCCTCAAGTTTTAACCTGGCTGAGCTAAAAGCCCCCCGGTTTCCAGCGGTCTCCTCCAAGACTTCCACCTTCGTGTCATCTGGAAAGTGAGCATCCATCTTCCATGGGCCACCATGTGCTCGAACGGTTTCTTAGCCGAATACGCTGTCCACTCCTTCCAAATCTTCGTGATTCTTCTCATTTTCACTGGAATCTCTATCATTTCAATGTTCATTTATCGAATGGAAGTGGCCACGAAAAATATGGAAAATGTGTATTTTCAAAAAATTATTATCGTTTTACGAAATATTTTCTATGCGGGAGCAGGCGTTGACCTGGTTTTTCTGGTGCTGGTTTATCCGGATTTGAAGAGACAAAAAGAGTACAAGGTGGAAATGGAGCAGGTTGGAATTGTAGAAATTTAAGTCCCCAAAATTCAAAAATTTTTCAGAGCCGCGGGAAATTCCCCGTCTATATGTGGTGTGACAACTGTTTCTTTATGCAATTCAACTCCCGAATTTTTCTATACTTCTATAGCCTGAGCTACTGTTGCATAGTGTGTGCGGTGACGTTGGCAGTGTTAGCTGCAACTGAGACATTGAGAGCCCTGAACTCGGGAAGCATCCGGTTGTCAGCCAGGACTCGAGCGGTTCAGATCAATTTCATGTTCAGTTTGATAGCGGCGGTGAGTATGAAGTGTGGGTCTTTGTAGTTTGTAGTTATTGAAGTCTGGGAACTACACTATTCCTTGATAGCAAAACTCCAAATCCAGGAAGATACACCCCAAGAATTTGGCAGTTATTAGAATAGTGACTGCTGTGCAATCTTGCTTGTTTTAAAAAATAACAAGAAGTCTCTTCTATACACTAAAGGAATAGCTCTGTGTGTCAGTCTGTGCCGCACTTCCACTGAACTACTTTTGTACCCCTCGACCGTTTTCTACCATATTTTGCATGTAGTCATGACTCACGAGTCACCTTCAATTCTGTGAAGTTTGGAGCACGGGTTACTGTAGGATTACGGTAGCTAGAGTAACCAGGTAACTCAACGATAGCTAAAAAACGGGTTCGAAGTGCTCAGAATTGTTTCATTTTTTGCATTTACAATCCCAATAGTGAACCAACAAAAAACCCCAATAGTGAACCAACAAAAAATGGTAGAGATTACTGTAGGATTACGGTAGTTACGGTACTCCGAAAACTCAACTGGCAAGCTCTAGATGGATAGCCTTCCAGAACATTCTGCTTCTTTCCAGAAACTTCTAGAAACTTCCAGAAACTTCCAGAAACTTCTAAAAACTTCCAGAGCTTCCAGACACTTCCAGAAACTTTTAGGAACTTCCTGAAATGTCAAAACATTTAATTATCGGGAATTCAAATTTTCGAAATTTTTGGCGAGAATTCAAATTAACAACATTTTTGGAACAGGAAGGATGCTTAAGATGCATCACTGCCCAATGATCAAAAATAAGTTTAAGCGTGGCAAATTAACTCCCCATTGAGGAGCGCAGCGACGAACAAAAAGGAGGTGAGCCGCCGTAGGCGGCGCCACCGACTGGTTTTCAACTAACAGAATGATTAAAATGTATAAAAGCACATTTTCGAAATTTTGAGAGCAACCGAGATATATTGCTCTGAACATGCAGTACAGGCTGTACTTCTACCTTATGGTGTCTGATAGCTTGCAGTTTCTGTAGTTTGTAGCACGTGTAGTTTGTACTTTCTACAGATCACCGTTCATGTCATCCTCATCTTTGTCCCGTTGGCATTCCATTTCATTGCCAGTATGACAGTGCTCAATAATGAACGTAAGCAAGATTCTAGAAATTTAAAAGAAAATCATTCATTTTACAGATATTGCCCCATTCTTCGTTTTCCTCATCCAGGATCACGGCTCTGTGTCCACATTCACCATGATAATCACCAATAAACTGTTGAGAAGAGCCACCAAAAGACTATTTCAGTTGCCAGAAAACTTGTTGAGACGCTCCGAACCAAGAATGTTTGAAAGGATTTCTTAATTTATTGAAATCAAAAAAATAAAAAATAAACTAAAAGTGATGTTTATTCCATTTTCTTCTTCCCAAAAAATCAACACAGACAGGTGCAATCAAGTAGCCATTGTAGCCTTCAAAAAGGGGCTCTTCTAGGAATTTTTTAGTCTACATTTCTTTATCAGTTTTTTTTTTTGAAACGAGTTTTGAAAAAAAATGACACAAATAATCTGAATTTTCAACCAGAAAATTTCGGGTTTTGGGGCTAATTTGAAGTTGACGGTTTGTGAACCTAAAATTCAAAGATTCTGAGGCCTAACATTAAGTGTTTTCTGGGCCTACATCTAATATTCTTTCGGCTTAATTTTTTGAATTTCGGAGCCTAAA
This sequence comes from Caenorhabditis brenneri, assembly GCA_000143925.2. NCBI lineage: Eukaryota > Metazoa > Nematoda > Chromadorea > Rhabditida > Rhabditidae > Caenorhabditis > Caenorhabditis brenneri. Next base: position 206,684 of record GL379895.1, on the reverse strand, counting down.
TTTACAGCTTTCAGTGCCTAAAATTTTGGATCATACGCCTAAATTGCATGCCAAAATCTCACCATTTTTTTTACCAAAATTCAGGGTTCTTCAGCCCCCGATGCTCTACGAACTTTTCCACACGTGGCACATCATGATCGGTGCTATCGGATGTTTTGCTAATCTATTATTATGCTACGTAGCATTTCGGAAGACACCACCTGCCACCAGATCCTATGCAACGCTCATCATCAATTTCGCTGTGACTGACTTTGCCGAATGCTTTTTGGACCTTTTCATTCAGTTGAGGTACGGTTTTTTGAAAATATGGTTTTGTAGATCAAAATGTTATTTACCTCTCTGTAATTGAGCTGCCCTCTGGAGTGGTTTTGAAACGAGTTTACGGTAGGTTTTGTATCAGGAAAGTTGCCTGAAAAAACCGGGAAGTCTCAAAATTCAGTCCTGAAAAATTCTTCATCTTCTGATTTTTCATAATGAAAATCTGCATTAAATTTATAACAACTAAGAAAAATTTTCCAGATTCGTGATAACCCCATTCAATGTGACCCTGATTTATGTCTACCATGGGCTGTGTCAGTATACAGGACCACTTTCCTGTAAAATTGGGTAAGTAGTCTATTTTTGTCGATCTTGTCGATAGCAAATCAGCTCCTGTTACCTATATTTTTAGGACTTTCCATGCTTGACAGATCAGGAAAAAACTACAAATTACGTTTTTCGAGAAAAAAAAGAAACAGGCAGGTGCAAAATGAGCAATGTTTAGTAAACTTGTTATCACAAGACAAGAATAGGAGCTAGAACGGCACAAATTACGAAAAGGCTAGAAAAAATGATCTGAAATCGCAGGCGCCATAGTAGTTGAGAAGGATTAAAATTTTATAACAAGGAGGTTATTTTTGGGTTTTTTTTCAAACAGGAACACGTTGGTCAGTTATTGTAAACGCGCTATTTTCAGCAAGAGACGAAACTGGCTGAAAATCGATATTTTTGGCAAAAATTCAGTTTTTGCCCCTGAAAATTCTTTTTTCCTGTTTACTAAATTGTAAGAGTGTTGGGTTCAACTCGTATTATTTCCAGTAAAATCACAATCTACTGTTAATACAGGCTCAGCTACCCATTGAACAAGTGGCAAAAATTGGAAAAAAAATGTAATCTGATAGAGAATTTTTTTCTCTACAATTTCATATCTCCCGTTTTTCCAGAAACCGGGCCCCCGCAAGGCCACAAACTTTGGTTCTAATTTGGGGTAGTTCTGATTCGGCCAGTTCTGATCCGGGGTAGCCTCCTTCGCAATTCACTACTTCGAAACTGTGACGTCTCGCAACCTTGACATCCTGAAACCAGCTCAAAAGCGGACTAGGCGCGGACCAAAGCTTTCAAGTTTTTGTTACCAAAACCTAGCTATTTTCTACTGTTTGGGACGTTTCGAGTTTTACCCGTGACTCACTTCGTTCGGTCATAATAACTTTTCCGGGACTGAAAACATATTTTTCGGGACTCATCCGAATCGACTTTTGCTCCAAATGATTCCGCCTGGGCTATGTGTTTCCTAAGCCTGGTTCAATAGTGATGTTTTACGGTTTCGAAGGTTCAATTTGTTGGGCCACCATCAAAACAGGCTTAGGGAACACAACAAAAATGCTTTTTAGAGCACAAAATCGATTAGGTTGAATCCCGGAAAACACTTTTCAAGTCCCGTAAAAGTTTTTTTTGGTCCCGCATATTCCATGAGACTCGGGTATTTCGACAAGACCCTTATCCAGTATAAAAGTCCAGGATATTTCCAAGGGTCCCGGGTTTTCTAAAAGTCCCGGGTATTTCCAAAAGTCCTGGGTATTTTCAAGGGTCCCGGGTTTTTCCATGGGTCCCGAGAAAGAAATAAATACCCGGGTTTCGGATAAGAACCGAATTTTTCCCTAAACACGCATTGGCCTCTAAACTACCGTAACTCGGTTACTTTTGGATTTAAACGTAACGAAACATATATACTTGAACTCAGCTAATCAAGACGGTTCAAAAAAGTATAATCATACCTTGGTCTGAGCAACTTAGAGAATCTTGAGATTTCTACCTTAAAGGCGCATGGAATCATTTCAAATTTTAGAAGTGTTAAAACTTGGCCAGTTTCGCTCCAAGACCCATGAAAAAATATCATTGGAATCGGCAAGTTCAAACTACGGTACAATAGTTGATTGCAGATTAAGCCTGTTCTACCACTGTTTCCCTCATACAACATGGTCCTTGTTATTGTCATTCTCCTATCGATACTACCTCTTACATCGATCCCCGTTGTCTCGAAAAACGCTCATTTTTATCATCTTCCTAATCTACATTCCTAGTCTGTTTCAGGCGGTATGGAGTGTTGAAAAAACCCGTTCTGCTTCAAACATCTCTCCATTTTTAGATAATCTACTGGCCAACAATCGTGGATCGTGACGTCATTCTACCGTATGCTGAGAAGTTCTTTCCAGAATACAATCTATCCAAGGAGACAGGAATACTGGGTGGAATCACCACAATCGATGAATTCGCATCAATTTATGTCATTATTCATATAACCGTGCCGATTTTCCCCGTTTATGTTAGTATGTTTGTACTTAGGTATAAGATTGTGCAAAAGTTAATGGAGAAGGCGGCAATGTTGTCAGAAGATGCGAAGGCTAGTCATAATCAGATTTTGAAGGTTAGTGTGCAAAGTTTTGACGAGGGGTTTTCCTTTAAAGGCGCGTGAATTTTGAAACTACCGTTTTTTGGTTAGTTATATATAAAGGATCAGTCCATCAAGGCTGTTCAACTCAGTACAATCATGACCAATTTTAGAATTTTCCCATTTTCAGTGTCTCATAATCCAGGCGTTCATCCCATCACTTCTGATTATTGGAGTAGTGTGTTACATAGTTTCACAACTCGGTTTAATCACTCATCCCTTCTTCGAATATCTCATTTTCGCGTCGATTTGCACAATGCCAATGCTCGCTCCGTTCACTTATTTGATATTCATCAAGCCCTATAAAACGTTCTGTTTGAGGTGAGAGTGAAGCTCCATGGGTTTAAAGGGAGAGCGGAGGGAATTTCGACCATATGTTTTTATCAATTTAGAAGAGAGCAGGACCCTTGAGTAAACTACCCACATACACTAAAGAGTCAGCAGATCGCTTATATCCAAACTCTAGAAAACTCGAAAAAAAAACTTCAACGTATCCCTATATACATGAGTTCAGTTTGAAGAATAGTTTGTAGAATGGTAGAACGTATAACATGGAAATTAATTTTCAAATTTAAATTTTGAGTAAACTGGACTGAGATGGATTGTCTTATATGGTGGGTTGTACTATCCTCAAGCAGGCCTATCTTTTAAGAAAAACTTATTTCTTCCCTTCCGGCCTCCTTTAAGTCGGAGGGTTTTGAAAATTGGATATTTGGAAACAGGGAGTTGAAACGATTCAAACGAGTATTTTAATTTAATTTAATTTATCTAGCCAGATATCAAAGAACAGGATAAAAAGAGTTCAGTTCAATTTAAGCCTGATTTCTTGCTGGAGTCGTTAAGACATCTCGCCATTCGCATCCATATCTCTATTTCTCACAGTTCTTTTAGTAGCAAGTTCCATTTTGTCACAGTTCTATTTTGAAAAGTTCTATTACCGAGTACCGCCTTATGCTAGATATATATTCAGAACCAGAAGATCAAGACGATACGAATAAATATGATCTTGACTAGATTTCGAAAATTTTCAATGTTCATGTCCCGCCACGAAAACCTAAGTACTACCGTATCTCGATTATTTTTTGGCCGATCATACTGAAAGTATTCTCCCCACTTTTCCACAAAAAATTTTGATCACCTTAGTCGGAAAACCAGCTAGATATCTCGAAAGCTGACCGAGTTACAAATTTTCACAAAACTTCGAAATTTCGCTCCGGGACCCTTGAATAAAATATCATTGGACACAGCAAGTTCAAACCGGTTCGAGGGGTGTAAAATCATGACATACTTCGGCAAAATTCAAAAATTTAGATCTATTATAGTGAGACACTCCGAGAAAATCCAGATTTTGAAAAAAAAATTTCGGAACCTAGTCATGATTATACTCATCTGAACCGGCTTAATTAGCTGATTCTAGAAATCGTATTTTCTTAGGTCTCTAAGCGAAATTTACCGGAATAGGATTGAGCTTCCAATTTGATTTTTGGATAAAAACTTGAAACTTTTGGGGTAAACTTGACAAAAATAACATCTGCTAGTGTCCATTTTTTTCAGACTATTCCGCCTTCAAAGAAGAAGACTGAACAATATGGACTCCAATGTTTGGTACTCAACTACAAGGTCAAATGGAGTTTGAGAAATGTTTTTCTTCTATTTTCTGAAGACACATATGAAATTATTTTGTTTGAACTAGACCTCTCAATTCAAAAAAAATGAATCAATATTTATTTTAATTTCTCAGAATGAAAAAAACTACCCACAGGCTTCAAAATGTTTAGTCCAATAACTCGTACTCCTTTCTCTCATGTTGGAACCGATTTTGAATAAGTATAGCTTTAAACCAGTCGGTGGCGCCGCCTACGGCGGCTCACCCACCTCCTTTTTGTTCGTCGCTGCGCTCCTCAATGGGGGGGGGGGGGGGGGTTAATTTGCCACGCTTAAACTCATTTTTGATCATTGGGCAGTGATGCACCCTAAGCCTCCTTATTGTTCCAAAAGTGTTGCTAATTTGAGTTCCCGCGAAAAATTTCGAAAACTTGAATTCCCGCGAAAAATTTCGAAAATTCGAATTCCCGCCAAAAATTTTGAAAATTTGAATTCCCGCCAAAAATTTCGAAAATTTGAGTTCTCGTCAAAAATTTTGAAAATTTGAATTCCCGCCAAAAATTTTGATAATTTGAATTCCCTCCAAACATTTTGAAAATTCGAATTCCCGCCGAAATAATCAAATGTTTTGACGTTTCTGGAAGTTTTTAAAAGTTTCTGGAAGTTTCTAGAAGTTTCTGGAAGTTTCTAGAAGTTTCTGGAGAGAAGGAGAATGTTCTGGAAGGTTATCCATCCAGAGCTTGTCAGTTGAGTTTTCGGAGTACCGTTGCTACCGTAATCCTACAGTAATCTCCACCATTTTTTGTTGGTGTACTATTGGGGTCCCTAAGACAGTACATGCAAAAAATGGAACAATTCTGAGCATTTCGAACCCGTTTTCTAGCTATTGTTGAGTTATCTGGTTACTGTAGCTACCGTAATCCTACAGTAACCCATGCTCCAAACTTTATAGAATTGAAGCGCTCGGTGACCCATGACTATAATAGGAAATATAATAGGAAACGGTCGAGGGGTACAAAAGTTATTCAGTGATAAGCGCTGGACACACACACACACAGAGCTATTCCTTTAGTATATAGAAGAGAACTTACATAATTCCTCCTCAAACATATTTTCCGTTCCTTTCTTGTTCTGTGTAATTTCCTTAAATATTACATGATTTTTCAAATTGTTTTCTATTAAAAATCCAATTATGATCAAGCAATTGAATGAATAAAAATGATAATCTCAGTACGACGCTTCGTTATTCCGTTTTCTACTCTTGCCTTCTATTGGCCGATATACCATGGTTACATCTAATTGCTCGTCCTAGTGTTCCTCCGGGAACACAGATCTTTCCGATGATGCTGTGCCTTTAAGATTTTTCATGCCTATTATGTTGCTTCCCATTTATGAAGAATGAAGATGCTGTGGAGCCTCAGGTTTACAGAGCAACATATACGGTTCAAAGCTGATTCTTTTTATTGCCTGAAGTTGTTTACTAATTTTTGGTATTGTGCAAGAAAAGTTTATGTTTATGAAGATTTATTTTTGGTCAATCAAACTCTATTAACAACAGTTGAATAAACACTATAAACGTTTTGAATTGGCAGTGGTGCAACTGTACTTGAATTATGACAACAAAGCACTTTGAGTCTGGCTGGAAAAAGCCGATTAACAATTATCTTAACAGAATTTTCCAATAAATGAAAAAATGAATCCCAATTCCGTTTGTTGCAGCCAAGATAAGTCAACTGAAAAGTAAGGGGAAAAAGACCTATGTCGGCATGCATTCCTGTCCAGATTTTCTGCAAAAACCTTTTCCAGTTTTAGAATTTAGAAAAACATATAAACTAACAGTAGAAATGTTATCTGCAGCTCCCTCATTGAAAAGGTCGGCCGGCATACGATAAAATATCAGAAAAGTCAGTAACTTGCACATTAGCATTACAATAAACTGAATGAACACAAATTGTTGAGGCTTGTTGATCCGGACTGATCTTAAATGAGAGAACTTTCGAATCCGGATGAACATTGGTATATAAAGAAGTATTGATCCATATAAAAGTTTGTAGAAAACATGAAAGACTATATGTATTGTAAGAAGGAGATACTCAACATAATCGTTTCCGGGAAATTTATTTATATAAGGTACTACAAACTCCATAATAGGAAATAGGACAATACACAAAGATATGAAAGTTATAGTTCCTTCTGATAAATTGACGTATTTTTCAGTACTCGGGTAAAAAAGTATGAAGAACCTTTGGACTGTGAGCATACTTAAAAGCATCTCACTCACCAAAAACAGTAGTCTAAAGATGAACATCGAAACAAGCAGAATCAAAACCAATGGGTACAACAGTATTGTTAATTTAGTGATCAGATATGCGCTAATCAGAAAAAATAAGCAGTAATGCGTCAAGCACACCCTTTTTACAGTGTTATGTAGCCGCTGAATTATATTAAATCCGATCACTGATTTATCCCTGTCGATGTTCTGCTTATAGACATAGAAATACAATGGGAAGATGAGCATTTGGCAAAATAGGGAGATTATTTCTACACAGTATAAAATTTTAATCGGATCACTTATGTGTTCCCAGACATATTCTATGGCAGCAATGGGGTCCATTTTTGCAGTAGTGGGGTCCATTTTTTTGTGAGTAAACCTTTGGGAAGTTTGGCTTATAAGCAACAGTTTGCAGGTGTTTTATTTTGGGATCGAATCAAAAAATTAATTAGAAAAGTTTATTTACGTTTCGAAAAAATCACCTGTTTTTTTTTGCTTTTTTTCCCGGAATTCTGATTTATCATTTCCAATTTCACAACTGATCAATTCTGAAAAAGTCATTCATTATGATTTTCCAAAACAAGAAGAATTAGGTCCCGGGAATTGGTGCTACTGTTGCCCTGGCATTATAAATACACCCAAAAGCTTGATCAATACAAAGGCACGCAGAACAAAATCTTTCAGATCAAAAAATGTTTCTTTTTGGTATTACATGATACTAGCAATTCTCGCTTTCGGCTCGATGAACTCGACTTTTTCAACTGAGACCCCACATGGAATTTGTACCACTCGATTTCTCTCCTCTACAAAAAGAGTCATTAGAAACCTGGTTTTCGCGAAAAATCCGATCTAAAAACTTCAAAAAGTAGAGGTAAAGAGAAGAGATTTTGTCTTTTTTTTAAATTTCCGAAAGAACGGTGAAAGATATAACCGAGCTGATCACTCTTTCTTGTTTAGAACCATAAAATACCCCCAGAAACAAAAATTTAGACCGATACGACTCTCCCAACTCGAGATTTGAGAAGGAAAGTAAAAAAAATACCCAAAAAATGGTCATTTTTGGCATACTTGGAATCCGGGCCGATCCGGGCCGACACGGGCCGGCATATAACTCGCTTCAAAATGAAAATTGTGAGCAGAACAACACACCAGATGATAGAACTCGGCGAGCTCTACAAAATCCAATACAAACGATTCTGCTTCAAAATCGGTATAA
>GL379895.1:178230-194085 GCA_000143925.2 Caenorhabditis brenneri | reverse complement strand
TAGAAAATATTTTTTTTCTGCCCGAAAAAAATTTTTTCAGGAGATGTTAAGATTGAAATGTTGACAAAAAATGGATAGTAATTTACTGTAATTTTTTGAAATTTTTTCATCCGTTGGAACATACTCAGATTGCGTTGCCTCTCATTGTTTTTGTACTTTAGACCCCTAAGAATGAACTGAATCAAGTTGGAAAATTTTTTTTCAAAAAGAACACAAAAAATGCTACATTTTCGTTTTTTTACTCATTAAAAATGATAAAAATTGATCGAGTTACGAGCTGCTGAAGTTTAGACACTCAAAAACATAAAATAGCGATTTTCTCTGGAATCAGACCACCACACCAAAAAAGCATCAAGGACCTTTTGTGGTCCTATAAGCTTGTATGAATAATGATAATTTGGTTCAAAAACAGGTATAACACTTCGCTATACTTCCTTGTTAAGTTTTTTGAAAAACTATTTAAAGGAGGCTGAAAAGGAAAAAAAATGATCATGTCTCATGTGAAAATATTCACCACGAATAACCATGAAATGATAGTGTTATTGATGAAAGATGTCTAGTTCTTGAGTTATGATGGCTTCGAGGTCCAGAAGTTTTATATATGCCACTTTTGAGCGCATTCGCTGCGCGTTGGATGGCGCAGGCAGTTGCAGTTTTGACTCACTTGGGTTCGAACCACACATAGCTTTTTTTGTTTTTTATTTTTTCGAAAAGTATTATTTAGTATTTTTTGATAAATTTCAACTTTTTTCAAATTATGAAAATTCACTTTTCCATTAAAAAAATCTCCGAAAAAAGCTGATTGTCGTCAATTAAAATGCCAGGTCCGCAAGCGCGTGTTTGCAGACAATTCTACAAAAAATTCTACAAAATGTTGACTACCGTACTCCCTTTCGGCCTCCTTTAAGTTTCACGTTTTCAGTTCTTTTTCTTCTTTCAATTCTTTCTTCCAACTGATCAATAAGCATTTTTCTGAATGAAAGATAAATGAGTTGATAAGAAATTGATAACGTGAAGCTGAAAAAGTTGTTTGAGTTAATCTAGGGCGTAACACTCATAAAAAAACGGCAATTTCCATTTTATCAGTTTGGTGTCTTCTCATTTCTCTTTCCTTTAGAGAACTATTCGTTGAATTGTTTCGCCATGCCTTCTCTACTGGATATGACCGATGTACCAATGACGAATATTCTAGAACAGTGCACATATAAATCAGTGTAAGCTTTTATCCTTTCTAACCTCTTTTTTCGAATTATTTTCAGATTGACCCTCCGAAAAGTGTGTCATTCTCTCCGAAACTTTATTGATGACTCTTGTTTCAAAACGGATTTGGACAAGATCTTTATAACCATCGGACCCATTGGCTTCTCCCTAAGGTGTTATCCCCTGAATGTATTTTTGCCAAACGGAAATGGTTTTGCCAAAGATTGGACCTCAAACGACTTGAAAATACTTCTGAAGCTGATTCAAAACTCGAAATTATCATGCTTAACTGTCATCACTATCCCTCACGGAGGTTCGGACGACTTGGAAGAAGTTCTAAAAAACCAGACACGCCCACTTCATACTGAACGTTTCGAAATGGAAGGCTCTGATGTAGTAAAAGTACTGCCTTATCTCGATTCGAAGACTCTGAAAAAAATCTCCATCACCCCGGCCGGTTATGGAAATGATGTTCAGATTTTGGATAGAATAGAAAAAGTGATTGAGTTGGAACAGTTCAAAAATGCGGTGGAGTTAAACATTTGCTCTCGTTTTTTTGTTCGTGCAGACTTGAGGAAATTTCTCCATTTTCAAAAGGTTTTTGTGATGCTTCATGAGACGTCGTTAGAAGAATTTGTGGCTCTGAAAGAGGTCAGTGTGCAAGGAATTTTTTTGTGAAAAAAGTTCTTTACAGGCTTTTGTTGCTTCAACTCATATGGAAGATTTCTGTTTGAATGGCCGCGGACTGGATGAGAATCAACTTGAACAAGTGTTTGGCAAACCTTTCCATGGTCCACACGGCGGATCGCAATGGTATTTTAAAATTGGAAATTGCAAGGAACATGTGCTGAGAATTCATTTGACCTTATCTTTCATAATTTTTTGGAAGTTAGAAGCAAAGCAAGTCCCACAAAATGCGGTTGTTCGTCATTGATTTCGGTTGTTTTTTTTCTGTGTAACTTCACTGTGAATAAATTTTGTCAACTGAAAATTTCCTTCATACCAAGTTTCTCAGTTCTTGACGATATTTTTTTCTTAGATATGAATCATTTATCGAAGGGCCGAGGCCGCTAATACAATAATCATTACAATAGAATAAAAAAAGGGGGTTATAGTGAGAAATGTTGCGAAAGAGAAAGAAATCAGGTTGTTGAAAAAAAAATATTAAGGAAGAGCGATAAATAGATAATACTAATGGAAGGAAGAGCAATTGAATTTTTAACAGAACTGATCTTGTCAGGGCACGGCCAAATCTACGCGGGTGCGGAAAGACTATGGAACAACCGAATCAATCAATTGTCAGTTTCATTTAAAGGAGGACTGAAGTCAGATTTTTTGCATTGTTTTTATTTATTATTCCGGTGTATTTGCTTTTTCTATGAACATTTTCCTCTAGGAGAATATGTCGAAAATCGCTCTGAAACGATATGAATAGCCCTCAAGTAACTGGAACATCCTACTCGACTCCGAGAGGAGTACACGGCGCCAATCAATGCCATTTCAAATATTTTATTTCATTTCTGCTCGTTTTCCAATTTTTCCAGTATTCATATGTTATTCCTTGATTTTAAATATTAAAAACAAAAGGAATAACATGTGGCGATTGGGGTATGACGCTGGTGATGAGCCAACGGTTTCCCTCAGCCCATTAGAAGAACGGAACGATGAGAGATGAGTTTGAATGTGTGTAAGAAGATAGAGATCGGCTGCACTGCTTTATTAGTGGTTCGCTAGTGGTAATGACAGAATATTAGTAGATTGTACCGTCACCATGAACGAGAGTAATTAGTGGAACGGGTGAACGGTACGGGGAAATTGGGTAAGAGTGAGCAATAATAGTTAACAACAGGAAGGGGTGAGAGATTGGCGCGTACGAGACGCAGACGAAGGGGAGAGACAATTGTGAGGCGAGAGAGTGTTAGAGAAATGGCGCCCGCCGCCTCGCTGGTGGTGTAGCCATTTCGCGGTGGAATGTAGATCATCTCGCTGTTGGTGAACATTGTGAGCCTAGGAACTTGTTGAGAATGGACTCGACTCGCTAGTAGACTTGATGACATCTAGTTAGAGTGGAATAGATATGTGACCGAGGTCTCGACCGTGGGAACGGGCGAGACACTGGGAGGGGGCTTTTGAACCTAATTTCAGGGAGAAATTAGGTTGGCCACACCATCTACCACAAAGTCTGTGACATCACATATCTCCTCCGTGTTCACATTTGGTAGCTGTTGGCTGAGCTTTGTGCGATGATCTTCTGTTCCATCCTGGTCGCTGTTCTCCTTTCCCTTCGCTTGTGTACTTCACTCCTGGTTGTTGACTGACTGCTGTCTCCTGGTCGTTGCCTGACTGAAGACGCACTCCTGGTCGCTGCTCGTGAATGTCGTCTATCAACATCCTGGTCGGTGGCTTACTTACTCCTGGTCGTTGCTCTGACTTCCTATCGTACACCTCCTGGTCGTTGACGGACTTCTCCTGGTCGCTGCTCCTAGAGTGACTCCGTTTATGTCAATTGCTTGACGCTCGTGTATTCTGCTTTTCTTGGCTAGTGATGTGGGCTTAGTGCTTGAAGTCAAATGACTTCGCCGCTTGTGCATCTCCTTTTGTTGGCTGATGACTATGACGTTACTTCTTCTTGTCTTTGGGCTGCTATGACATGAGATGAGTTGACACAAGTGTATTGGCTCATCTGGATCCTTTGAACAAGATCCTAAATGTCACTGTATACAATGCATACAGAGTTGCAGTCTTCTGTTGTTATGATATACAACTGTTGACGTTGACTGATGAAGTGTTGTCATGGTCGCTTGTGGAGATATCACTTTCTTTTGGGTTGGGTGAAGGTGGTTGATGACAAGTGTTTGTACGACTGTAACATCCTTTGAAGCTTGTTCGCTTGTCCACACCATCCTTCTTCTTCCTCCTGCTGTTTGTGAGGTTGTTGACAACTTGCTCTGGCTGTTGATGCTGGTGGAAGTTCCCTTTGTGCTGAAAGTCCGTTGACCTCCCGCTTGTGTATCTCCTCTTGTTGCCTTGAAGTATGGCGCTGATGTACTGGAGATACTTCTTTCTTGATCTTTCTTCGGATTCTTCAGGTCACTGATGATAATCTTCCGAGCTTTGTGGGCTGCATTTCTGCTACCACTCAAATAAGTACTCTACTACCGGTGGCGGCCATGATAAATCATGGGGGTGCCTCCCGCTTCCAAGTCACTTATTATCCAAAGCTCTCAGATTATTTGTTTCTTCTTTGTTGTTGCCGCTTTTGAAGAAACATGTTCTTGATGTTGGTGACTGGCGACTCCGAAATCGTTGGTTTTGCAACTGCTGTTGTATCCTTTCGGCATACTGGTTGACTTGAACTTGACGACGTTGAATAACCATTGACTGACTAATCGACGCCGTTGCTGAATTTTTTGTCAAAGCTTTATCATTACTAACCTATTGGCTAGCTCTGATACCTGGCCACTAACTTGTGTTAGATAGCTGGACATAAGAATCTATACTATCGGGCTTCTAATTGATATAAATATTAGAAAGACTTAGCACCGCTAGTACAAACTCCGTATCTCTTTTGGACCCGTGACTGAATTAATTCGCAGAACAAACTAATCCAGTTGGACTTAATTGTCTCTTTTCGGTAGCTTTGAATCTTTTACCTTACAATATCTTAGAGAAATCCTTGAAGAATTCTTGAAATGACAATCGGCTGTACTTGAAGTAGACTTCTTTCCGAATCCTTTGACTGACATATATGTTTGAAGACGATATTGTTGATCGGTGACTTGAAATCCAGCGCTGTTGACGCTTGTGCCAAAGATCTTCTCCTGGTCGTTGACTAACTTTCACAAATCCTGGTCGTTGACTGACTTTTTACTGAAGATATGCTGACTGACGATTGAGAATCCTGGTCGCTGACTGTCTTACTCCTAGTCGTTGCTCCCGAATTCTCACTCACACCTTCTTAGTCGTTGACAACAGTTTGACACCAATCCTTCGATCGATATTCAAACGCTGTTGAATCTTCCTTGACCTTCTGGACTTGTTCATATCTTTTCCTGGAGTCGATCCATTGGCTTGACTTTGAATTCCATGCGTCTTTCTGGATTCTTGTCTGGCAATTTATCGATCGATGTTCAAGTGACTTTTGATTGAAGCTGATCGAATGCTATTTCGCCTGCTGAAGTTTTGCAACTTTTCGCTGGTGGAACAACATCTTGACGTTATGTGACGACGTGCTTCTGGCTTCTGTGTCCCTCCGCTGATGATGACTGTTGCCATCTTGGTTGAACACATCTGAAGACTTCTCTTGTCGGCTTTGGCTGCTTACGCTGGTGTCTCCTTCAGTTTTTGACTTGACGTGGAGCATGCGATTGCTTTGACTGAAGAGTTGTCTTTTTCTTTTCTTCTGCACCGATTTGAAGCACTTTCAGAAGGATGTTGAACAAGTCTCAATACTGAAACTTATCCAGCCCTTCTGTCATCGTCAGCAGCTTCCGCTATACCCCAATCTCTCAGGATATAGCTTGGCCTCGTGATGAGCAGTTGACTTTAGTTTGCAGCTCATGTTTTCATGAAGATCCTTGTGATTGGCTCTTCTGCTGCTGTCTGAAGATTGTGCTTCATCATCCTTCGTTGTGTCGCTGTTGATGACTTCCGACGGCGATGAAGCTGATGTCTCCTTAGCTGGATCTGAATAGGTTGTCCTGTTCGTCTTCTCCAGCTTTAGCAGAATGCTAGTGTTGCATTCATAGAAGATGCTTTTGCAGTTGTGACATCCCTGTTGCCTGTGAACTTGATGTCTGGTGGCCGCTTCTGCAGTCTTCTCGGTTTTGCTCCTAGGAGCTGGTGGTGTTCAAATACGCTGATCGGCAAACTGAATCGCTTGTGCTTCCGATTCATCGGCATTGAACTGTTGTTTCTCAACTAGAAGATAGAGCATCGCTGTTGTGGCATTCTTTTCTTGATCTCTTCTGAGCATCCTCTTTTGTCTTTGCCTGTAGAGCTTATCCTCTCTCTTTTCTGCTTCTGATGCTTCGGACTCATGTTGCAACTGGTGACTCGGCATGCTTTTGACTTTTCGTGTCGTTCCAATTGCTGCAGTCGCATCATTGCTTGTGACGAACTTAGCTCTCTGTCATCTTTGCATCCTTCAAGCGTCTTCAGATACTCTTCCTTTGAATTTCCTGGCTACTCCATCGCTAGTGTTTTTACCACAGCTTAGAGTCACGGCTATCTTTCCGAAGAAAAAACAATTCTGCCAGGAATCCCTATGACTTCTGTGATGACAATCTTGTCGCTGTTGGACACTCTTCTTTCTTGATGCACTTAACTTGTTGCTTATAGATGGACTACTTCTTTTCTTTGTTGAGAAACGTTGTTGTGGAGTATCGGTGATAATGACTATTTGAGAGCGCTCTTTTCAACTCCTTGAGCTTCTCATTTCGGTTGCTGCTATGTTGGCATTTGACGGCTATTGACTTGTACAGCTTGATGGCACTAAACGTGTCTTCTTTCTGGCCTGACGGCGATTTTATGCGATGTTCCACTGTGCAGAATCTTCCCGTATCTACTCGGATCAATACAGGCGTCTTCCGCTGATGCTTCACGAATACTGGTCTGGTGGTTGGTAGCTGTTGCTGAGTATTTGACGCATATTCTTCTTTCCAGTTGGAACAATCGACTCGACTTTGAGAACAGAATTCATATGGAACTGCATGTTTGAACAAGATTCAGAAGAATCATCGCTTGTCGATCCATCAGAATTGAAACTCTTGGTCGCTATTGCGTATGAAGAAGTATGATGATTACTGGGAGGTTTCAGCTCCCTTGACTGGAAACAACTGCTGTTGTAATCCTTCGTCATCTTCTAACTCGTAGTGCTTCGTGAATTTGTTGATGTTCTGGTAGTTCTTCTTGTTACAAATTCCCGAGAAGTGACGTTTTCTGCAGTGATAACATCTGAATCTTGATCTGCATTCTTTTGTCCAGTGCTGTTTGCTCAGACAATTGAAGCAACGGCGCTTGTTTTTCACTGCTTCTGACTTCTCTTGAACGGGTATTGTACATTGTGCGGCTGCGTGTGAATTCTTTTTGCAGAAGACACATGGTATTTCCAGACATGGTGGCGTGAACGTAGTTTCCTCCATTCTGCTACTGTTGTGTGGATTGGAGTCGTTTGCCGGACGCTGTTGTTGAACTACTTCTATTTTGTTCACGATGTTGACTTCTTCTGTTGCACTATCTTCATCGTCATCTCTTCTGAGCCCAATACTAACTTTTTGCATCGCTAGTATTTCAAAGGCGATGTTGATCAGCTCCATTAGCGTGACGTTTTCGTGACAATAAAAACGCCTGAATATCCTTTCGTAGAAGGATCTTGGAACTTTCTGGAGAAACTGGATCAGATAAGCATCGTCGTTGATTTGTGCATTCATGCCTTGAAGTAGTCTCGCTGTTGACGCGTATGTATTTAGTGAAGACTCAATATCGTCCAAATTCTTGTGGTCGATTCTGATGTCTCTCAGCTTAATGAACAACTCCATTTTTCGGAGTTTGCTGTTGTTGAACTGACGATCGAGGTTTTCCCGCACAATGTCGTAATCTTCTGAGGTCATTCCAGCAGGTGCCAATTGCTTCGCAATATCTCCGACTAAACGTGATATCAGAATTCCTAACTTTAGTGGAGTCGGAATCGTTTTGTCATTATGGACGAAATAGTCGAACATCATTATGAACGTTTTGTACTCTTCCGGTTTTCCGTCGAATTCTTTGATGAGTTGCAGAATTCCTGCCAACTGCGCTGGTACCAATGTGTGTTGTTGGTTGCTCGTGTCATTTGCACTACTTGGTCCATCGTTTGAATCGTTGGCGCTGTTGCTTCCCGAATTGCCAGTGTTCTTATCCCGGCTAGGGTGGCTTCCAGCTCTGGTCTCCTGGTTATTCAGCATCTGGATCGCATCGTCTTCTTGATGCACGTTTGACACGCGATTGTCTGGTCTACCGGAACCGTCGTTCGACTGTATGGCGAGTAACTGATGGACATGAGTTTGCGCTTGTGGATCGTTGTTGTTTTCGAAATGTCTTCCGAATTCGGATCCTTGCTGGTGGCTGTTTTCGGATGGCTGGTCCTTAGTTTTTGATATTTGGATTTGCTCCACAATTTCGGCTAGCACTCGTTGGTATTGAATGCTTCTGTCTAACATCAGACTTTGTTGCTCTTCCAGCTCCAGCATCTTTGCGCTCGTAACTCTTTGTATTTCATCTATGAAGTCTTTATACTCGTCCTGATCAGTAGTCGCTTTTGCCGTCAGTTCATTTGCGTTCACAGCTTGGTTGAGAGCTATTGATTGCCGTCGGCCTCCGTCGGTGCCGGGCCTTCCGCCTCCTGAACTATCGTTCAGTGGCAGTTGGCCACCTGCTCGATCGTGGCCTAGTGTCTTTGTTGATGCAGCATTTTTATCACCTGTGCCGGGCCGTCCGCCTCCCGAACTGAAGTTCGGTGGCAGTTGGCCACATGCCTCCGTTGGTGAACCGTCGGGCCGAGGAAACATAATGTTACCAAGGCCACCTACGGAGGTTGCTGTTGCCATTGGGTTCGAATTGTCCCTACTGCTAAAATTCGGGATTCCTTCCAGTGGTGGTCCGCCGCTCAGTCTGGATGTCGACATGATTCCAGCGCTTGTGGACCTTCTTTTTGGCGAACGTCTTGTTGTATTGGCCGTCGCTGTTGCCATTGCATCGTCGATCAGCACGATGGTCTCTTCTAACGAAGTGATTGTTTCCTTCGGCTTTTGTTTCTCGACGTGTGTCATCAATTCTTCCTGGATAACTTCTCGCTCCTCTTTATTGGTAACGATACTTGAATTCTTATCAAGGTAGTTGATGATTTCTTGATGAAGCCCGCTGATGACACCTTTCTTCTCCATGATCTGTTCTCTTATCGCTGGTAAGCCTTCGATAGAGTTGACTTCTGGATGCATAAGGTCCCGAGCTTGCATTATCAGTTTCTTTGCTTCGTTGCATTCTTTCGAGATTGCGCTCTTGACGTCAGCTGGGTTTTCCGACATCGTTGAACGCTTGTAGTTGATTGTCTGGTAGATTGTATAACAAAAATATTCCCAGTCTGTAAAAATAAAAGAATTAATTGACGGGAGGTGTGGAGCGACCTCCACACCTTTGTGTGCTAACGACAACTACTAGTTGGTTTTTATGCTAAAGGCTTATGAAAGAAAGCTATGATAGTTTTGTTTGAATACGACTAACTTGGAAATATTTCCTCTATTAGGAAACTAGGGCTAGAACGTATTATTGTGGTGTTTGTAGTATAACTAACTTGGAAATATTTCCTCTATTAGGAAACTAGGGCTAGAATATACCGCTGTTAAAAACCTGATTTCATTCTTTTTGTTGTCCTGTAACCGACGGGACACATCTCAGCATTTCTACACGTAACGCAGGCCTTTGGGTTTATTTGTTGGGGTCCATGGTAGGCTCGGACCCGGCGACTGACAATCAGTCAACTGGTTCAAGGATCTCGGTAGCTCTGCCGAGATTGCAAGAGGTGGACGGTGTAGTCTCCTGTTGGTGCCTCTTCACTCAACGATATTGTCGCTGGATCTTGAACGGTGTCGTGGGTGAGTTTCCAAAGTCGCTTTTGAACCAAACAGCTCTCCGGCTTACACACCAACTTATTTGTCCCCACGAACACAGGGTTTTGTCTTTGAACTCTCTAGTTCTGGACGACAATCCTCCCTAGTAGTTTGCGCTGTTAAGTTGATACAGTTAACGCTAACAATGTGGCGAATACCCTTACAAGAAGCTTATACCTATTTTTGGTACAGCAACAGTTCCCACACTGCTGGTACTAGGCTAGTGACTTAATATATGGGACTAGGCTACTAATATTGACTTATATTGGGTGATACAAGAGAATAAGGGGCTACTTTACCTAGGCACTAAGTGCTATTGACCAGATTGTGAGCAAAAGACTAGGGGGTGTAACATTTGTCCTATTTGTTACTAAACTCTCCTACTGTTGTCGTGCGCCACCAGATGTGGAGGCATAGTCTGAGCGATCGTAGGGCATAGTAACGAAATTAAAGATAACATTCGAGACTTTCGACTCGTAAAGAACACATAACACACAACACACATTAACAAAATTCGCTTTTTATTTGATACCCTTTACTCTTCCTCCTCTCCATCATTTCCTTATTCATCATCTTCCTCCTCGTTATCCGGCTCCGCGACATTTCGAAATTAGACATTTCGAAAATGCGACGTTTCGCAAGTGTAGGACATTTCGCAAAAGTGACGTTTCGCAAGTAGACTTTCTGCAAAAAACCAATTCGCAATTAGTCATTTCGCAAATGTCACGTTTGGAAAACAGGAAATTTCGCAACTAGGCTTTTCGCAAACAGATGTTTCGAAAAAGTTCAGGAGAAATTCCAATAAAATCAGTAGTATAAAAATTTATTAGAGAACAACGAAAAACAAAAACAATCAAGTATACTTCCGTGCGACTCGCATTGCTTTCAAATATTCTAGTCCTTTCAAAGGAACACACGGAGGAGCTGGCTTGTTTACCAGAACTTTGAGGACTCTAGCATCCTTGAGAACGTCCTTGATATTTCGCTTGTGATTTATCTAAGAAGATTTTTCGATATTGAAACAAAACCGTTAGATTTACCATATAATGTGGATCGTTATTCAATCCTTGTACATCAAAACGAAATTGTGTGGCTTCATTTCGCAGTGTTATCACCAAATCGCTAATATAAATTGATCTCCTACCATTCGTCATCTTCACCACTTTCTGCAAATTTATTAGAAGATTGAATTATTAGTTCATACGAACGTCAAGTCTCCTGTGAGACGCCTCCACACAGTTAGAAGTCCGTGGCAGATGTTTGAGACTAACTTCGACGGCATTCCAAGTGACAGGTGGATACGGGAGACTTGGGTGTGGTCCAATATAGTATCGTCGTAAATAATCTATGAATGCTGAAAATTCTATTGTTGACAGAGTTATTTAGGAAGAAAACCTTTCTGTTTTGTTGTTCTGGTCGCTGGCATTAGCTCCAATAACTTTTCAAATGTATCTTCAACGTCCACTGTGGGAACAAATGGTAGATTTTTTAATAGAGACCAAAAATCGTACATATCAAAGCCTGTAAATAGAGCAGTTAGAATTGAAATAGTGGAAAAAAAACCGAAGTCGATATTTTTTTGCAATCCCAGTTTCTCTAACTTCCGACGCCAGGATTGGATTGTATGGAAAAGACAAAAATGACAAGTGATCGCTGGAAATGTATCCTTAATCGCCTTCTCTTGAGCACTTTCGAGGTCTATAAAGTCGATATTATATCCAAAAACTCGAAAAACCTAAATATATTACCTCCAATAAAGTGGTTTGGGTTCCATAGGGTAAGCTGCGGAAGGGCCTTCAACTTTTCCAACACGTACTCGTAATCACTCTTTGTTCTTTTGCACATCAATACATAAACTAATGGAACTGTGGCATTGGGCCCCAGGCGACCGTGAATGATCCAGAGTTGAGAAAATGGTGCACGGACACAAGAAAAAGTTCCATCCGTCAGTATCAAATCTGAGTTTGCTAACGTTTCCACCATAGCCTCACTTGCAAATGCAACAACTCTTCCTCCACTCGATGGGCAAATTTCATCAAATAAAATGAAGTCAGTACTCTCTGAAACAAGTTATGTATATCACTTAAAAACTGACTTACCATTTGTGATACGCATATCTCCTGTGAAAACGGGTGTTTTGAGATTTGCGTTTTTGATGTCGTCAGAATCTTTTTCGCGGGACCGATGTATCATTCTTGATAAGGTGTCTAGACTACCTGCCATATCGACTGGGACAGCACCGAAAGTCGATTTTGCGTCAAATAATAGCTCACGAGGGGTGAGAGTAGTGGATTTCGCGTTTTTCTTCATATCAATTCGAGCTAGTTTGGCTTTGACCAATCCCATATTGGCATCATGTCCATAATGGTCTCTGACCACTGTGATCAGCCCATTGTTTCGTTTTGCGCTAGCCAAACAACAAACGCTTGTTTTTCTGAAAACTGGTTTTTTCAAGTTCAAAAGATTATGTTCTTACCGGAAGGAACAATATAACAGTTCGGATCCATCCTTCAAAGTGGACGCATATCGAAATAGATAACCTTGGTGCTCATAAACTGGATTCAATTTTCTTTTCGGCATGGCAGTCTCAGAAGTGTAACTGATTTTACCCATTCAAGTTGAGGCTTGACGTGTCGCAAACTCATGTTTTGAATTGTTGGTTTTTCAGGGTCACGTAAAAATAATAAAAACAATCTAAATAACAATAAAAAAAAATAAATATGAGTCCTCCAATTAAAGCTCGCACTCGCTTCATCAAATTTGCGAAACGCCTGTTTGCGAGATATCCTCTTTTCTAAACGACTAGTTGCGAAATGTCTAATTGCGAACTGACCATTTTGCGAAATATACAACTTGCGAAACGTCTACTTGCGAAACGTCACTTTTGCGAAATGTCCTACACTTGCGAAACGTCGCATTTTCGAAATGTCTAATTTCGAAATGTCGCGGAGCCCGTTATCCTCCTCCTCACTATCCTCTTCATCTTCGCTTGTGTCTTCCATCTTTGATCACAGCTCCCTCCATTGATGGGTTCAACTGTTCGAGCAACTGCTTCGCTGATGGTCGTTCTTCTTGAAGATTACATTTCCTTTTGCGCTCGTGAATAACATCCACGTCGGCGCTAGTGAGAGGCTCCTTTCCTACATCTTTCCTGCTGATCCACGCTTATATGATGATTGCTATTGGAACTGTCGGCGTCGCTGTTGTTTCACCGAAGAGATCGCTGCTTTTAGGTGATCGCCACAGCTTCGGGTCTTTCAGCTCTCAAATTCAGAAGAATTCGAGTCAGAAGGGCCTTTCGGCCGCATCCGCGCTGATGACTACTCAAAAGAGGGCAATACCTGTGAGCGTTCGCTACGAGAGCCGTCCTTCCAACGAAAAATCGATATTTCATCGGAATCTCTGCGATTGCATCACTGTTTTTGAAGAATTCGTAGCTTGTGAACCGGATTTCTTCTTTCTTCGGCGATTGTGCTGTTGGATGTGACGCCATATGCTCCAGAGAGGTGTTGAGTTCGTTTTCGTTGACTTGTCGCTGTTGTCCTTGCCAAGCCATTGCTCAGTGTTGCTGTTCGTCGACTGAATTCATCCTAGCGTATCGGGATTTATCGATCGATTTGAGTTTTAGCACTGGAAGGGCGGTTAGCGACTAAAATGTGTGTGCGGTTACATGGATACAAGACAAAGGAACACGAACGAGATCAAGGACAATGTTACGGACATAAGAGACTAGAATTTTTTGTGAGACTGGAAGGAAAGGGCTAATACTAATTCTTGAGTCGCTTTTGCATCATCGGGTTCAGTGGATTTGCTGAATTCGTCTGAAACTAAAAAAAAGATTAGCCTAACCTACGCTGCTCTAAATTCCTGTCCTCATGAACAGTTGCTTCGGCTTTGACTTTGCCTAGCAAACCTGCGTGTTGCCACGTCACCCTTGTTAGGGGGTCCACTCAGGAAGCAACGTCCGACTTTCACGGTTCCACGCCGTTTGTGGAGTTATACTGACCCTTACGACTCCTATTGAGTCGTGACTAAACTAGAATTCTTTAACAAACCGTACTAACTGCCAACTAGTCGCCGCTGCATCCAATGTGCTGATAGCTCCACCAAACACGACGTGACTCCACATGGCCTTTTCCGATCGATTTCAGATTTCTGCTTGCTTCCTCCCAAACGATCGCTGGTGCCGAAGTTGTATCACAAATCTTCAATCCGTCGGTGCTAGCATCGAATCGGTCGCATTGCTGCTTCTTCATCGAATCCTCCGAATCGTTGACTCGCTGATATTCTGGTTTTCCGACGCCGAAAACGGTCGCTGGTGATTGACGACTCGAAATAGAAGATTTCCGCTGATGTAATCCGTCGCAGTTTATTTCTTGCGAAGATAAACTGATTCTGTCGTTGCCACATGCTCCGACAGGATTTGACTGCATTTTCCGCCGATTTTTTCGTCGTTTGAGCGCTTTTCCTCGAAAAAAATTCCAGGGCGCTCGTGGAGATCCAATCGATCGATAAATTCTCAACTGGATTCCTTTGTAGTGAAGTGGTTCTTTCTCGTACTCAACAGGAATTATCCAGGCAGGCCTTTCGGCCCCTCCTTTCAAACTCTGCGAGGCGGGCCTTTCGGCCACCTCCTCAAACTGTTTTTCCAAAAGAAAAAACACAAAATCACTACCTCCTTTTCTCCCAGCCGTCGCTTTTCCTGCGTAGTTGCGTCATGCTTCCTCCGCTTCGTCGTCGCTGGATTGCTCAGTGTTGCTGACACTCCATTCTTCCGAAGCTTCTGTCGCTGATTTTCGTCGTTTTTCCGCAAGAAAATTGATCGCTGGTGGTCGGCGATGCGATTCCATCCGTTCCGCTTGTCGCTAATGCATTTCCGATCGTCCACTCACTTCTCACGTCCGAACCATCGAATGCTGCTCCGGGAGCGTTGCGAAGCTTGAAAATATCAAGTTCCTACCGGTCGATTGCACCATGTGGCGATTGGGGTATGACGCTGGTGATGAGCCAACGGTTTCCCTCAGCCCATTAGAAGAACGGAACGATGAGAGATGAGTTTGAATGTGTGTAAGAAGATAGAGATCGGCTGCACTGCTTTATTAGTGGTTCGCTAGTGGTAATGACAGAATATTAGTAGATTGTACCGTCACCATGAACGAGAGTAATTAGTGGAACGGGTGAACGGTACGGGGAAATTGGGTAAGAGTGAGCAATAATAGTTAACAACAGGAAGGGGTGAGAGATTGGCGCGTACGAGACGCAGACGAAGGGGAGAGACAATTGTGAGGCGAGAGAGTGTTAGAGAAATGGCGCCCGCCGCCTCGCTGGTGGTGTAGCCATTTCGCGGTGGAATGTAGATCATCTCGCTGTTGGTGAACATTGTGAGCCTAGGAACTTGTTGAGAATGGACTCGACTCGCTAGTAGACTTGATGACATCTAGTTAGAGTGGAATAGATATGTGACCGAGGTCTCGACCGTGGGAACGGGCGAGACATAACATATAAATACTGGAAAAAATTAGAAAACGAGCAGAAATAAAATAAAATATTAGAAAATCACAACAACGGCACTGTGCGCCCCATTGCGAATCGACGCGACCCTCCTCTTTATGTGTGCTATTTCTTTTTCTCTTACCGGCAGAGAAAGCGAAATAGCGCACAAAATGAGGAGGGTCGCGATGATTCGCACTGCGGCGGTAATTGCTTTTTTGAGAATTCATAATATTATGTATCTAATAATTTATATTGCACTGTTATCTATAATATTTTCTAGTCATCAATTATAAGAAAATGAAGAGCTTTTAACTACCTTTTTGTAAATTTTTTCGTTAAAGAAAAGACAATTTGTTGAGGTCCCCGCGTGCTGTTTGCATTTTCCAAATATTTTTTGAGAAAAGGCATCCCGCCAAACTTGTTCACTTTTCTGAAAAGAGAGAGTAGCAAATCTGACATAAGGGTCATGCATTGATAGCTCACAGAATGGAAAACCTTTTTTCCTAGGTAATTTCCG
>GL379895.1:159606-171863 GCA_000143925.2 Caenorhabditis brenneri | reverse complement strand
CAACAATTAATTAATTATTTTTCAACATTTTTCGACAAAAAAACTTTCAAAAATTCAGTTATTATTTTTCGGGTTCACCGAAATTTCGAATTTTTTGTCGAAAAATGTTGAAAAATAATTAATTAATTGTTGAAAACTGTTTCCCGTTAAAATTATATTGAAAAATCGCTGAAAACTCCAGAAAACTGTCATAAAGAAATTTTTTCTAGAAAATTCTAATAGCCGCGGCCGAAGTTTCCGCAAGGCGGGAATTCAAAAAAGTTCGGCCACCGGTGCCCACTTTTGGAGCCAAGCATTTTTCGTCGCCGTTTTTCGGCGCGTTAAGACTTATTTTGAATTTTTTCAATATCACACAGCAAAATAAAATCCTATGCACCACATTTTAAAGCAATTTCCCATTTGACCATAATCCTCCTTTAAGAACTCTAATGATTTTAGACAACTTCCATGTTTTCGATGTCAATTCGGCCCAGAATTTGAAGTTAGACGGACTTGGAGAGATTGATCTCACTATTCTTTTCCTCAACACTAATATGGCAACTAGCCCAAAAAGATCCACTTTAATCAGTCAATGGTCTCAAAATCCAAATTCTCTGGTCTACATTTACGATGGTTTTCCAACAGGCTCAATTGAGCCCAAGAACACCCATATTTTCTCAAATCCAATGGTAACTGATATGTTCAATCAGTACTTCCCAAGTGTGGAGACTTTTTCAATCTCGAATGTTGCATTCTACATGAAAACTTACAAAGGAGCACCCAACTTTAGAATTGAGCCTGGAAATGGTAAGACTCAAGACTACAAAAACATGAACAATTGAGAATTTCTTATAGCTAATCTCGCTGGAACCTATACAACTGCCATCACTACCACAGGGTTTTACATGAAACCAATGGATCAATTGGATGGTGCGGTTCAAGTTAATATTATGAAAGACCCTGAATATTCTGGATGGACGGGATGTAATGTAAGTTGGAGCGAACTAGCATCAGGGAAACTTCAGTTTATAGATTATTGGATATTCACCAAACGGAGGAATGGTATCCTTTGATGTTTATGAAGGATCACACCATTATGGTCAAAATACTGTTGTAACTGACTACTTTGTTCCATGGAACACTCCACATATTGGAAACAACTTTGTCATTTCATCAACTATTCCTAAAGAGAGAGTTTTTTATTTACAGTATTTTATTGTCCGTGAGTGCCTTTTTACTATTTTAAAGATTGGAACATTTCCGAAACAAATGAATTCCAGAAGGCCCACTAATCAATGATACGACACCTTTGCCAGCGAGTCAAACTACTGTTGTGCCCACACCAAAAACTCCTGAATCAACTACAAAATCTTCAGAAAAAATGAACAGATTGGCAGCATTGGTTTTGATGGTTGCTCTGAGATTCTTGTGATTTTGATTCATAATTTGCTAAAGGTGCTGCTAATTTATTGATATAAAAATATTTCACAAAATTCTGGTCGGCAAGAATTGTTTAATTCAGTCGCAGCTTGTTTTTCTTCTACAAAAAACAAAAACACAATGATTTCCAGAAAGGAAAGATCTATTCCCGTTTGTCCAGCTTTTCCAACAATAGGTTCCGGAATGACTTTGAGTCAAAATACTGAATGTAGAACTCTCCATTATCCGCATTTTGGAATAAACTATTCAATTCTTGTGCTAGATCTGCAGTCCAAGTGTATTCCTCTTTCTTTGCCCTCACTGTGGTCCTTTTATGATTAACACCAGACTGCCCACGCGCCTCCGGCGCATTTGCAGTCTGGACTGTTCGCGGCTACGCCGCTCACTATAAGTGATATGATCACGAAATTTCAAATTTATTCACGTGAGCTTTTTTTTATCTGTTTCTTTCTGTTTTATTAAAGCAGAAAGAATAGGCTCTCCACGTGGGAAAAAAATTGCGGGTGCCCGTTGCCCGCCCGGGTAACTCTTCACCTGCTTTACTCGCTTTTACCCGTACGCAATCTGCGCATCGCGGTGTATGCAGACAAATCGCCATACTTCACGCGCAAAATAACAAAAATTTTATATTAATTCTAGAAATTCTTTGAAATTACACATAAAAGCATTCAGATTTTCATCAAATGGAACAAAACTCGTCAAACATCAGTAGTTCCGATGCCAGCGCATCAGAAAAAAATTTATCCGACAAAACTGTTGCGAAGAGGCTCCCCTTCGGACCGAATTGATGTTTTCTCGATGTATACCATTATTTCGAAGAGAGAGAGAGAGAGAGAGAGAGAGAAAAGCGAACAAATATTTCCTAACCCGATTTCTTCCTGTTTTGAAACAGACCGCAACTGGTGAACATTGAGTTGAAAAATGAAGTAAATTTTTTATCAGAAATGCTACTAATTGAACGGAAACATTTTACACCTCTGTTACGGATGTTTATTTTTGGCGGGTACAAGAATATCATTCTTATATATAAAACTCCCGTGGAGTGTGTCCGTTTTTCCGGGATCTGTCCGGATGTCCGCAGAATGAGAAGAAAGAGGAAGTTCACGAGCAAAACTTGAACTTGGGACCTTTTGAACGATATTCACGTGTTTTCCCCACTGCGCCAAACTCGCACAAAATTTATATAGCAAAAAGAAATAGATAAAAGAAAGCTCACGTGAATAAATTTGGAATTTTGTGAACACGTAATTTATAGTGAGCGGCGTAGCCGCGAACAGTCCAGACTGCGAATGCGCCGGAGGCGCATGAGCAGGCTGGTACAAAATAAAATTTCAAAAAGCCGTTTGGTGTTATACTCTGAAAGCATTGATTCATCTATTCCGAAATCGCGCGTTAACGGTGTGGTGGGTTATCCTTGTTTCAAAGAGTTAACTTTTGGTTATCAACTTCATTATATAGAAAAAAAGAAAAAGTAAAAGAGAAACGTAAGAAAAAGCCGAAAAATCAATCAAACTTTTGCAAAACTGATGTAATTTTTCGAACGAATACTCAAAGTTGTTTCAAGTTTCTTAGAGGAAGCAGGAATATCCGTCAGCCACGTACATGTTTTTCGCAAACGCGGATCGTTTTTTAATTCTTCGTCATAAGAATCAATGTGATCAAAATTTGATAGAATCTGATCTTCCATTCCAGCAAATTTATCGGATTCGATGGAGAAAGTTTCCATATTTGGCGAACGGATGAAAAACTGAAAGAAACTGTCATATGGACATCTAGATACACACACACATACCTCTCTCAATTCATTCAATTTCTCAATTTTTCTTTCGTCTTTCCAGTCAGAAATCGAGTTGAAAGGAACAAAACGATCATTAGGAGGCAGAGCACAAGACGCTTCCCATCTCGGAAATATGTTTTTCCACTGCTCCTGTTCTTCCAATCTTGAGCGCCATTCCATGGATTGAATCGCATCTGTGTTCAATGACTTTGAATCGAGATCTTCCCTTCCAGAGAACGATATGAAACCATCAAGGCGTTTGAAGGAAGGTAGAGTATGATGCGGAGTCCAGAAAAATTGTTCGTTTTCCCACTGCTCCCATGCTTCCGATACTGAGAGCCACTCTCTGAATTGAACTGAAACCGATTTGAATGACTTTGAATCGATGCACTCCGAAAGGTCTATTGCTTGAGTTAGATTTTGGACTTCTAATCTGACTTTTTTAATTTTCAAAAGATGGCTTTCATTTTTGAACAGGGTCTTCATGGATTCGTAAAACTTCTTAATATCCTCTTCCTGCTTCTCTATGTATTCTGTGTTGTATTCGACGGAAGAACACAAATCGATTTTCAGTTCATCTAGTGTCAATTTTGTGTTCTTCAAAAGAGATTGAGCTTCCTTCACTGGAATTGGATTCTTGAAAAAGCAGCCTTCTTTCCATCTCAGTACACATCTAGTTCTCGGTTTTGGATTGTTAAGATCCATATTCTGTTTTCTAAGACTCCTGAGGGCCATTCTCATCAAACATGATTCATAAGATGGTAGTATTAGTTCAAATCTAAGATTTTTCAAATGCAATTCTGGTTTGATTGTGTCAACTGAGAAACGAACATCACGGCAAACTTTTCGCAGACGGAATCTGAAACATAATTTTTATCTCAGAAGCATTTGTTTATTCGACAAAAAAGGACGAACATTTTTCGCAGAGCTCTTACTGACACCTTTAGGGTTTCCCAAGCCCCTATAGTTTTCGGGGCTCCGGGAGTTTATTTATTTCGCAAAACTGACGTTTCGAAAATATCACTTTCGAAAGGAATCGTTTCGCAAGATAACATCTCAGTTTACTTCAGTGTTTGAGTTGGATCAATTTCAAGACTTACGAAACGATTATTTTCGAAAAATGAAAATTTCGAAGTTCTGTGAGTGAAGCTCCGCCCAGTTATTTTTTCAGCCTCATCGCCGCATTTCATCAGTAAGTAAAAAAAACCAAAAAGGCGGGCATCATTCCGAATCCATTTCTTGTCGATCTGTCTAAATCCGTCCAGTAAAAACTTACCTACTTATGCACGCATACTAACACAAACATGCACACAGAAGTTTTTAAAAAAGGTTACTTACATCGACTTGGTATCCAGATTCTTCAACACTTTTCTCATTACAACTTCCGGCATGTGTATAAGGTTAGGATAAGATGGTTCACTGGAACTTGGAAATAATATATAAATCCGTATAGAAAAAACAGTTCCTCACCAGATTTCTTCAATCACAGAAGTCCTTACAGACGGCCTCTTCCAAAATCCATACAATCCATGAAGAAGTTTATACAGTAGATAAAAACCACGCGAGCCATACAGTCCGTACAGAAGCCCATACATTCCATACAGCTTGTACAGTTCATTCATAAGTCTATACAGTCCAAACGGAAGCAAATACAGCCCATACAAAAGACCATATAGTCCTTGCAGAAGGGAATACAGAGGTACAAACAGAGATACACACAGAAGTACTGTATGGAAGGCCAAAGCCAGAAAAGAAACCACAGAAAAACCCATATGTCTAGTAATAAGGTGAAGTGTTATCAGAAGGTAACTTGTCTATTTATAGTTGAAATTTCGAAACTTCGAAAAATTAGGCTTAGCAAATGAACAGAGAACAGGAAACTGACGGAGAAAATTACGAACAAATGCGCCCCGTCAAGTGAAAAAGTGACATTTCGCAAGTAGATATTTCAGGTATTTCGCAAACTTCAGACAATTCGAGAAAATTTCGTTTCGCGAGGAGAAATTTCGGAAATGTTACTGTTCGCAATTAGTTTTTTCGCCAGTCATAATTTTTAGGTTACTGTAGCTGTAGGGCAGCCAAATGGGTTCGGTTAAAAATCAGAAATTCGATGTTTATCAATTTCCCGTTCAAATTAAACTGCACAGAACAACCCTTATCAAAAATATTTAGAAGGTTCTGGTCGTGGGGAAGAGTGAGTGTGTGAGAGGAGGAGAGAGAGAGACAGAGAGAAAAAGAGAGAGAGAGAGAAAAAAGCAATGGTTTCTTCATTTACAGACGTTTTTTTTTTCAATAAGTATACACAACAGGTCAACATTCAGGAGAATAATGAAAAAAGATTTTATCAGAATTGACGTGGATTGCAAAATACAAGACATATTTCAGAATTGAGAAAAGCTACTATTGAAACCAAGGTAATCAGACTGTACATTTTTCTATTTTGTTTCAATTACTGGTTTGGTACAACCAATTTTGAGGTTACATGCACTTATAGGGTTTATCTTTTTTTATGTTCCGTTATCTCCAATTATAGTTATCAAATTTATCATTTAGAAAAAATTGAGTTTAAAAAAAAAAGATAAAATGCTACTCAAAACTCAACAAATGCATGAGCAAACGCTAGAAAACCACCAGCAGAAAAAAGAGCAGAAATTCAAAAATCATCTAAACCTTCGACCAAGCAATGTAATTTTCCAAACCAACACTCAAAGTTGTTTTCCATTTTTCAGTCGACCCAGGAATGCTCTTAAGCCATGTCCATGTTTTTTGTTTTGAACGCCTTTCTCTTCTTCCGCGCATGGGATTGTGATATACAAAATCATCTTCGAATTCCTCATTAAATGATTCGAATTGACCAAAACGGGATATTAACTGGTTTTTAGCTAAATCAACAAAGCCGGATTTGTATGTAAGAGTTTTGATGTTTGGTGTACTTATGTGAAGCTGAAAGAAACTAATATTCAAACATCTGGATTCACCGACATACCTTTTTCACTTCAGCCAATATATCAAGTTGAATCACTTCGGTCCAGTCAGGAAAAGTATTAACAGATTTAGCAATTCCAACGCGATTCAGAATAGAACTCTCTAAAACTTTCAATACTTCTGCGTTTTTCTCATGCTCCAATGTTTCCGGTTCAGAAAACCATTCTCTGAATTGAACTGAAGCTGTGTCGAATGACTTTGGATCGATAAACTCCAGCAGGTTTGTTGCTTGTAACAGATGATGGACTTCTAATCTAAAGTTCTTAATTTTCAGAATATGGCTTCTATTTTTAAACAGAGTCTTCATGGAATCGAAAAACTTCTGGAGATCCTCTTCCTTTTCCTCAATGTGTTCTTTTTCGTCTCCGAAGAAATAACACAAATCGATTTTCAGCTCATCAACGGTCAATTTTGTGTTCTTCATGAAAGATTCAGCTTCTTCCATCGGGATTTCTGAACACTTGGAAAAGCCGCCTTGCTCCCACTCAAGTACACATCCAGTTCTTGGTTTGTGAAGTACCATTTGCAGGTCTCTATTGAACTTGCTCATCTCTTTCATATACGATTCCAATGATTCTTTGGTAAGTGGTAGTTCAAAACTGAGACTTTTCAAATGCAATTCTGGTCTGATTCCGTTAATTGAGGAACGAAGACTTCGGCAGACTTTTCGAAGACGGAATCTGAAAATTTTAAATTTTCGCGTGTTTGAGACAGTATTTCGGGCCTAAACTTCTGGTTAGAAAGTGTGCGGCAGTTAGTTCTCCCGGGAATCTGGTTACCAGGAAAACTTTGCTGTTCCGTCTTGGAATTCTCGGGCACGAGGACCCGAGAAAGTTCGAGATTTCCGGGAATCCCGCAAAGACGGGATCTGTTATGAAATGTCTGGTTATGAAATGTCCTGTTGCGAGAAGTCGTTCTTAGAACGCGTGGTTACAAATTGAATGCTTACAGGATGACCGGTTACGAAATGCCCGGTAAAAAAAACCTCTCGCTACAAAACGTCCCGGTACAACCAAGACGTTTTGTTCTCATGGGATTCCCGGTTTCTCGGTATTCCCGATAAAATTGCCTTGATTCCGGGGTAAATGCCGGGATCCCTGGAGAAATACCAGAATTTTCAGAAAAATGTCAGGATTTCTGGAAAATCATGAGATGTTCCTGATAT
This sequence comes from Caenorhabditis brenneri, assembly GCA_000143925.2. Taxonomy (NCBI): domain Eukaryota; kingdom Metazoa; phylum Nematoda; class Chromadorea; order Rhabditida; family Rhabditidae; genus Caenorhabditis; species Caenorhabditis brenneri. The sequence continues at coordinate 164,517 of GL379895.1, read as the reverse complement.
TTCCAGGAAAATGGCTTGATTCTCGGAAATTATGCTCGCTCGAGTGCACGAAGAGTCCTCACACAAAAAAGATCAAATTTTAAATTAGCTATAGTAGGTCCACAACTTTGCGGTTCCTCAGCCATAATTACATTGTTTCGATAATACTTACATTGCTTTGATATCCAGATTTTTCAGCACTTCTTCCATCACTACGACTGGCATTTTAAGGAGGTTAGGACGTGATAGATCACTGAAATATTAGTAAGAAAATCCAAATGTAAAACCTTATTTCTCACCTGATTTCTTCATTTCCAAATATCCATTTTCGGAGAATATGTGCTATTGCCACAATGAATAAAGAAATTAGAAAAGATGGAATAAAAATGGGAAGCATTGAAATGGTTGAAAAGTGTTATCAGAAAATAACAGTTATATTTATAGGGAGAAGTGTTTCGAAATCGAGGAAATTAGACTTAGCAACTGATCTGAGAAAAACTGGTTTCCGACAAATTGTTTTTCTGTTTTCGTTATGGTGGAAATTCAAAATTTAAAACTTTTGGCGGGAATTCAAAATATGGAAAAGTTCAGCGGGAATTCAAAAATACAAGAATTTTGGCTGAAAATTTTTTCGGGATTTCCTTGGAAAGATTTCAAAAATACAGAATTTTCGGTGTGAATTTGAGTCTTCAAATGGATGATTTGGACTCCGGTGACCTTCAATTGCTCCTTTCTCGCCCTGATCAAACTACACAGAACAACCCTTATCAGGAATATTCAGAAGGTGACGAGGTAGAGTGAGGGAGAAAGAGAGTTAGAGAAAAAGAGAAGCAAACAAGAACTGGCATCAGGAATCAAAAGTTCTATTCATTATCACCGTGCAACCTCCAATGGAATGTTGGCACGTTTTTCTCTTCGAGTTCTATTTTTTTTTGGACTTTCGGATTGTTTTTTCCAATTGATGCTAGCTATTCCGGGTAACCAGATGTTATCATTTCTTGATTTTCAGATGTTCAGATGTCCAGATGTTTGAATGTTTGGATGTCCAGTTGTCCAGGCGTAGGTGAATATGTCCAGATATTCACATGTCCTAGTTTTTCAGATGTCCAGATGCATGAATGTCCGGTTGTTCAAACTTCCTTATGACTGTTTGTCCTGATCAAAATTCGGCACTGTTCCAAAATCGGGGACCGTGTAACAAAATCGGAGACCGAAAAATCGGGGACCAAAATATCGGGGACCGAAAAGTCGGGGACCCAAAAATCGGGGACCGAAAAATCGGGGACCCAAAAATCGGGGACCGAAAAATCGGGGACCCAAAAATCGGGGACCGTGTATCAAAATCGGGGACCAAAAAAACGAAATCAGGGACCGAAATACCAAAATCGGGGACCGAAATTGGAGTAGTGATTTCAACGATTTTTTGCAGATTTTTGGATTTTTCCCAATTTCATCACATTTTATGTACGTTATTTGAATTTTTTTTGAATTCAGACAGGGAAAAAAAACAAGTGATTACAGTACAAATGATGTGGCTCTGTCTACTTTTGGACGTATCATGCGCCCTCCAACTCAGAAGCCGTAAGTATGCCTTGTACATCCTCGACGTCGTCATGGAAGTCGGCCCGACGACCGCGGCACAGCAGCAATGAATACAAAAACCGAAACAACTCTCCAAGACCAAGCTGTCCCATCTACACTGATGGCCGTACTTCCAACTCTTCCCAAAAAGTTTCTTCTGTTCCTGACTGAACTTGTGGAGGCCCGCAAAGTCCTGGAATCGCCGGAGGCCGTAGAGGCACACGGAGGGGACGTGGAGGATAAAAATTACAATATTATTCTAATTTATTTATTGCTTTTTTATTGTAACCACTTGTTTTTTCCTTTCAACATAATAAAACTTCAATAACTTCCTAAAATGTTATAAAATCGGAAAAAATCAGAAAATCTGAGAAAAAAAAATCGGGGAAATCACTACACTTCTTTCCGTCCCGATTTTAATTTTCGGTATTCTTTCGGTATTTTTTCGGTCCCCGATTTTTCGGGCCCCGATATTTGGGTCCTGTGACGGTGGCGAGTCAGTGGTACTCCTGCACCGCACCTTTGTAGTTCATTCGAGGAGGAGATGTGATTGTGTAGAAGGCAGAGAGGACATGACAATCGTTTATTGTTCTTATTGGAATAGAAGTATTCTCTAAGTAGGGGAATCCTGCTCAGACAAACAAAACTGACAACTGCCTCGCGAGAGAAGCGAGCGAGTGCGCGTAGAATTCTCTCGAAGGTGGAAAGGAATTCGCGGGGAGTTGGTCGCGCCATGGTGTTGTCCAATGGAGCGCGATTGCATCGTGTTGACTTGTAAGGAAGTGAGCGTGAATACAGGGAAGTTAGGGGAATACAGTGAACGAATGTGAATTGTATGAGAGTTAGAATAACAATAAAGTGACTAAGAAAAGGTTAAAATAGAACAAATTATTATGATCCTTGCGCGTTGACTATGGAAGTTGATCCGAGTCGGAGTATCCTCTTGCTAAGGTTGTGGACACCTCTCGGGTGGCCGCGACAGGTCCCCGATTTTTCGGTCCCCGATTTTTGGGTCCCCGATTTTTCGGTCCCCGATTTTTGGGTCCCCGATTTTTGGGTACCCGATTTTTCGGTCCCCGATTTTTGGGTCCCCGATTTTTGGGTCCCCGATTTTTCGGTCCCCGATTTTTGGGTCCCCGATTTTGGCTCTATCTGCTTTTAGAGGTACATAGGACAAAACAGTCAAAATGGAGGTACATAGTCAAAATAGAGGTACATGGGCAGAATAGAGGTACATGTCGGAAATTGTAGCCTTCTGTCTGAAAAAAAAATTCTGGTGAAAAGTAGCATCCTTTTTGGCTTAAAGATCATTTAATGGCCATCCGATGCACCAGTGGTTATTTATTTCTTATTCGTGCTATGCTATCATTTTTCGAAGTTTTTCATTTATACATGATTGTGTTACCATACTCTATGTGTCAATAACTTTATAAGTACCTCATTAAAATTAGGGATACGATATAATTCAGATGAGTGACATTATTTTCCCGGTCCTCGTTCTCGAAATCATCCAAGTGATATTTTATCTGCTAGAGATTTTCTTGTCGTAATATTACTGGTGGGAGATTTTGGAGTAAGTTTTGTCAATGTTTGAAAAAAAATGTATACGAGTGTATTTTGGAATTTTTCATAAATTGGTGGCGGAAAAAATGTTCCTGTGAGTGGGTCTTCATTTTCCCAAATTCCTCAATTTCCAAAAAACCATGTACCTCTGTTTTGACTACGTACCTCCATTTTAACCATGTACCTCCATTTTGACTGTTTTGTCCTATGTACCTCTAAAAGCAGATAGAGCCCCGATTTTTCGGTCCCCGATTTTTCGGTCCCCGATTTTTGGGTCCCCGATTTTTCGGTCCCCGATTTTTCGGTCCCCGATTTTTAGGTCCCCGATTTTTCGGTCCCCGATTTTTCGGTCCCCGATTTTTGGGTCCCCGATTTTTCGGTCCCCGATTTTTGGGTCCCCGATTTTTCGGTCCCCGATTTTTCGGTCTCCGATTTTGATACACGGTCCCCGATTTTGGAACAGTGCCCAAAATTCTATCTCTCTCTTTTTTTGCTGGCTGTACCCCAACTGAAAAAATCTAAATGATCACTGTGAATCAACCCCTTCTTTTTCACCTTCAGAGCTGATAAGAGAGTGTCTTTAAACCCCCACCATTCGTCACTTTTTCTTGTTCTCATTCATTCATTTTTCTGTAAATTGTAACTTCAAATTTCTCAAATAATTTCCTTTTTGAATAAAAATGCTGGACACAAAAATAAAAGTGCTCGGTTTGCTCATTCTAGTCGGTGCCATTCTATTACTAGTGGGTGCATTCACACCGTGCTGGATCGCTATACGTTATGATTATTGGTCTTCTGATTCCAAATGTTTTGGGGATTCCGTATTCTGGGGAGTGAGTTGTTTTCTGTCTGTCTGTTTATCTGTATGTCTGTATGTATTTTTTTTCAGGGTTATTATTGGGTTAATCTGGCTTCTTGGCTCATTTTGATATCCATTGGATTATATCTTGTCATTTTTATCGCTTATTATAAAGCAGTGTAAGTCAGGGTTGTGCAAAAAAATTTCGTTCAAAAAAAATGTTTTTTTCGAAAAATTTTGACGAACTTTTTTTCCCGAAGAGTTTTCTTTTGTTCGAAAAATTCGCATTAACACGCATTACCTGAGAAGAAGAAAAAAAAACGAGAAACTCGACATGCAGTAGTCACAAAAAAGTCAGGCTTGTCCGATCAGTCTGATATTACATGCATGTATACTACTATGACCCCTAGTCACAAAAATCAGAATTTGGTCTGGCCCCGCCCCCTTGATCCAGAGAAAAATCGATAATTGATCGATTTTGGAAAATTTTTCCTGTCGGAGATAGAGTCAAAATTCAATCAGATTCGAGTTTCTGGCACTTTTTTGAGCACTTTTCATGTTCAGGTCGAGTTTCTATCTTTACTCCTTCATATTGAAATTTCGGGTTGAAACTCGAATTTTTCAATTTTTGACTGAAAATCAAAAATTTCAGTATGAGGGGTTCCGATGTCGGTTGATTCGATTCCGGAATATGAATCTACGCAAAATTCTGGACCGGATTTTCTTTTAGAAAGTGTATAAATCAGGGACCCTCAGTACGTTTTTTGCCGAAAAGTGTGAATTTTTAGTGATATTCCATGGAGGTACGTGGGTGAAAATCGAAATTTTCATATTTCGATTTTTTGACTGTTTTGAGTTATTCTGGTCATAAATAGACTGTTCTCAAATTATTAGATCATTTCCTTGCCTCTACCTCGATTTATGATTCGTCAAAGTTTTCTGGATTCATCATTTTCAAAATGATAGAACTCGGTTAATCAAGAAGGAAA
>GL379895.1:84407-154093 GCA_000143925.2 Caenorhabditis brenneri | reverse complement strand
GCGTTGAACATGATTATCACAACTCCTACAATTTCATCCTGTACACCTATTCCTCAGAAATTGCGAGCTTAGTTTCTCGGATTGTCGAATTTCTTCGTGCTCGCCAGATCCCTGATCCGTTCTAGCACGAGAATCCTATGTGACAAACCCACAGGCATCGCACGCTTCAAACCGATAAATATCAAAGTTTCCATTTTGGTTCCGATTATCAGGTTTATGTCGTCTCGGAGGTGTCGACGAATTCTGGCCAGTACTAAAAATCCGACCCATTTTGGAATCGAATTCTGGCCGGAAATTTTTTTTGAACTCTTGGAATTGAAAAGATACGGTACAAATGATGGCGCATGGCACAACATTTTGCAGCGAAAAAAAAATGAAAAAACAATACAAGAACTATTCCAAAATCAAAAAACGGATGTTTCCCAAATTCCAAAGATTCCGAAAAACGGAATATTCGGATATTCCGAAATCCCGAAACTTGATAAATCGGATTATTCCGAGATTTCGATGGTTTTTGAAATTTTTAAAGAATTTCTTCCAATTTTTTTCAAAGACACAGGAAAACAATTACAAGCGTATATCAAAAATAGTGAGAATCCAGAAAAAAATATTTCGAAAAAAAAATCGAAAAAAAAATTTTTGGAAAAAAATTTCAAAAAAAAATTTTTTTTTAATCAGCGCCAAAATGCACAAACTTGTCACAGTTGATTGTATGATGTCTAAAAACATCACCAAAGTGATTTCTGTTCGATTCCAAGTTCAATATCGAGCAGAAACACGTGCTACAAAACGAGTATTTTCCGAGGTTACGGTATATAATGAGCTGGATCGTTGTTGCCCAGTGAATTCAAGACTAGAACTTTTTTGGAATCAAACAACCATATGATGGGGTCACAAAAAAATAAAAAATCTCGTTCCAGACAATTGAAATTTTTTTTAAAAATTGAGAAGTTTGAGAAAAAAAGCGTTTTTTGACACAAAATCAATTTTTTCTACAGGAAGAAGCGGAGTTGAAAAATTTGTGTGAACACATACAATACTCAAAAACATGCCAGTTATCGATTCCCGGTGAGATTTCGTCAATATCTCCATCAGCAAAAAAATTATTTTTTTGGCTGAAAATCGATGTAGCTTTGTCTGAAAGGGGCGGAGCCTAATATCGAATGTTGTTTTGTAATAAGGGGACCTTATGTAGTCACTGTGCAAAACATCAGCCGATTCTGATAAGTTTGAAAAAAGTGTGCGGCCGTGATCAGCCAGATACCAAGGCCTCTCATGGAACGCCTCTTTGAAATTTTCCCCTGTATACTACTCAACTTTTCCACCTGCTGAATATAGAAGCCTGAAAAATACCGGCTTCCAAAAAACTGAAAGCTGTTGCTTGTGATTTCCTCTTTGCTTCAATTTATATGGATCTCAGTCTGAGCAACGCTGAAAATGTCACCGTTCCTGATTTGATGTTAGATCCCAGTGTGATAGTTCCACCTACTTTACTCTCATTATTCTTGCTTCCTTTTTACAGTTACGTTTTTCGAATGAATCGAGAACGTGAGAAGGACACTGCAATATTTTCATTTCTGAAATATTCTTACAAAACTGTGAAACTGTCTTATGTAGCCTTATACGCATTTATATGCTCCTTTTCACTTCAAATTATTTTCGAGAACTATATACATATCAAAATACTAGATATTTTATATTTACCATTCTTTTGGATGCACCTAATGATGTGCGAAGCGAATCAGTTGTTAACATCGTTATTAGCAATTCAAAGAGTTCTACTCTACTTCTTACCCAGATATGAGAAACGTCTTCAAATCTCTGAAAATGGCATGAAGACAATGTTTTACCTTTTTCCCGTCTTGAATATCTTTTACACATTTTACTTAGTTGAACTGTATTCAAATGACACAGAATCCGCAGATCGATTTCAATTTGCAAGTTCATTTCATATCTAGTTTTTCGTGATATATCCTACATTCCAGACAGTCAATATCGCTTTGCACTCTATTGTTTTAATATCCGCTCTACTTTATATTCCAATATTGATTAGCATTCGAAAAGTGACATATTTGGTTTCAGTCCAAGAGAATCAACCACAACGTTATATTGCGTGGCAAATCGTTGCTATTTTCGTTGAGAAAGTTGTAAGGTTGACACCCCGAGTTCTCCAATATCTCTTCAACTTTTCAGATATGCGGACTCTTTTTCATTTTTTTAATGGTTCGAAAAGAGACCCCCGTAAAAATAGGTCTTCTTACCTATGTGAGGTTTTTAAACGTATTTCACTAGGTAAAAATAGCAATTCCAGACAATTATTCGTTTTAAATATTACGAGAGTTTCTACGTGCTACTAGTCGTTGAAGTTACATACATTGGTTGCAACCGCCATAACCTGTTGACTGCACTCACTTCTCTGAAAAGCAGACGTGGATTCAAAAGTGTATGTTGTCCATGTATAATGAAAACACAAGTGGAACCAGCTAATAACTTGGCGATGATCAGTTCAACTAATATGGAGTTACGTACAGAAGCGGTTCAGAACTGAATATTCAATATTTCACTGATATCGTGGGCAAAAAACTATTTTAGATGCGTGATTCATTCCTATTCTCATTGAAGTAACATATTTGGGATGTAACAAACGAAATCCGTGAACATTGCTATCTTCCATAATGTTTAGGAATGTATTCAGAATTTCATATTGTTACTGCTTGCCAAAAACTCGTCTAGAGGACCGAAGTATTGAAATTATTAGTTCAACAGTAGCGAACTAAAAATTGGTAAAATACAATTAGTTTGATTATTTTGAGCATATTCTCCGCACAATGTTCTCTACATAATGATTTGTTTCTTACTCAATAAATTCGTTACGGCACCATATTAGTTTTGAACAGCAGACCGTAACTCCATATTGGTTGAACTGATCGCCTCTGATTCATGTGATAACTTATCGACCATGTACAGTGACGATTGGAAGCAACTAATGATTTGGCAAGGTCATCTGCGATCAGCAGTTCGAAACTGACGTCAATCATGTTTTCCAGCAACTTCCTTCTAGGATATTTCACCTGTTACAGTACAAAAAAAATTGATTTTTTTGTACCACAGAAATTATTATCACTTCTCCGAGTTTCATAGAATTCACCTGTTCAATCAGTTCCCAAGTATTTCTAGAAGGATTTATAAATTGATTTTTTTTTCTAACAAAAAATGTGTAAGTCGATTTGAAAACTTTTTCACCTGCTGAGTAAAGAAGCCTAAGCGATCCTAGCATCCAAAAAAACTGAAAGCCGTTGCTTGTGATTTCCCTATATTTTCTTCAATCTATATGGAACCTAATTTAACCAACGCAGATAATACCACCGATTCTTATATTAGCTTTCTTGTATTAGTTCCAACATATTCACTCTCATTATTTTTGCTTCCTTTTTACAGTTTCGTTTTTCGGATGAACCGAGAACGTGATAAGGACACTGCAATATTTTCATTTTTGAATTATTCTCACAAAACTGTGAAACTGTCTCATGTGGCTATATACGCATTCATATGCATCTATTCACTTGAACATATTTTTTATAGTAGTACATTTAGCTTCATATTATTCTTTTTTATTGCTCCGTCCGCGTGGATGCTTCTAATACTGTGTGAAGCGAATCAGTTGTTAATATCGTTGTTAGCAATTCAAAGAATCCTTCTTCACCTCTTACCCAGATATGAGAAACATCTTCAAGTCTCTGAAAATGGCATGAAGACAATGCTTTACCTTTTTTTCATCTTGGATATCTTTTACACAGTCTACCTATTTAAACTGCGTTTCAATGACGAAGTATCCACAGTCCGAATACAATTGGCAAGTTAATTTCATATCTAGTTTTTCATGATATATTTTACATTCCAGACAGTCGACATTGCTTTGTACTCTATTGTCTTAATATCCGCTCTACTTTATATTCCAATATTGATTAGCATTCGGAAAGTGAAATATTTGGTTTCAGTCCAGGAGAATCAACCACAACGTTATATTGCGTGGCAAATCATTGTGATTTTTGTTGAGAAAGTTGTAAGGTTGACACCCCGAGTTTTCCAATATCTCTTCAACTTTTCAGATATGCGGACTCTTGTTTATTGTTTCTATTGTTCTAAACCCAACCACTACAACAGAATGCGACCCTGAAGATGTAGCGTTTCAAAACTTGTTTCACTTGGTAAAAATAGAAATTGCAGATGATTTATTTGCTTAAACTTCACGAGAGTTTCTTGATGCCACTAGTCATAGAAGTGACATACATTGGTTGCAACCGCCGTAATTTCTTGACTGCCCTTACTTCTCTGAAATCTTGGCGTGGATTCAAAGCGGTGTTTTGTCCGTGGATAAGGGCAACACAAGTGGAACCAACTGGCAACCTTGCGGTGATCAGTTCAACTAATATGGAGTTACGTGCAGCAGCGGTTCAGAATTGAATAATCAATGATTCACTGATATCCCAAGTGAAAAACTACTACAGCTTCCAATATACAATTGTTTTACAATTTTGTGAGCTCACTCCACATTGTTCATTGTGATGTTTATTGAATAAAAATTAACAACGACAGCCTTCAATTTCTCAGAACGATGATCAGTTTGATTGCGCTCAGCAGTTCAAAACGGAGACGAAACATATTTTACAGAACTTCCTTGTTGCAGCTGTTACGTACGCGATTACGAATAACAGTTCAGATTTAATGAGCATATTTCTCACTTACTTACCTTTGGTTAATAGAAAACCACCTGTTTCATACACAAAAATAGATAAAACGTTTTGAAACTAAACGTCAACTTTCCACCTGTTCTACACGAAGCTTAAAGGAGGTGGAAACTCAAAAAAACATTTTCTCTGAAATTACAAATATAAGTACCTCTGGTGGGTTCGAACCCAAGGTCGGTCTGACAGATCACCGAAATCGTTACCGACTGCGCTATGCGGCCGAGAAAGGGCGCCGACCCTCCTTGCCTATTAGAGACTGCGCCCTTTTTTTCCCCTTCAATTTCCCCTACATATGAGAGTTCCCACCCCCTTTAAACAATTTCCTCTTATCAGTGAAGTTTTCGAACATTTTCGAAACGTAACGTAATGCTATTGTTAAGAAGTGATAAGAAGAAAAGTCACTTCCGACAAAGTGTGGAAATTGATGATATCATCAGCTGGCATGATAGTACTTCTCTCCATTCATTTACTATCCTTTGTCATTTTTTCAAGTGTTTTCTGTTCTGGTGGTGCTTGTTTCTTTAAAATTCCAAAATTTGAAAGCGAGATTGAGTTTTCTGACTTTGTTTTTTTTTTCAGAACAATACAGGAAATGTTGTCCTCTTTTTGTGACAAAGGATACCCGGTTAGTTGATATTTTTTGATCATCAAAACATTCAGAGGTTATTATTCATTAGGAACATTCTGACACTGGATTTTCAAAATTTTTCAGCTAAAATTATTTTTTTCCTCGAGTTTTGAGAAAAAAATTATGAAAGTACTTGGGAAATTTTTCAAAGATGGAATATTTTCAGCAATCCACAACGGAAATTCCAAACGTATCAGAATGTGCACAAAATACAGTTCTTGTTTGGATTCCGACCGTCTTCTTCCTGGTCACACTACCATTTCTAACTGCTCAATGTTACCTTAATGCTCAGCAATTCTCTAGATTACCCTTCAGTTTTCACTTCAACATTAAACTTGGGCTGACGGCGTTTTTGGCTGCAAACTCCTTGTTCACTTGGTGTTACGTGTTATTTTCATCGACTTTGTTTGCACCAGTATTTTATGTTTATCCTGGATTATGGTCCCTTGTTTGGGTACGTTTTGACATTCACCGGTCAAAAACACAAGGATTTTCCAGACGGGTACCTTCATTTTGCATCTGATACGACTGCGATGTGGCCTTGTTTCATCTGGAGTCCAGCATATCACTGCTATCATATTTGCCGTTTGTGGGGCTCCAGAATTCTATGTAAGGATTCAAATGAATCACGGCAACTCTGTGTTATCCGTGGCGTACTTGAGCTGGTATTCTGCACTTCTCATTTATACATTTTTCATGTGCTTTGCGGATCCAAGGAGTGAGATGAAGAACGAAGTGAGTGTTTTAAAATGATTTTGTTTGAGATCATTTATTTTTTTGAAGGCGCAATATCCTGAACTTCAAAGTTCGTTCCTGAACCGTCTTACTCTTTGGTGGTTCAATAGAATACCAATGACAGGAGCAAAACGTGATTTGGAGGTGAAGCTAGCAAAAAAAAACCGTTTGATTTTTGAAGTTCAGATTGAAGATCTTTACGAGCTCGACGAACAAATGAGCACAGAATACCTCAGCAAGTTATGGGAATTGATTTGGGAGCCAAAACGACAGAGTAATAAATTGTTCACTGTTAGTCCTAACCTTACAGTTTTTTACAGAATACCTTCATGAAATGAGCATCGGGCTCAAAAAGGATCCATCTGGGAAGACGTCTCCCGTCACTCTACCTTCCGTGGTGTCCACACTTTTTCGGATGTTTCGATGGGAATTTTTGTTGGCATCTCTATTGAAATTCATTCTGGATACTTTGCAGTTTTCTAGTCCATTCTTACTACAGTAAGTAGCTAAGAATATATAAGAGAGAGAGAGAGAGAGAGAGAGAGAGAGAGGGAAAGAGAGAGAGAAAGAGAGAGAGAGAGAGAGAGAGAGAGGGAAAGAGAGAGAGACAGAGAGAGAGAGAGAGAGAGAGAGTGAGAGAGAGAGAGGGAGAGAGAGAGAGGGAGAGAGAGAGAGAGAGAGAGTAAATATTATGCTTCCTACTTACCACTTTGCTCCGATTCGATCCATTTGGTTCATTTGGCCCGATTTGGTCTGCTCAGCCTCATTTCACTCGACTTGATTCGATCCAATTCGATGTGGGCGATTTATGTCGACTTTCCTAGTTTGATCCATATGGTCTGATCCGATTTGACTTGTGTGATTCGGCCTGAGCCGGCCCAAATCGTCTCAAACGGCCTGAATAGGGCCAAACGGTCTGAATCGCCCAAATCGGCCCAATTCTGGCTGATTTGGTACCTTTTGGGCCGAGCAGGCCAATTCGGTCCAAACGGAGCTAATTCGGGCCGATTCGGATCATTTTGAGCCAAACGGGCCGATGCAGACCAAACGGCTCTGATTCGGGGTAGCCAACTTTTCCTGATATGTTAAATTACAGAAAATCATGATCTTGTTCGGCCAGGATCAACATTGCATTTTTGAACCCAAATTTCACATTTTCAGTCAACTTCTCAACTTCATCTCATCCGAAAATGCACCCTTTTGGAAGGGACTAGCCTTGAGTATTCTGATGTTCTCCACTTCAGAATTACGGTCTCTAACCCTCAATAGTTACTACTACATCATGTTTCGAATGGCTATCAGGATCCAAACTTCGTTAACCTCAGCCGTCTACAAAAAGACTCTCCTTTTATCGAGTGGTGCACGACGGAATCGAACTATCGGAGAGATTATAAACCTGATGGCTATCGATGTCGAACGATTCCAAATGATCACTCCTCAAACTCAACAATTTTGGAGTTGTCCCTATCAGATTACACTCGCTCTGGTGTATTGTTTCTTTACTCTCGGATACTCTGCGATCCCTGGAGTTGTGATTATGATCATTTTCGTCCCGATGAATATACTCTCGTCGGTGATGGTTAAAAAGTGGCAAAGTGAGCAAATGAGACTGAAAGATGAGCGTATTAAGATGATGAATGAGGTGTTAAACGGGATAAAAGTTGTCAAATTATACGCTTGGGAAGTGCCAATGGAAGCTCACATCGAACGGATTCGGGAGCGAGAATTGGCTCTCATCAAAAAATCTGCAATGGTTCAGAACATTCTAGACTCTTTCAATACTGCCAGCCCATTCCTTGTTGCTCTTTTCTCCTTCGGAACATTTGTCCTATCCAATTCATTGACTCCTCAAACTGCTTTTGTTTCATTGACTCTATTCAATCAACTACGTGCTCCAATGGCAATGGTTGCAATTGTTATCAATCAAATCGTTCAAACCACTGTGTCAAATCAGAGATTAAAGGAGGTGAGAACTCTCGTTGTATTGAGACTCGTATTGAGACTAAAAAAGGCCCCGGCACATATAGGCAAGTCGAGTCGGCGAGCTTTCCGGGCCGCATAGCGCAGCCGGTAACGCTTTTGGTGATCAGCCAAGTGGACCTTAGGTTCAAACCCACCAGAGGTATCTACTGTCAAATTTTCGGGAAAATTATTTTTTTGAGTTTCACCCTCCTTTAAAGGAGTTTCTGGTAGCAGAGGAACTGGACGAGAAGAGTATCAAGAGCTCTGATGATAGCCAAAATGCTGTGAAGATCGGGAACTTGACAGCAACATGGGAGGAGTCAGGGAGAGCAACCCTTCAAGATTTAGAGTTGACAGCTCCACGGAACTCTTTGATTGCAGTAGTTGGAAAGGTGGGATCAGGGAAGAGTAGTTTGTTGCAAGCACTTCTAGGAGAAATGGAAAAACTGGAAGGAAGGATTGAAGTGAATGGGCGAATTGCATATATCCCACAACAAGCATGGATTCAGAATATGACTTTGAGAGATAATATTACTTTTGGAAGCCCATTCGACCGAATACGATATGAACAAGTGTTGAATGCTTGTGCACTGAATGCAGATATCAAGGTTCTTCCGGCCGGAAATCAAACAGAAATCGGAGAGAAAGGAATCAATTTATCTGGAGGACAGAAGGCGAGAGTATCACTTGCAAGAGCTGTTTATCAGAATTTGGATGTTTATCTTCTGGATGATCCGCTGTCAGCTGTGGATGCACATGTTGGAAGACACATTTTTGAAAAAGTTATTGGACCGAATGGACTCTTGAGAGAGAAAACACGGATCCTTGTGACTCATGGTCTAACTTTCACTAAATTCACCGATGAAGTACTTGTAATGCATGATGGTCGACTGATAGAAAGAGGAACATTCAAAGCGCTACTGAAGCAACGTGGAATATTTTTTGAATTCATGGAAGAATACAAATCGAATTTGAATGAAAACATTTTGGAGTTTGAGGAAATTGGAGAAGAAGAGAAAGAGGAACATGTTGACCCGGGGAAAGAAATAGGGATCTACGGCTTCGATAATAGGCAAGTATTAATAATGCTACCTCTTACTAGAAATGAAACTTCCCCAGGTTAGAACTGGCCGAATCAGAACTATCCTAATTCAGAACAAAAATTTGAAGGCGAACCGGCCCAGACCAGACTGGTTATGGGCTAAATCGTCCCAGTTGTCATAAACCGGCTGAAATCGGTTCATGCGACCTGAATCGTTGTGATAGAGCTAACTCTCCCTAGAAATGAGGCTGCTACGAGTCAGAACTACCTTGAATCAGAACCAAAATTTGGAGGTAAACCGGCCCTTGCGGCCCAAATCTGCCAAAATCAGCCAAGACGGCCAAAGTCGGGCAAAACCGGCGCAGATGGTCTATATCGAATTGAATCGGCCCAAACGACCCAAATCGGACCAAACAACCTGAATCGGACCGAATCGGCGCGAACGGTTTGATTTGGTTTGAGCCTTTTGGGACCGAACAGGTCGAATTGGGCCGATTCGGGCACACTCGGGCCTTGTCGGGCAAACAGTTCTGGTTTGGCCGGTTTAGATTCGAGTACTGTTCTGATTCGGAGTTGTTCTTACCGGTCCGGCATAACTCGGTCCAAGTTGCTCAGATATGTACTGGGCTCACTCATTTTTCGGAAACTTCCAAGGTTCTAGCCGCAAAGAAGCTCCTGGGTCTAATTTCAACATTTTTCAGTGTTCAAACGCCTCCAACTGCCACCCAGATCCCAACGATTTCTTCATCTGAAAAACCAAGCAAGCTCATCAAAAAAGAAAATGTTGCCCAAGGAAAAGTTGAAAAAGAAACCTACCGATTATATGTGAAGGCTGCTGGCTACACTCTCTTTCTGGCATTCTTGGGATTCTTCTCGCTTTACATGACAATCCAAATTCTACGGAGCTTTTGGTTGTCTGCTTGGTCAGATCAGTACAATTCAGAAGATCCAAATGCACATCGAATGTCGAACGGATGGCGCCTTGGAGTTTTTGGAGCACTTGGATTTGCGGAAGTTGGATGTTATTTTGTTGCTTTGTGGACACTGGTGTTTGTGGGTCAACGTGCTTCTAAAAACTTGCATGGTCCTTTTATTCATAATTTGATGCGGTCACCAATGTCGTTCTACGATACAACACCATTGGGAAGAATACTGAACCGGTGTGCAAAGGATATTGAACTCATTGATTTTATTCTGCCAATGAACTTTCGAACTCTACTGATGTGTTTGCTCCAAGCCGCTTTCACACTCACCGTCATCATCATCTCTACTCCATTATTTGCTTCCATCATTCTTCCTCTCGCCCTCGTCTATCTTGTGATCTTGAAGTTCTACGTTCCAACATTTCGTCAACTGAGACGTCTTGAAAGTGTCCATCGATCACCGATAGTATCTAATTTTGGAGAGACTATCCAAGGTGCTGTTTCCATTCGTGCATTCAAAAAGATTGATGAGTTCTGTAAGCAGTCCGGTAGAATTGTCGATAAGTTCATGCGATGTCGTTACTCAAGTCGTATCGCAAATCGTTGGTTGTGTGTTCGTCTGGAATTTGTAGCAAACTGCATTGTAAGTTTTTTTCCTGGTAATAGGTCTCATAGATTAGATCTGGCCGGATAGGTCGGGATAGGCCGGATCAGGAAAAATTGGCCTGGATTGGCCAGAAACAAGCCAAAAAAGCCAGACGTAGCCGAACAGAGGCGACAAGATCTACAGTGTGCTGATCTATTTGGGTTGACCGGGTAAATTCGGCCGGAACAAGCATATTCGAGCAAGAACAAGATGTATCGGGGTAATTCGGACCGGATCAAGCCTGATTTGAACCAATCAGGGTGAAGTTTAGCCTGATCAAGCTAGTTTGAGACAGTTTTGGCCAACAAATTGGACCGAATCGAGCTAATTAGGGCCGGTAGCATACGGAAAAGCACCCATCCAGAAGGAAATGGCTCACCTTATTTCCTATATTTTCAGATTTTCTTTGCCGCACTATTTGCAGTTCTTTCCAAAGAATTCGGATGGGTGAAAAGCCCCGGATTGATTGGAGTTTCAGTCTCCTATGCTCTTGATGTAATTTTTCTCGAAAAAGCTTCACCCCAATCCCTATTTATCTTCAGATCACGGAAGTGCTGAACCTAGCGGTTATAACAGTTTCTTATATCGAGGCAAACATTGTTTCTGTGGAACGAATCAACGAATACACAAAGACTCCGACTGAAGCTCCATGGAGAATTGAAGAGCATGCTCCGATATCAGGATGGCCGAGCAAGGGAAATATGAAGTTTGAGCGATATTCAACGAGATATCGAGAGGGACTTGATCTCGTTCTTCATGATATATCACTGGATGTGAGAGCTGGAGAGAAGATTGGTATTGTTGGAAGGACTGGAGCAGGTAACGGGCCAAATAAGGTGATGGGCAGTCGCAGTTCTTCGGGGCACAACTGGACATGTGTAAATACAGACAGACAACTGGACAAACAGACACACATACAGAAAAAAAGATATCCGGACACAAACATAATGATATACAAAAAGTCATCTGAAGATCCGGACAAACTGACAGACATCTAGCTACTGAAAGATTATCAATCGATGAAGTATTACAGGGAAATCATCGTTCGCCTTGGCATTATTCAGAATGATTGAACCAGTCACCGGCAGAATCCTGATTGATGGCATCGATAATTCCAAAATAGGTCTTCACGATCTTAGAAGTAACATTACCATTATTCCACAAGATCCCGTTCTTTTTTCTGGAACACTCCGTTTCAACCTGGACCCCTTCTCTACGTATTCTGATGATGAACTGTGGAGAGCCCTGGAACTTGCCCACTTGAAAAATTTTGTTTCTTCCCTGCCTAATGAATTACTGTACGAAATCAGTGAGTCTGGAGATAATTTGAGTGTTGGTCAACGCCAATTGGTGGCACTGGCTCGTGCCTTACTTCGGCGTACTCGGGTCCTTGTCCTTGATGAGGCTACTGCTGCTGTGGACGTGACAACTGATGCATTGATCCAAGAGACTATTCGGAAGGAATTCAAGGGGTGTACAGTGTTTACAATTGCTCATAGGTTGAATACGGTTATGGATTACGATAGGTAAGCAGCACACTGTAGATCTTGTCGTGAGAGTAAGGTTTCGAATGGCTCACTTGTCTTGAGAAATCTCACTATGAAAAAAAGCTCTTTTTTTAGTATAAAGCTAACTTTTCTAAGAAAAATTCAATTTTCTAGAAAAAGCTCTTTTTTTTTTGAGAAAGCTCACTTTTTAAGAAAAATCACACTTTTTTTTAGAAGCAGCTCATTTTCCTAGAAAAAGGTCACTTGTTTTGAAAAAACTCACTTTTCCAGAAAGAGCGTTGTCCTTCACCATATTACTCTCAGTATCCATTTTGCAGAATATTGGTGCTCGACAAAGGATCCATTCTGGAGTTTGACTCCCCTGATGCACTGATGGCTGACAAAAACAGTGCATTCGCCAGAATGGTTGCTGACGCGACACAAAAAGAGAAACAAGAATGAAAAATCATATTTTATCAGAATCTCCAGCTTTCGAAAATGAATTTTTAAACCTCCCAGACATATATCCGAACACCCGGATATTTGGACATCTTATTATTCTAAAACACCTTTTCTGTGTGTTTGTCATGGAGTGAGTCCGTGACACGCTGTAGCTCTGTTCATTTTAATCCGATTTTCTTGGGGTTTTCACATAACGAAAGAGCTCGATTCAATAGTTATGCCCGTCTTTTTCATTTTTCATTTTGAGCTCCGGGGAGCCCTGTGCTTAGATAGGGCTCACAAAGGCCTCCCGCTACCAAGTGTCCAACACTAGAAAAGAGAGGGGCGAGTAGGCCATCGCCGACCTCGATCGCTGTCGGCTGCGCGAAAAGAGAAAGCTCCGCCCCCTTGCCCGGTTCAATTACCCAAAGTTTGAGGTAAACTCAGCGATGGGTTGGAATAAATGGGATGAAAACCCCATCATTAGAATCCTCTCATTGAGAAGAGAAAGAATATAAAAGAAAATTTTGGAAAAGACAAAGTTTGAACGATTTGTACCGCGATAAAACGGCGTTCATAGTGCAGTGAAGCAACAGATGTAACGGTCGTCAAGATCTAGGCTCGGTTCCTTAGCGTTGCCAAACTTTTTGAATATTTTTGAAACATCGCAAGAATTCGTCTATAAATGCTGGAAGGGGCGTAAGTAGACCGATTTCAACAAAGCGTTTGCGAGCAGACCACAAAAAATTGATTCTAACAAAACCGAATAGGCAGAGTAGAGACTAACTAAGCCAAACAGAAAGTTGGGCTTCAGTAAATGGAATGCGTCTGTCTAAGCAGACCAAACAAGACCAAACAAGGAAATCAAGCCTAAGCAAACCGATTGAGCCTGGGGAGATGAATCGGGCTTATGCAGATCAAACGGGTACAAGCAGACCAACCGGGCTTCGGCAGACCAAAAAAAATCAAAAAAGGTCTAAAGCAGACCAAAAGGGGAATATTCTGCCTATTTCAACAGTTCCGCACCCGAAAGACATTCGTTTTATAATATTATTGTTTTTGTTCGCTAATAAACACATGAACCACTTTAACTGATTCTCATTTTTTGTTGCTCCAACATCTCAGTCCTCCGCCCAAAAATTTGAAAATTTAAAAAGTGATGAATCAGTTTTGGGAATGGGGAGCGAGCGGCGAAGCCGCGAGCCATTGAGGAGCGCAGCGACGAAGGAAAGGAGGTGAGCCGCCGTTAGGCGGCGCCACCGACTGGTACATTCTGGCATGGAAGTAGACATCTGAACATATAAACTAGGACCATCAAGACAGCTGGACATCGGGACATACAGAAATCCGGTTATTTGGACATTCAGATATACAAAGATTCGAACATCTAGAAATTTCTGATAACTGGACATCTTGGTCATCCGGTAATTTGAAAATCTGAAAATTGGCGACAATCTGGATCTTCTGGCTGAAATTAAATTTCGAATTATTTATGTTAAAATTCAGAATAGAACAATTTTCCCCAGTAGAAAAAAAAATCGCTAAGAACAAATAGCACTCTTATGAAAACAAATCCACACAGTTTTGACGCGAATTTGCTATTATCAGCCCCTGTTCAGTTCAGTTTCCATCTCACCACTTTTATTTTTTGTCATTACCCAGACACTGCGTGAGAAATGAGAAGTATTTTCTCTCTGTTGGACTGCCGCCAGATCAGATTCATTCCAAAGATAACACAGGGAGACAGGCAGGAAACACACTGTTTCTTGTTCTCTACGTACAACGAGGGGGTGGACAGAAAGGGATAATGAGTGATAACGATAGATACGGACACATGTACGGGCAAAGATCATTCCAAGGAGAATGGAGGACAAGGGACGAAGACAATCGGAAACTTGATATATAGGTTGGATGATAGGGAAGGGATAGAGGACAGGGGAATAGGCTGGAGACATCCGGACAAAAAAACAGACAGACAGACATACATACAGACAAGCACTGAAAAGCTCTCTGAAACTGGAAATCGGAACATCTAGACATTCAGACACTCGATTATCTAAACATTGAGATATTTGACATTCGTAAATCTGTACATCTGGACATAAGAACACACAGACAAATGAACAATCAAGTGATAAATTAGAAAATTTATTAACCATTCTGAGCTAGAATAATTCATTATTATTATTATCATTGATCTCAAACAAAAATCTGTGGAATCCCGCTGTCAAAAGCATAAAGTGTTGAACGTGATTGCAGTAATTCCAGATCTGAAATAAAAAAATTAATTTTCAGAATGATTTTTTCAATAAGATTTCAACGAACACTCCATTATGAGAATATGTTCCATCCGCCGCACAAGTCAGGTCTGCATACGCTGCAGTATCTTCATTACCATCCTTGATGTTAATCGTTCCACCTGGAGTTGTGGCCTGTAACTTTGGAAATCGATATCCGGATGTCTGCTTGTCTGGATGTCTAGTTTCAAACTCACTGTCAAGTCTAGGAATACACAAAAATCCGTATCGGTTCTTGAGGCACGGAACGTTATTTTTTTACATCCAGCTGCATCAGTACCCTGATCTCTGAAATATTTATATCAAGTTGTCTTTTTTTTTTAATTTTTCCGAGAACTCACGTTACGCTAGTTTCAATTGCTGAACTGGAAGACACGATAGCTATGGCAGCGAAGTCACATGTGGTGCATGCTGAAAAGTGTGTTTTGAAAAATTTTCGGTTTTACTGTAGTTGAATGGACCCAAGGCATTTTTTGAAACTGAATGGACCCAAGAGAGAGGTCAAAAAATTGGATGAACCCAACAGAGGGGTCAAAAAGTTGAATGGATCCAACAGAGGTGTAATAAAATTGAATGGACCCAAGACGGGCACCTGAAAATTGGGTGGACCCAAAAATTAATGTTCATATTGGGTCCACCCAACTTTTAGGTGCCCGTCTTGGGTCCATTCAATTTTTTGATCTTTCTCTTGGGTCCACCCAACTTCTCGACGCCTCTCTTGGGTCCATCCCACTTTTTGACCCTTCTGTTGGGTCCATCCAATTTTAAAAAATGACTTGGGTCCATTCAACTACAGTAGAACCAAATTTTCTTATTGGTATTGTTGGTGGACGGATAGAAATTTGAGCCGAAGACACATGGAAACTGCGAACATTCAGACGGATATCCGGACATTCAGGCATACGGACAGACACCGTGGTTCAAGGAAAAAACGGATACTCGTTTAGATCTGCGGAAAAACAAATGTACATATTTTTTGAATCTTTGAACTCCCGCCAAAGTTTTCGAACTCTCGAATTCTCGATAACACTTTAGAAACTTCGGATCTCCGCTAAAATTTCTGCATTTTCGAAATTTCCAGACAGAGCTTGCCGCTTAGTTTATAGAAGATATGCGCACAAACAAAAAGACATCCAGACATCCAGACATATTCAGGCACCCGGGAAAAACAGCTGAAACTCACGAGGCGGTGCACATCCGACGAAATTACACGTCAGCTGACTGATTGGTCTTCTGAATATCAAAAAATTTTCGAATTAAGTGCTTCTCAGAACTCAATGACTTACAACACTTCATATTTACCATCTGGATTACATGACAATACAGCACTGACACTTGTGATAGGGTTACCTGGCGACCCAAATCCAGTGGTGACTGTCACATCTGGGCCAGTTGTAGTTGCCTTCAAATTATTTCAAATCGATTTTTTTTGGTCGATAGGGTCATTGATCAACTTACGATGATACTAATTGATGTGCACTGTAGAGTGTCGGTTCTCTTACACGTTATTGATGTGTCTTTACAGGTTCCCGGTGGACTCAATTCTCTGAAAAATTGTTTGGAAAACTCGGGAGGAACATCTGGACACGCAGACAAACAGAAATCAGGGTTTTCAGTCGCCGGGAAAAAGTTCATTCGGATGTCTTGACTACTTGACACACGGACATCCGGACATCCGAAAGTCTATGAACATGTGTACACACTTTCCGAATGAATAAAGGTCCGGACATCCAGACTCCAGGAATACATGCAGACGGGTGTCCCGATATCTGGCCATCCAACTGCCAAGCATCGGGAAATCCGGATACCCAAACACACAGACAGATACTCACTCGGTAACAAAAGTGGTGCCTGGATTCATAACCGGCACAATCGCATTAATATCGCAAGTTGAGCACTTTTCTGGAAACTCGAAATTTGTCTTGGAAAAGTTAATTTTTCATAAAATCCATACCAGCACAATTATTGTATACACAAGCCAATTGCGTGTCGATAACTCTGTAAAACATTTTTGCAAATCGTCATTGAGAGTCGCACAAGCTGAAAATGAATCAATCTGACTTAAAATAAACTTACGTCGCTCCAAAAAAGTAGTTTCCAGTGACATCACATGTCAATATTGTACTAACCGAGTCGACCTGTGATCCGGCCGCAAAATCCGGGTTACCAACCATCTAAAGCATGAAAGTCAAGTAAAATCACCTTGAATTGATTCTCACCCTGATTCCAATATCACAAACTTGGTTGTCCGTCCGTTTGCATGTAATTTCAGTTTCTTTGCATGCTCCGGGTGCTGCTAGTTCACTGCAAAAAAGATCCCTAGAATCCCAGTAGCTACAGTCTCACTTACGTGAACTCAAATGTTGAACCAGCCGGTAAGTTTTGCGGAGCAGCTAAAGTAAGGTCACAGGTTTGACATGGTTCTGAAAAATGACAGAGTATGTCTATAAAATTAGAAAAAATCTCATAACTTACGTCTACAATTGACGAGTTCACACGTTAAACCAGTGACTGTTTCGCTGAAAAATTGCATTTTTCCTAGCAGTTTGAAGCTTTAGAAGGGATGCGGAAAAATTTGCTGAAGAGATTCTTATATCATTGGAAAGAGCTTAAAGGAGGACTGAAGTCACATTTTTTATTTTTGATTCTGGTAGATTAGCACATTTTAGAAACATTTCCCTCTTGACGCATATGTCGAAAATCACTCTGAAACGAGATATACAGCTGCGAAGAACAAGAAGTTCTTTTTTCCCACGAGGAGTACACGAGGGACGTAATGCGTTTTTGCAGAGGAGAAACTGTTTCTGATCACTTTTTCTTGCTCTAAAGTCATAAAAGGAAGAAAAACACAAAAAAAAAACGGAAAAAGTACAAAAAAACGCATTACGTCTCTCGTGTACTCCTCCTGGGAAAAAGGGACTTTTTGTTCTTCGCAGCTGTATATCTCGTTTCAGAGTGATTTTCGACATATGCGTCAAGAGGGAAATGTTTCTAAAATGTGCTAATCTACCCGAATCAAAAAAAAATATGACTTCAGGTCTCCTTTAACGAATTACATCAAAAATCCTCTTGGCGGTATGGTCGGAAACTCCATTTTTGATGTAATTCGGTGAGCTCTATTCGATGGTATTTATTTTACAAATTTCTCCCTAGCAAATTTTTTTATCCTATGCCCCCTTCAAATGTCTGTACATCCGGATGTCCGCTAGTCTAGAAGCTTACGTGAGAGCGGAATTTTTAAAAGTCCCATCATTTTGGCATTCCAGATCTAGAGAAGCGAATCCGGAGTTTGAATTGGATGAAGTGATAGGTGTTCCTGAGAGAGTGGTAGCCTGCAAACGGCTCTTTTATTAGAGGGGATGGAGTTCAGTTCTTTTCTCATACCGTAATTTCAACTGTTTCACATACTTGATCATCGGTTCGCTTACAAGTAATCAGTGATACTTTACATGGAACGAGATACTCTTCGATTTCAAATGTGTATTCAGGTGGGATGTTGGTTGGAAGTAGAGCTGCCGTATTACATGTTGTACACGCTTCTGGAAGTGTAATAATTGGTGGATGGGACCGGGCATCTGGACATCCGGATACACAGACAGACTTTCCCGAATCTGTTCCAGCAAAACAGATCATCCGGGAAGATGGACACCCGGACATACATAGAGACATACATAAAGGCATTCAGAAAAGAGGTGCGCCTGGACATCCGGACAAACAAGCATTCATATTCGGACAGCCGAAACATACGGACATGCAATATTAAGACCAGACATCCGGATAAACCGACATCCAGACCTACGTTCGTTCGGACATACAAACAAACAAGCATTCCGACCTCCCGGGCACAGATATTAGGGTGAAAAGAAAGTTTCCGCAAATCGGGGATTTTTTGCAGTAGAACAGTTTTTTGAATCTAGTTTTTTTCTTGATAGGTACCTATCAGCTAGGTATCACCACCGCCAAAATCTCATCAGTATTGGTCACCTGCTTCAAAAGATACAGTTAGTTATAAGGGTCTTGGTCGGACCCTGTTTTTCGGAAAAGCAATGTTCCCAACCAGTTTTCCTCAATTTTTTCATTTCAAAATACTCATATAAGCATGTGTACTACACCTTCAAAAAATTATGACCAGCTATCCACTCTCTGTCATTTTAGAGAAAATTCAAAAATGGCTTGAAATTTTGACCAAAAATTGAAAATCCGTTAATTTCGATTTTTTCATCAAACTTTCTTTTGAAACTTTTCAGTCCCTCCTTGTGTGCAAACAATCCGCACTGTTTCAATTTTTTGCTCCTCGATTAAAGATCTCTGAACAGCCTGAAGTTGGGAGGTCTAAAATATGAATTTCGGCGGAGAGTGGATATCTGGTCATGATTTTTTGAATGTGTAGTACACATACTCATATGAGTATTTTGAGTTCAAAAAATTGAGAAAATCTTGTTGGGAACAGTGGTTTTCCGAAAAACAGGGTCCGACCAACACCCTTATAACTTACTGTATCTTTTGTGGTAGGTGACCAATACTGATGATATTTTGGCGGCGGTTTTGTCTAGGTGGTAGGTACCCATCATGAAAAAAACTAGATTCGAAAAACTGTCCTAGTGAAAAAAATCCCGGATTTGCGGAAACTTTCTTTTCACCCTAATAGAATGAGTTCATCCGAAAATATGAAACATACCAGCACAATTAGTGTATACACAAGCCAATTCCATATCGATGGTTCTGAAAAATCAAAGTATGTATGTTTGTCCGGATGTCCGTGTACCAATAAACTCACGTTCCACCATAGGTAAACTGTCCATTGTTATCACATGTCAACAGGGCGCTAACTGAGTCCACCTGTGTCCCAGATGCAAAGTTGGGGTAGCCGACCATCTACAGTATACAAGTAAAGTAAAATGACAGGTAATTGATTCTCACCCTAATACCAATATCACAAACTTGAGTGTCAGTCCGTTTGCATGTCACTTCCACCGTGGTACACGTTCCAGGTGCCGCTGTTTTACTGAAATATTTTTGAATTCAAGGGTTACAGTACCCATACTTACACATATGTGAAGGATGAATCAGCTGGCGTGCTCGTCGGAGCATATTGAGTACAATCACAGGTTTCACAGGGTGCTGAAAGATGAGAAGTGAGTCGAGGTCCAAGAAAAATAGGAACTTACGTTTACAATTGGTCAATTGGCAATTTACTGCGGTGACAGCTCTGTAAAGTAATATTTTTTCTGTGTTTTTGTATATCCGGAATTGCGGATGTCTGTCTAGTCTTTTAGTCTGTGCATCCGGACTTCCGAGTAGTCAGATTCCCGGAGGTCCGAATATCTGAGTCTCCAGACTTCCAAACCTCCGGATGTCCATCAATCTATACACTATGAAAACTCACAATCCATTTATTTCTTGGATTGTTGCATCTAATTGACAGTCCAAATATACAAGATTCGTTTGAGCATTCATACTCTCCGAGAGAATTACATCACCGCCGATTGCAGTAGTGCCCTGGGAGAATGCTCTTCTATTAGAGGTTGTCAATATTCTCTATTCTTACCGTAATCGTAATCTTCTCACATATCAAATCATTCGCATTTTTGCATGTGACTTGAGAGATTTTGCATGGAATTATGGCAACATCCTCGTTGATGATGCTGACATCAGCTGGTGGATTTGTTGGAAGTAAGGCGGCCGTGTTACAAGACTTACAGGGAGCTGGAAGTGGTATTTTATTTTACATCTGGACATACAGACATCTGTACACGCTGAGAGCGAGTTTACAAAAGCCAGGATGTCCGAACGTTTGAGCATACAGACATGCAGACATACAGACATACAGACATATCGTGGTAGACGAACCGGGCTTCTGGGCATCCGGACATCCAGACAAACATACATCCGGACATACTGACACGAGACAGACATCCGTACTTACCAACACAATCTGTGAACACACATGACAATTGATTGATTCCAGTTCTGAAAGTTCAAAGATCTGTGTGTCTGTTTGTCCGGATGTCTCCATCCAACTCACACTCCATTTCCTGTGAATGTTCCATCACCCTGACATGCCAAATTTGCGATAACTGTCCCAGTATTTGTTTGACTTGCAATGGTAACTCCACCAGGTCCCTGAAAAAATCTAATAGAGGGGCACCATTCCAATTTTCTTACCAGCAGAGAAATCGAACTACAAATCAGGTCATCAGACCGCTTGCAAGTCGCTGAGCCACCGATACAACCACCGGGTCCTGGAAGGATTCTGAAAAAGTACTGTAGCTAGGGTACTGTAGTAGCCATTGTGCTCCGGGAGACGGGTACTGTAACTCACGAATATTCAAAACTCTGTCCAGCTGGTAATCCTGTTGGAGCCCATGCAGCAATATCGCACGTTCCACATAGGGGTTTACAGTCGGTGTAGGGACAGTCTAGACGTGTGATTTGCTCTCTGAAGATATTAAGAGACTACAAACTACAAACTACAAACTACAAACTACAAACTCACCCGTTCCCCAAATAAAATCCATCTGGACTGCAGGTCAATGTTGCCGTTGCTTCACCTGAATTCGCGGACATCCCAACATTCACCGGACCCGATGCAGTTGTTGCCTAGACATGCCATTCTATTAGAGGAAGTCCAAAATTTAGTGTTGTGATGTGTTTCATTAATCACAAATTGTTTTACTACCAAGTTATATTTGATCTTTTACCGTGATCTCATTAGCGCGAGTTCATGTCTCTTTTTCTCTGCACCCTCTCGCTCTCTCTCCCCCTATTGTTTCTCTCATTCTAATCACTTTGCACCTACCGGAACTACTACCCTAAGCTTCCCCTATTCCCCCATACTATTATTCTTGCATTTATTGGTTTCAATAAATTAGTAGTTGAATAAGCTGTGTTCTTATAGTAAAAAGACACAACATTGGCGATCAGAAATTCGAACTCAGGTGATAAGCGTGAACCCGTAATCATCTGTAGGAAGAAATCAATGAAATTAGCCCAGACGATAAGCGAAAAGCCGTAATTGTCTGAAGCTAATAATTTGTTTGAGTGAGTAGAAGCAGTAATCGGTAAACGGAACTGTTTTTCAGTCACAACAAACTTTTCGTAGTTGAATTGATTTGGCTGTAGAAAGAAGATCGTTAATTGAAGATTATCGATTTTTTTTTCTTCTGTTTTTTTTTGTGCTCGCGTATTCTTCACATCGGTTAGAGCTGCGGAGTCAGTGAATCGAGTGGAAAATGGCCGAAAAAGAAACAGAAAAGCGCTTCATGGATATGATGCTCTTGATGCAAAAACAATTGGAATTGCAGTCAAAGCAACATGAAGAGTCGATGCAAGCGCTGACTAAAATGTTCATCGGTCAAGGCGGTTCCCAAGGAACGTCAGTAGACACAGGTGCCGCACAGACACAATTAATAAGTAGTATCAGTACAAGAATTTCGATGTTCCAGTTCGAACTCGAAACGGAAAAGACGTTCTCCAAGTGGTACGACCGACACGGTTCGATTATCACAGTAGATGGCAAGGACTTGACAGATGAAAATAAGGTTTCGCTGCTCATCGGGAAATTGTCCGATGAAGTATTTGAACAATACACAAAAAGAATATGTCCGAAGAAATTTACTGAGATAAGTTTCGATGAAACTGTCAAAACATTGAAAGAAATGTTTGACATCGAGAAGAGCTTGTTTTCCCATCGGTTCGCATGCATAAACATAGCGCGCGAAGGCGACTCCCCAGTGGAATACACTAATAAAGTGAACTCATTGTGTGAGGCGGCGATGTTAAAGGATATCGATCCTGATGGCTGGAAAGTATTCTTCTGGCTACGAGGGTTGGATTCAAACGCCGACAAGCAGATGAGAACGTATTTCATTAAATATGTTGAACAGAAATGGGAGAAAAAGGAGACTGTCAGAATTATCGATCTTTGCGCCGAGTGGCAAAAGATGATAAGGCAGAATACGGTGTCGTCGGAAATTGAGAAGGATGTGTCTGTAAAAGCGGTTCAGGCAAAGAATAGTAAGAGCGTTAAGAAGCAGCCAAAGAAAGATGACAAAAGTAGTGAAGCGTGCTGGAATTGCGGAAAGGAGGGTCATAAGAAGCCTGACTGCTCCCAGAAGCTAACAAAGTGCTTCAACTGTCAGAAAACCGGACACATGTCCAAATTTTGCAAATCAAAGAAAGAGCGGTAATCAGTCATCGTTTTCCAAATGGTGATGAGAAACCGATAGCACATGCGGCTCGTTCTTTGAATGCTGCTGAGAAGAACTACTCGCAGATTGAAAAAGAAGGGTTAGGGTTGATTTTCGCAGTGAAAAGATTCCACAAATATTTGTTCGGACGTAAATTTCTGTTGCGAACAGATCACAAGCCATTGTTATCTATCTTTGGTAGTAAGAAGGGAATTCCAGTACACTCGCAGAATCGTCTCGTAAGATGGTCCACTATTCTTCGTGGATACGATTTTGACATTGAGTATGTCAAAACTGATGATTTTGGACAAGCTGACGCTTTGTCGCGAATGATTCAGAAGTTTCCAACTGAGAACGAAGACATCGTTATTGCTCAGGTTGAAGTAGAAGTGGAAGAGACATTGCATGGAGCAATAAGAAAATTGCCAGTTCGGGTGGCAGACGTCCAAGAAGAAACACAGAAAAGTAAGCTTCTGCAGGAAGTTCAGAAGTATGTGTCTCGTGGAGTTTGGCCTAAGAAGGTTGATGAGAAGCTGAAAAGATTCAGTTCGATCAAAGAGTCACTGTCATGTGTACAGAAGTGTCTAATGATGCAAGACCGAGTTGTGATACCGGAGGCTCTCCAGAAAGTAGTTCTCAAGCAGCTCCATGAAGGTCATCCAGGAATGGTCAGGATGAAACAGCTCGCACGGTCATTCGTGTATTGGCCGGGAATGGACGAAGACGTTGAACGAGTTGTTGCCTCATGCAACACGTGTCAAGTCCATGGAAAGACACCAAGGAAGGTGCCTTTACAGCCTTGGAAAACACCGGAACGTGTTTGGCAAAGAGTACATGTAGACTACGCAGGTCCGGAGAACGGACAATACTATCTCGTCGCTGTTGATGCCAAGTCAAAGTGGGCAGAAGTTGCTATTGTCAAGTCAATCTCGGGATTGTCGACAGTAAGAACATTGAAAGATATGTTCAGTGCTAATGGATATCCGGAGACTCTGGTTTCGGATAACGGAACACAGTTCGTTTCGAAGGAATTTGCAACGATGTGTCGAGATGCAGGTATCGAGCACATTCGTTCGCCGGCTTTTCATCCGCAATCCAATGGTCAAGCCGAGAGATTTGTAGATACACTGAAGAGAGGTTTAAGAAAGTTAAAAGGGGAGGGAAGTGTGAACAACGAAATAATGTCTCAGTTTCTTCTACACTATCGATCTTCACCATCAAATGCTCTTGGAGGTTTGACTCCAGCGGAAGTGCATCTGGGTCGACGTCTCAGAACGAGAATGTCACTAATGGTGCCACATCTCAATCAACTTGCTGATTCAGAGCAAAAGGCGATGAAAGAGCAATTTGATCGCCACCATGGAACAAAGTCGAGACACTATGTTGTGGGAGACGCAGTCTTCACAAAAGTGTTCGAAAAGAATTGCTGGTCTTGGTTGCCTGGAAAGGTAACAGCTAGACAAGGAAAGGTGGTATACGTCGTCAAGCTATCCGATGGACGTGAAAGAGTTGTGCACACAAACCAGATCAAAAGACGACTGGAAAATGTGCCGGAGTATACTAAGGAGTCAGAATGGGCCACTACGATGTGGGACATTTTTGAGCTTCCAGATATTCTGGAGAGTCCCAGCGACTCATCTAAACCGATGCCGTCAGGTCATGGTCTATCACCGTCTCGAAGGACATCCACGACTGTTGCATCATCTGTCCCAGTTCCCCAATCCGTGCCAACTATGCCGACAACTACAGTGCCAATTCCGACAGCTACAGTTCCAAGTCAGACAACTACAGTTCCTAGTCAGACAACGACATCTGCTACAGTTCAGCCAAGGAGAACCACGAGGGTACCAAAACCAATCGTCAAGTACGATCCATCTGTCATGGAGATCTTCACTCAATAATATGCTCATTCTGTCAAACCGATTGTCGATCGTACTCTAGTTTTATTGTTACCCCGAGTCTTATACCAAAAAGGGGAGATGTTGTGATGTGTTTCATTAATCACAAATCTATCTATATACTAAAGGAATAGCTCTGTGTGTCTGTGTGTGTGTCCAGCGCTTATCACTGAATAACTTTTGAGCCCCTCGACCGTTTTCTATCATATTTGGCATGTAGTCATGGGTCACCGAGCGCTTCAATTCTATAAAGTTTAGAGCACGGGTTACTGTAGGAATACGGTAGCTACAGTAACCAGATAACTCAGCAATAGCTAGAAAACGGGTTCAAAGTGCTCAGAATTGTTCCATTTTTTGCATGTACAATCTAAGGGACCCCAATAGTACACCAACAAAAAATGGTGGAGATTACTGTAGGATTACGGTAGTTATGGTACTCCAAAAACTCAACTGGCAAGCTCTGGATGGATAACCTTCCAGTACATTCTTCCGCTTTCCAGAAACTTCTAGAAACTTCCAGAAACTTCTAGAAACTTCCTGAAACGTCAAAACATTTCATTATTTTGGCGGGAATTCCAATTTCCAAAATTTTGGAGGGAACTCGAATTTTAAAAATTTTTGGCGGGGATCCAAATTCTCAAAATTTTTGGCGGGAATTCAATTTTTCGAAATTTTTAGCGGGAATTCAAATTTCAAAATGTTTAGCGGGAATTCAAATTTCAAAATTTTTGGAACAGGAAGGAGGCTTAGGGCGCATCACTGCCTAATGATCAAAAATGAGTTTAATAGTAGCAAATTAACCCCCCATTGAGGAGCGCAGCGACGAACAAAAAGGAGGTGAGCCGCCGTAGGCGGCGCCACCGACTGGTTGTTTTACTACCAAGTTATATTTGATCTTTTACCGTGATCTCATTAGCGCGAGTTCATGTCTCTTTTTCTCTGCACCCTCTCGCTCTCTCTCCCCCTATTGTTTCTCTCATTCTAATCACTTTGCATCTACCGGAACTACTACCCTAAGCTTCCCCTATTCCCCCATACTATTATTCTTGCATTTATTGGTTTCAATAAATTAGTAGTTGAATAAGCTGTGTTCTTATAGTAAAAAGACACAACATTTAGTGAACTACCTGAACTGCTATGCTTGTGCACACCTTGCCATCGTTTCGTTTACAAGTCACTTTGGTCGACTTGCAGGCTCCCGGAGCCGCGAGTTCTCTGGAAGAAAAGATAGTGGGACACCTGGACAGACGGACAGACATACTCCACATCGAAATCCAGTTCAGGTGGTAGATCCAACGGAGCAATGGCCATGATGCTGCAGGTCTCACAAGCTGGAAAAAAAAGTTCGGAATCCCAAAATTCGAAGAAAAAACTGACATGGACATCCGACGAAATTACAGGAAAGTGCACTGATTGATTCTCTGAAAATTTGAATTTCTAACAATTTCCCTTCAAAGTTTGCAGTCTTACGTAGCATCAAAAGCATACAAACCGTCATTTCCACATGTCAAAAACACCGATAGCTTATTTACCATTGCTACATTAGACAATTGCGTTGATCCGGACGGATTGGTCACCTGAAAAATACTTTCGGACATCCGGATGTACATACTTCCGGATATACAGACACCAGGGTATTCGGACATAAAGACATGCAAAAACCAGAACATCTGGACAAACAGACATCCGGACAACTGGATACTCGGACATCCGGAAATACAAAGAACTCACAGAAATCGAAATCTGATCACACAACTTCATGTCGTCCTTCTTACAAGTCACTTCTGTTGATTTACAGCCAGGAATGGCCATATCTCTGGAATACTGTAATTTCAGCAAAAAGGACATCCGGACAAACTTACGTGTATGTGAAACTGGTTCCAGTGGGCAGAGCTGGTGGGGTCAGTGTCGCAGCATTGCAAGATTCACAGGCTGCTTTACAGTCGGTGTAGACACATGACAATTGGGAGATTTGTTGTCTGAAAGTCTGTCTGAGTGTCTGTTTGTCAGGATGTCTGGATGTGCCTCACCCATTTGCAAGATAAAAGCCATCAGGTCCGCAAGTTAAAGTTCCTGACGCTGTTCCAGAATTGGCTGAGGTAATCACAGCAGTAGTCCCTGATGGAATTGTGGCCTGCTCTTATATTAGAGGTATACATAATTTTGAAATAGTGAGTGTTACCTGAACAGCCACGCCCACACAAATCTGACCATCAGTTCTCGAACAGGTCACTTTAGTTGATTTGCAGGCTCCAGGAGCAGCCAGTTCTCTGGAAAATTGATTATAGAACATCCGGACAAACAGATAGACAGACGTACTCCGATTCAAACATTGTTCCAGTTGGAGCAGGAGTGGGAGGAGCTATTGTGCTAATGTCGCATGTCGTGCAGGCTGAGCAGTCGGTGAACACACAGGATAGTTGGTTGATTCCAGTTCTGAAAGTAGGTTTGTCCAGATGTCTGAGTGTCCAGAAGTCCGGATGTTGGGATGTCTGAGTATCCGGATGTCCGACAAACTCACACTCCTCCAGCTGCAAACTTCCCATCTCCTTGACAGGTTAACGTGGTACCAGCTGCAGTGGTACCTGTTCCACTTGTGATTTCCACTCCACCGGGTCCCTATAAGACGTTTTTTGAGAACTTTTTGATCAGCTTACCAGTAAAGAAATCTTCTGACAAATTAGTCCATCAGTCCTTTTGCATGAAACTGGAGCAGTGACACATCCATCGGGTCCAAGAGTTTGTCTGAAATATCGAAACTAGTTATGGGTCTGGGATCTAGGGGAGTACTGTAAAATACGAGCTGTACGGTTAATGTCGCTCACAAGGACTAAGGGACCATACACATCAGGCTCCAGAGGTACAATACTAGGCTCAAAAGAAAACAGGAACTCACGAATATTCGAAGGATTCTCCAGCGGGTAATCCTGTCGGAGCCATTGGAGCAATATCACAAGTTGTGCATGGCAACTCACAGCCAGTGAATTCACACGCCAGTTGAATTATTCGAGTACTGTAATTTGGTGTTTGCAGACTGGACACTACATTTTACGACACCTACGTCGCTCCAGAAGAAAACAATCCGTCATCCTCACAATCCAGTCTCACCGACACCCCATTTCCATTTGGAGTAGTGCCCAGGACAGTGGATCCAGTTGAAGTGACACTCTGAAATTAACATGCTCTTGTATTAAAGGGAAATGGAACGGAGACTGACCGATATAGTGACAGAAGTGCATACTTTTCCATCAGTTCTCGAGCATTTGGCAGTGGTGGTAATACAGTCACCGGTAATGGGGCTGTAAATTGGGTGAATGGGGTAGATTTCTAAGCCAGAAATGGCCCAAATTGGTTAGTTTTTGTTCAAAAGACCAAAAATGGTTTGAATTGGCCCAAACTGATCGGTTTTTTCATAAAACGGCCTAAAACAGTTTGTCTGTGTGTCTGTATCTGGGACGGACATCCGGACATTTTGACAAACAGACATACAGGTCTCCGAATAGCTGGACATCCGGATATCCAGATATTCGGACATTAGGAAATCCGGACATTTGGATATCCGGACACCCGAAATCCAGGACAGACATACATCTTGACAAACAGAAAAAAACTCACGTTGATTCAAAAACCGTCCCTGTTGGCATATTTTCCGGTTCAATTTCATCAATTTTACATGTCTTGCATACTGGAAACTCATTTAGTTTTTTTGAAATTTTTAAGGTTCAGGATTACTGTATCCAGAAGAAAACTCACAATCAGTCTCCATCGGAAGAGTGGATGATGGATAATATTCTTCCGGTGGAATGGTCCTCACACATCCCTCCACCACAGTAATCCTCTGGAAAAGGAGTACAAGAATCAGTCGAATTAAAAGGAGAACCATTTCTTCTTCTTCCCCTTCCGTCGAGAAATGAATGAAATGGATAAATTGTCACTGGAGAAGTGGAGGAGTGATATCATTCGGATCTTCATCAACCTGAATAATGATCAAGGATATAAAATATTTGGACGCCTCAAAGGGATGGGAGGGGAGAACGAAATACGACAGACATCAGTACAGAGATTGATAGGGGGAAGGCAAGAACCTGATGGAGGAGAGAAGATGTCGAAAACAAAATATGAAGCGGGAAGATGGGGGAGACTGTCTGATGAAAGAAGAGAGAAATGTTCTAGTGATACATTAAGATCAACTTCGGAGGAAATGGGAGATGTAGTTTGATGAGGAGACGTTAATTGACAGAGGACGGATAGAGTACAGATAGGGTTCACGATAAATAGGATTGTTCTCAAAGCACAGGGACTGGCGAACTTGTACTAGAAATCAACTGAATGTCCAGAGCAGATTTTACTAAGAAGAGATTTTTACGATGTTCGGTTTGTCCGAATGTCCGCAGGTTTTTAGGCTCTGTAGTTTCGAGTGTCCGAATGTGCGTCTGTGCTTCCGGATGTCTAGATATATGTCTGCATGTACAGACTGATTGCATGTCCCGATGTCTAGGTGTTCGGATGTCTGTTTTTTTTAAGTCTGTGAACCCACACCTCATGTACTGTCAACGATGTCCTAGATATCGGAAACGGCCTTATGTTTGTGAACCCGTATAATTGTAGTTGAAAGTGCCTGAATGTCTGTCTGTACGTCTATATATCCGGATGTTCGGGATGTTCAGTTATCCAGGTTTCGGTGGTACAACAAATGAGAACTGCTACAAATGAGAACTACTATGAATGAGAACTGTCACGTTTGAGAACTATTATAAATGAGAACTAGTACAAATGAGATCTATACAGATAAGAACTCAAAAAAGCGTGAATTTTCTGACCCCCGCAGTACATTTTTGAGAGTAATCCACGTTCTCATATGTAGCAGTTCTCATTTGTACTAGTTCTCATTTATAACAGTTCTCATACGTGACAGTTCTCTTTTATCGTAGTTCTCATTTGTAGCAGTTCTCATTTGTTCAGTTCTCATTTGTTGTACCACCCAGGTTTCTGTATGTCTGCGGGTTTGTATATCTTTATGTATCTGTAGTTACAGGTGTCCGAATGTCAGGTCTGTATTTCCTGATGCTTGGATTTTCTAGATTTTCTAGACGATTAGATGCATAGAAACCCAGATGTCTGAATGCTTGTTTTTATGTTTGTGTGTCTCTATATCCAGATGTCCGCGAAGTCTGAAATGTTCAAAAGGCCAAGGATATCCTGATATATCTCCGAATGTTCGAGTGCCTGTAATTTCATGAGTCAGAATGTCCGGATGTCTATAAGTCCCAGCTCCAAATGCCTGAATGTCTGTCTGTACGTATGTGTGTCCCGATGTCTTCACATTTATTCATACTTTGGTACTGAAGGAATTAAAAAAAATAGACAATTTATATTGGTTGAGCAACAAATCGGACATTTTTTGTTTGTATTTCATTGAGTATTTCCCATTATACCAAGTTGCTCAGATTTCTGAAAAACTCATAGTTTGGTCGTTTTTTTCCGAATTAGAAACTTACAAACACAGTTTGTGTAGACACAGGATAATGTGGTGAGTTGGGGTCTGGAAATAAGACAAATTTAGGCAACGGGACATTTGGACATCCGGACATACGAACAAAGCAGATATCTGGACAACCAGAAAGCTGGGATTGTGCACGCACGGACACGTACAGACGTCCGGACAAACAGACACATACAGACAGACTCACGTAGATGCTCCAGTATACCGAAAACCGGCACATGTCAATGTTCCTGTTACACTGTCGGTATTCGTTGCACTTTGAATGACCAATCCACCATTGCCCTGTAGTTGAATAGAGTCACAAATCCGTCCATCATCTCTTGTGCAAGTTGCTTGAGTCTCCGTACAACCTGCCGCATTCGTTGAGTCTCTGAAAATCAGGACAGTTACAGTACCCCTTATCAGGTACTCACGATGACTCAAAGACCTCTCCTGCTTGTAAATTGGTTGGTTGAATTGTAGCGATGTTGCATAGTTGACAAGCGGCTGAAGATAAAATAAATGCATCACTCTTGAAACCAAAAAAGCTGATAAAACTTACTGCCACATTCAGTGAACACACAAGATAACGAGGTGATTATGTCTCTGGAATTCAAGGAATAGAGGCATAAGCGATTGGAGCCGCGTTGCAGACTGCAACGCGTCTGACAGTCTACCGGCATCAAATGAAGCGCGTTCCTCTCGCACCCAAAACTTTAAATGTTGTTGAGCCCGTTGCGGTCGCCAAGGTCGCCGTTATTCTCTCAGAAAATTCTGATCTTGACCAGAAAAGTTTACTAGGGTGAAAAAACGAGCTCTGGCCGTTTTGTTTTAAACCAAATACTGTGAAAAAACACGAAAGCATTCGAAATTGTTTTTTACCTCTCTAAATTTCCACTGTTTCTGTTGAAGTCTCAACGAAGAAAGCACTAAATCGAAATTTCAAATATTCTATGATACTAGACAGGTCACAGAATCCTATAACTCATCGGAAAACTGATTTTGAAAATCGATTTTTTTCGGAATTTGAACTAGAAACTTTGGATGATTTCAGCTTAAAATGTGTCTAAACTTTAAGAATAATGAGAAAAAATGAACAAGACCATCTTTCTGTTTCATTTTAGACCATTTTCTCTGCTCCATAGAAGAATGGTGCGTATACTTGTCCAAATCCGGGTCAGGCCAAAATGGGACTGGCCCGGAAGGGGAATTTTTTAAACTGTAAATTGATGAATTTTACGCAGAAAAAAAGCTTTTTTTCCGTTATTAATATGTTATTGAGGAAAAAAAGCATTTTCAAAAAAGCAAACACCAATTTCTTAATAAAAATTGGAAATTTTGTCAAAAATGTTTGTTGAAAAACTTGAATTTTTCCGAATCCGGGCCCGCCAGACCTCCGGGCCTTGCCGGGCCGGGCCCGATTTGGACAAGTATGATGCTGCGATCACGGCCAGCACTACGTTTGACAGCCTTGCCTTCATCGGACTTGGACGAAAGTAACTCACCCTCCAGTGAAAGTAATCCACCCATCATTTCCACAAACCAAGTTATTGCCCGTGGAACCAGAGTTCATATTTAATCCAATCGACGCTCCATTTTGATTCTACATTAAAGCTAATTATTCAAATTTCCTCGAAGTTTTGTATTCTCACAATCAACTCAATTCTCCTACAAAATGGGTTATCAGTTACGCGACACTGTACAATTGCTGCTATACAATCGCCATCTGGGAAGATGCTGAAAGAATTGTTAGGAGAAATTTAGAGCGGAAGTTTAGTTCCAGAAAAAACTCACGCTGACATAAACTCTTGTCCTGCTGGCAGTCCGGTTACTGCAATCGCATTAGGGTCACATCTTGAGCATGGAGCTGAAAAATGAAATGCGTTGCAGACCGCTACGCACCCGACGATATTCAATCTATGCTCGCCGTAGTGCGTGCGGTCGCGTCGCGATCATGTTCGACATCCGGTTAATAGAAAACTTACGTGAGCAGCCATTGTAAACACAGGAGAGCGAGTTGATTGGGTTTCTGGAATATGAAGAATGAAGGGCAGAAGACATCTGGATAACCGCGTGTACAGATATCCGGATGTCGGGGCATACGGACAACCAGACAAACAGAGATCCGGATATCGATACATTCAAACATTTTGTCATCAATACAACTGGGCATTAGGTCACCCAAATGATTCAATTTCAGACATATAGCCGTCCGGACATACAGACATGAGTCCAGACAGCTGGGCATCCGGAAACACAGACAAACTTACAAAGTTCCTCCAGAATACATAAAATCATTTGTACAAGTCAAAGTTGATGAGACAGTACCGTCATTCGTGGCACTTTCAATCACTACTCCACCATTACCCTGAAACATGTTTCAATAAGAACTGGTGCATTCGGACGTTATGTGCAGACTTGACATCCGATCTTACGATAAAACAGACCTGTATCTCAATTGAGTCGCAGACTTGCATGTCATCTCTAGCGCAAGTCACTTGCGTCTCTTTACAACCGGCTGCATTTGTTGAGTCTCTGAAAATTGGGAGGATTACTGTAGCCACAGTAGCCCTATGCTCACGTGGATTGGAAAACTTCTCCCATCATTAGTCCTGTTGCTTGAATTGGAGTGATATCACATGTTGTGCATGGTACTGAAATATTGAACTTTTGTATGTTATCAAGGGGCGACCCCGGGGCCCCGCCCTTTTTTCTAAACTCACTAATACATCCATCAAACGCACATTCCAGGCCTGTCAACTGTGTTCTGGAAAATGAATCCCAAGTATTTCTGAAAATCCGTATTGGACTCCTCACCCTCCGTCACTATAAAAACCATTATTTCCACAGTCAGCCCCTCCTGTTGCCTCCGTTACATCCGTTGTAGCAGATGCAAGAACAATTGGTGCGCCTGCAGTTGTCGCCTGGAAATACGCGCCACTTAATAAGAGGGAGATGAGATGGGGAGGAACCTGAACAGTGATAGCGTCACATATGGCAGCATCAGTACGTTTACACGTGACTAGAGTTCGTTTACAACCTCCCGAGACAGTATCTCTGAAATGTCAGAGATTGGACATCTGAACATTTTAGACAGACAGAAACCCACTCGAATTCTATGGCTGTTCCAGCAGGCATTGAAATGGGAGTAATCGCATCACGGTTACATGATTGGCAGGGCGCTGGAAAGTAAAATTATGACATACGATATTAGAATCTAGAGTGATACTTACTCACACATCCAGTAAATTCACAAGCGAGTTGGGTGATTTTGGTTCTGAAAAATATAATTTTCATTAAACTACAACCAACGAAAAACCCACGCAGTGCCCGATGAGAACATGCCATCTTTCTCACAATCCAGTCTTGCTTCCACTGTATTTCCATTCATTGTAGCTATTACAGTCGATCCGGATGCAGTCACACTCTGCAAGGAAATGTTCTTTCACATACTTGCAAAATTGCGCTCGGTGATCATGCACATGCCAAAAACAGTACCAAATGGTTCAGAAGCACAAACAATATTTATTGAGAAGTGCTGGACACAAACACAGACAGGGTTTGCCGTTGGTTATAGAGAGTAGATGAGGATAAACATACCAGAACGGTGGCTGAAGTGCAGACGAGTCCATCTTCTTGGGAACACCGTATCGTTGTGGCGATACACTTGCCAGTGGAGGCAATGGGTCTGCAACTTTGTTCTTGTTTTATGTGGAATGCTCGTTTGAATCCGCGATATTTTGAAACTTTGCACCGGACAAGCTACCAGTTACAAAACGTCTCATTCCGGAAAGCCGCGGGTTCATTTGTGTTTTACTGGCTCCGCGTCATTTTTCAACGTGCCCATTCGCAACTGCGACTATATGTAACATGACGTTTCGCAACTGACTTTGACTAGTAGAACTGGCTTTTACTCAGCCAAAATGTAAAAAAGTTTCCTAGTCTTATCTGAAGATCTCAATGTTCACTTTTATTTTATTTCTGGCTGGACCTCTGCCTTCTATGTTGTTTTGTACTGGTTGGAAAACGTCGTAGTTGCGAGTTGGCAAGTTTCAAAGTGACGCAAAGCCGTTTTACTTACATTGATTCGAATAACTGTCCGGCTTGCAAGTCTGGCTCAATATCGTCTATCTTGCACATGTCACACACTGAAAAATTGTGTTCACATTGGTAATGTTTCGAATAAATCTCAGCTTCCAAAAATTTCAGTTCGTACTACGTAGATCAAAAAAATTTATTTATCGATTGGTATGAATGTCATATACGGTTTTATCAGGCAACTAAGACAACGTATACAAAATGCACTAGACTGGCATTTCCAGTTTCAACTCACAATCTACTGCCGGGAAAGTCGATGTCGGATAATACTCTTCCGGTGGAATCGTGCTCACACATCCTTGTACTATAGTAATACATAATACAGCAAGGACAAAAAATATTTGAAGAACAAAAAGAAACATCTCTCCTTCTTCGTCTTTTCTCGATTTGAGAATGTCTTAATTTTCGTCTTCGTTTTGTGAGTTGATACCACTAAGCCACCTGAATGACGGTCATGGATAATAGGATTTGGGCGGAAGGAGGAGGGGAAAAACGAAATACGACAGACATCAGTTCCAGGGACAAACGAAAATGCCGTTGCCGCGTTGTAGATTTTTTGATCTTTGAATACTTCAAAATGTGGTCTGATGTCCGGTATATCCTGGTATCAGTATTTCCGAATGTTTTTATTTTCAATGCCAGATTGCCCGGGATCTCCGGATCTCTCGAATATGAGTTCCTGCTCCAAAGTGTTCGAATGTCTGTCTGTACGACTGTGTGTCCCGATGTCTTCACATTCATTCATACTTTGACACTGAGGAAACGGAACAAAGAATAACTGAATAATTTATACTGGTTGAGCTACAAGTCATGAATAATTAGTTAGTTATTTATCAAGTATTTCTCATTATACCGAGTTGCTCAGATTTCTGAAAAAACTCATAGTTTGCTCATTTTTCTTTTTCGAATTAGAAACTTACAAACACAATTTGTGTAGACACAGGATAATGATAAGACTTGGGGTCTGAAATATGAACAAATTTAAACACCCGGGACATCTGGACGTCTAGACAGACGTCCGGACAAACAGACATATAAACAGACTCACATAGTTCCTCCAGTATACTGTCCAAAACCGAAACATGTCAATGTTCCTGTTACACTATCAGTATTTGTTGCACTTTGAATTGCAACTCCTCCATTGCCCCGTAATTCAACGGAGTCACAAATCAGTCCATCATCTCTTGTGCAAGTCGCTTGAGTCTCCGTACAACCTGCCGCATTCGTTGAGTCTCTGAAAATCAGGACAGTTACAGTACCCCTTATCAGGTACTCACGAAGACTCAAAGACCTCTCCTGCTTGTAAATTGGTTGGTTGAATTGTAGCGATGTCGCATAGTTGACAAGCGGCTGAAGATAAAATAAATGAATCATCTTTGAAATCGAAAACAGCTGATAAAACTTACTGCCACACTCAGTGAATGTACAGAATAACGAAGTGATTGGCTCTCTGGATTTCAAGAAATAGAGGCATGAGCCATTATAACCGCCATGGCTGTCAGGCGGTCGACCGCGGTTTTTTTGTTGCTCAGAAAAACGGTCAAAGCTCATATTTTCACCGTGAACTTTTCTGGTCCAAATCAGCAACTTTTTTTGGAATTTTTCCAGAAAAAGGAGGCCGCGGCCGGGTCGGTCATAGAATCTGACGGCCTTGCTCACCGCATATATAAGAAGAACGGAAAAAAACTCACCCTCCTGATAAGGCAAACAATCCATCATTCCCACAATACACGTAATTGCCCGCCCCAGCATTGTTCACACCATATCCTAAAACCACTCCATCTTGTGACTGAATTAAAGTTAATTATTCAAATTTCCAAGAAGTTTTGTGTTCTTACAGTCATCTCAACTCTCTTACAAAGTGTATTATCATTTGTGCTAAACCCTACAGCTGCTATCATACAAAATCCACCAATTGGGATGACGCTGAAAGAGTTATTGGAGAAAAGGGAAGCTTAGTTTCAGAGGAACTCACGCTGACTGAAACTGTCGTCCCGGTGGCAGTCCTGTCACTGCAATCGAATTAAGGTCACATCTTGCGCACAGAGCTGAAAATTGACAGAAATTCGAACATGCTCTACCGAAATCCATCAGCTAAATTGGAAGGACTTGACACAGAAGGCTGCTAAGCAGAGTTCCGCACGTGAGTGGTCGCGTGGCGGTCTTGGCACATCTGTTTGGCAGATTTTGAATGAACAACTTACCCGAGCGGCCATTGTATGCACATGAGAGCGAGTTGATTGGGTTTCTGGAATATTAAAAGTGAAGGGCAAACAGACAACTGGAAATTCGGTATCTTGACGCACGGTTTTCAGGGCACACTGACATCCGGACACCTAGATATCTTGACATTCAAAAATCCGTATTAACAGATATCTAAACACAAAGATACTCAGGCATCACCGGACATCCAGACACCCGGACTTACTGACATCTGGAGATCCGGACGTGCAGACAGACTTACAAAGTTCCTCCAGAATACATAGCATCGTTCGTGCAAGTCAATGCTGATGAAACCGTACCAGCATTTGTGGAAGTTTCAATCACTACTCCACCATTACCCTGAAACATGTTTCCATAGGAATTTGTGCATTCTGACGTGACAGTGTCTGCACACCCGACATCCAATCTCACGACAAACCTGACCTGTAACTCAACGGAATCGCAAACTTGCATGTCATCTCTAGCACAAGTCACTTGGGTCTCCTTACAACCGTCAGCATTGGTTGTGTCTCTGAAAACGTTGTGTTGGATTACGGTAGGTACAGTAACCTTATACTTACGTGGACTGGAAAATTTGTCCCGCTGGTAGACCGGTTGGTTGAATCGGAGTGATGTCACATGTGGCGCAAGGAGGAGCTGAAAATTGACAGAATTTACAGGGTGCGCCAAAAGTATGGTAACACAATGAAACGCGTATAACTTTCTCGAAAGTTGTTCGATCTGTACCTAAATTCATTTTTAAAAACTTGAAACTATATAGGTTAAGAAAATGTGATAGGGATGTCTCAAAGTTTTTTTCCTCTCTGACAATTTCTTGATATATTTGATGAGAGCTACTGCCACGGCACGAAGGTATTTTGGAGATTTTAGGTCATTTACCTCTACTAAATTTTTTTTCTACGAGTTGAAAACAAATTTGATTTGTTTGTTCCTATACGGCAGAGCGTTTTCTGAATTGGTTTGGTCATTGAATTCGAATTGGAAATGATAACATGCCGTTATGAGAGGAGGCTCCAAATGAAACAAATGGTAGAAAATAGCGGTTCGGTACGGTAAACACCATTAACAAGTCCAAAGTTGGTTTCATCATAATTATATGATTGTTGTGAACATAAATGGCGTATATTTCATTCCAATTGAAGTAACTTATTGTTTTGCACCGCAAACAGTTGAAAACGACAGGAAACAGGTCATTTTGAGGCTGTTCCCTAACAGCTCACACCGTCCTTCCGAATCGAAATTTTGTTGATCTCTATACTACTTGAATTTGTTCCTCAGTTCTCCTAGAACAAAATCCATTTCAGTT
Source organism: Caenorhabditis brenneri (assembly GCA_000143925.2). Classification (NCBI taxonomy): domain Eukaryota; kingdom Metazoa; phylum Nematoda; class Chromadorea; order Rhabditida; family Rhabditidae; genus Caenorhabditis; species Caenorhabditis brenneri. Next base: position 115,988 of record GL379895.1, on the reverse strand, counting down.
TAGGCCCGACCTTGCCCGCCATCAGGAAAAAACTAAGCTTCCGCGAAGAGCATTCTCAAAGTCATAAGGCTGCGTGCCGCTGGCAGTGGTTGGTCACGGAGAGACTTTGACAGTAATCGTTACAGTTGAGCTCAAAATAATGCTCGAGCCTCAAAACTTCGACAGATACTAACTAAAAGGTATTGAAAAAGGCACGCAAAAGGTCGATACACAAAATTGATTTTTGAGCCGGCCAGCGCGTCTCGAAATTACAAAACCTTGTTACCATACTTTTGGCGCACCCTGTAAACACACTCTACTGAAATCCAACAGCGAAATTGCTAAACGGAGACGTTCTCTGCACCTCTCACTCCCGCACCGTCCAATTACTGAAAACCCGTGTTGTAGACCGCGACGCACCCGACGATATTTAATCTATGCTCGCCGGCTCTAAGGTGAGCGCGTGAGCGGTCGCGTCGCGGTCTTGGCGGATTTTCAACAGAAAACTTACGAGAACAGCCATTGTAGACACAGGTAAGCGAGTTGATTGGGTTTCTGGAATATTGAGACTGAAAGAAAATACGAGCATCCCAACACACAGAGGTACACAAATTTGGACATTCAGACACAGACTTATTCAAACATCTAAATATCTAGACGCACGGACTTCGGGGCACACAGACATCTAAACGCCTAGATATCTTGACATTCAAAAATCAGTGTTTACAGATGTCGAACCACAAAGATACTCAGACATCCAGACGCCCGGACATACTTACATCTGGAAATCCGGACATACAGACAGACTTACAAAGTTCCTCCGGAATACATAGCATCATTTGTACAAGTCAATGATGCTGACACAGTACCGGCATTGGCGGCAGTTTCAATGACAATTCCACCATTACCCTGAAATATAATACGATAAGATTGTGTGCGCCTTGACGTAACGGTTTTTGCACATTCGGCAGCCTATCATACGACAATACAGACCTGTATCTCAATGGAGTCGCAGACTTGCATGTCATCTCTAGCGCATGTCACTTGTGTCACCTTACAACCATCAGCATTTGTTGAGTCTCTGAAATTTGAATGTGGGTTACGGTAGGTACAGTAACCTTATACACACGTGGACTGGAAAACTTGTCCCGCTAGTAGTCCGGTTGGTTGAATGGTAGTAATGTCACATGTGGTGCAAGGGGGAGCTGAAAATCGAATATGGCAGTAAAATTGTCAATTACTGAACTTACCTTGACAGCCATTGTATACGCAGTTTAATGAGGTGATTTGGGTTCTGGAATATGGAGAATGACAGGAATACAGACACACAGACAGACTTACAGTGGTCCTCCAGAATAGGTTGCATCACTTCCACATGTTAATATACCTGTGACGATGCCAGCGTTGGTTGAACTTGCAATCACAACTCCTCCATCACCCTGTAAGTTTTTGTATGCCTGTATGTCCAGATATCCAGTAGAAAAAAAAAGGAAGCTGACCTGTAATTCAATTGAATCGCAAATTAATCCGCCATCTCTTGTGCAAGACGCTTGCGTCTCTTTACAACCATCACCATTTATGGAGTCTCTGAAAGTTGGGAGGATTACTGTAGTTACAGTGTTCCCGGTCAGACCAGACCAGATCAGGCCGGACCGGGCTGAACCGGAACAGACTGAATCGGGCCTGCTCGGACCAGGTCATGCCTTTTGTATCTACAGTAACCCTATACTCACGTGGACTCAAATACCTCTCCCATCATTAGTACTGTTGGTTGAATCGGAGTGATATCACATGTTGCGCATGGTACTGAAATATTGAACCTTTATATGTTGGCAGGGGGCGACCCCTAGGCCCCGCCTCTTTTCTCTAAACTCACTAATACATTCATCAAACACACATTCCAGGCCTGTCAACTGCGTTCTGAAATCAAAAATCCCAAGCATTTCTAAAGATTTCGAATGAGACTCCTCACCCGCCGGAACTATAAAAACCATCATTCCAACAGTTAGCCCCTCCCGTTGCCTCCGTTACATCCGGTGTAGCAGACGCAAGAACAATTGGTGCGCCTGCCGTTGTCGCCTGGAAATGGGTGTCGTTGAATTAGAGGGAGATGAGTGGGGGGAGGTACCTGAACAGTGATTGTGTCGCATATGGCAGCATCTGTCCGTTTGCACTTGACTAAAGTTCGTTTGCAACCTCCGGAGACAGTGTCTCTGAAATTTTGGAGATTGGGCATCTGTACAACCGTTTATTAATGACAAACAAGCCAATTTGGGCCGTTTCGGGCAAAACAGCCCGATTCTGTCCAGTTCGTGCCAAGCGGGTCAACTCTGACCTGGTCAGGCTTATTTAGACCAAACGAACCGATTCGCATCTGTTCTGTCCGGAAGGGCCAGTTTGGAACGTTCGGACCGATTCAGGCGTATTCGAGCGGAACGGACCGCACAAGCCCTACGGAACTAATCAGTTCTAATACGGCCAATTCTAATCATTTTGGACTCCAAAATGCCCAAAATCCGGAAATCAAGACAATTGGACAGACAAAAACCCACTCAAATTTCATGGTTGTTCCGGCAGGCATTGAAGCAGGAGCAACCGTATTAATGTCACATGTTTGACAAGCTGAACACTTTAGAAGTCGAATTTAATTTTTCCACTAAAAAAACTTACAAACACAATTCACAAAATCACAGGAAAGTGATGTAATTCCTGACCTATAATATAGTTTTTCAGGAGATTCTTCTCCCAAAAAGAAACAGAAAACTCACTGCATTCCATACTCATACATTTTGTCAGCACCACAGGTCAATGAAGCGGAAACTGTATCGGAATTCGCTACAGTTGCAATTTGATTAGTTCCTGCAGCCCCGGTTGCCTGAAATGCTCTTCTATTAAAGGGATTTATCAAAAAGAACATACTGTAATTGAAACGGAGTCACATGTTGTAATAGTGTCAACTCGTTTACATGTTACTTTTACTTGTGGACAACCACCTGCCAATCCTTGGTCTCTGGAAGTAAAAATGAAGAATGGACATCCGGACAAACTTACACTGCCTCGAAGGCAGCTCCAGTTGGTAAGGTTGCAGGGGTAAGGGAGGCAGGAACACAAGTTTGACAGGGCGCTGCAAAATTAGGAAATTAGCAAATACAAAGTTAGAAACTAGAGTAATACTTACCTGAATACCCAGTGAATTCACAAGCTAGTTGGGTGATTTTGGTTCTGAAAAATATACTTTTAAAGGGGAAAAGCTAAGCCGAAAATTCCTAATATTTTTACATGATTCTCACGTTTTCCCCCCAGACTAAATTCTCGCGAATCCCGTAAAAAATGGATCCGTGGGGGTGCTTTTTTCGAACTTTTGGGAGCCCGTAACTCGCTTCAAAATGAGTTTTGGACAGTAATTTATACGGATCAGATATCGCTACCACTTTCTGAATCGATTCATGTAAAAATATCAGTAAATTTTGAATTGACATACTCCCCCTTTGAGGAATTATTAGGTTGTAAGGAAAGTTTTGCACCAAGATTAATTTGTTGTTCTAGAAAGTTCTGAAATTTTCCGGAATTTTTCTGAATATTATAATAAGGTAGTATATTGTTGAACCTTTCATCTATGAAACTTATATGCGCGCAGCTCTTTCCACTAGACAAGTATGTCAGCTCTAAGCGAAGAGCAATTTCGAGGCATTATCTACTAGGCGTTTCTCCAAGACCGTAGTGTCGCCGGAGCTACTGCCAATATTCACGCTGCGTTCATGGAAGATGTACTAAGTAGATGAACAATCAATCGACTTTTCAAACGTTTCCAGTCTGGAGATATTTTGTTTGAAAATCAACCTCGTTCTGAACACTCATCTGATATGAATGATGATGATATCCGTGAAGCCGTCAAATGCAATCCGGACGCCAGCATACGTGAATTGTCAATAAAGCTAGCCTGTTGCCAAACCACTATTGGTTGACATCTGGAGGCTCTTGGTTACAGAAAAGTTGTGTCGACATGGGTCCCTCACGAACTTCACTCTTGTCAGTTGACAGCAAGGGTAAATGCCGCTTAGCCTTTGCTTCTCCGTCTACGCAGGAAGGATTTTTTTGGCATCTCGCTACTGGTAATAAAAGTTGAAGTCCGTACGTTAATCGAGCAAAAAAATTCTTGCTCTCTCGCGGAAAACCATCACCAAAAGAGCCAAAACCGAATCTTCCCGAAAAGGAAGTATTGTTACGTTGTTGGTGGGTCATGAAAGGAGTGTTCTACTGGGAACTGCTGTCATAGTGTCATACGGTTACTGCTCAAGTATATACATTTTAACTACAGAAATTGGCCGAAGAAATTGGTGAGCAAGGCGGAAAAAAATTTGAAAACTGTAATCTTGGTGCAAAACTTTCCTTACAACCTAATACAAACTACCATACTTGTGAAGGGCCGGGCCGGGCCGAAACACGAAACACAAAAAGCCCGGCCCGGCCCGGAAAATCACCGCGAATTTTGAAAAATCGAAAAAATATACCCTAATTTTGTGTTCCGGGGGTATATTGAGCATAAGAAGAGTAGTTTTAGGTTTTTTGAAGGGTTTTATTATGATTTTTTCTGTTAAAGTCAGTTCTAGACGACGATCTGACAACTCGATGGTCAGTCACGGTATCTTACCACGGATACTACCGTATAAATTTGATTTTTACCGCAAGATTTTTCAAATTTCATCAGTTTCCATCGATTTTCAACAAAGATTTATTGTTTTTTGATAAAAAAGCTGAAAAATCGCTGAAAGTTGATGGAAATTAATGAAATTCGATAATTCTTACGGTAGAAATTAAGTTTATACTGTAGTTTTTGTGGTGAGACAACGCGGCAGTCAAGTTATCGGAATTTGGCAACAATTGACTTTTACAGAGAGAATTTTCATTCAAAAAATGTTGAAATTCTGGAAAAAAATTCGAAAAATTTCAAAAAAAATCAAAAATTTTCAAAAAAATTATTCAAAATTTTTTGAATCCGGGCCGCCGGGCCCTGAAAATTTTTTCTCGGCCCGGCCCGGGCCGGGCCGAAATTTCACAAGTATGCAAACTACAAAAAACCCACGCTGTCCCCGATGAGAACATGCCATCTTTCTCACAATCCAATCTTGCTTCCACTATATTTCCATCCATTGTTGCTATGACCGTCGATCCGGCTGCAGTCACACTCTGGAAGGACATGTTCTTTTGAATACTTGCAAAATTTCCGACCGGCCCGCCCCTTTTACTGTAAAAGTAACGGGGATAAACATACCAGAACAGTGGCAGAAGTGCAGACAAGTCCACCTTGTTGAAAACACCGTATAGTCGTGGCGATACATTTGCCAGTGGAGGCAAGGGGTCTGGAAATTATCACGTTTTGCACCGGACAAGCTAAGCGTCTCATTCCAGAATGTCGCGAATCCGTTTGTGTTTAACTTACGTTGATTCGAAGAACTGCCCAGCTTGCAAATCTGGCTCAATATCGTCTATTTTGCACATGTCACACACTGAAAAATTGTGAACTGGTCCTATTCGTCATGTTCCAAATAATCCTCAGGGTCTAGAAATTTCAGCTTGAAGTCCAAAAATATCTTTATCGACAGGTGTGAATGTCATATACGGTTTGATTCAGAAAACTTAGACAATGTATACTGAATGCACTAGACTGGAATTATCATTTGGAAACAAGTCAGTCAGTTCCAGAATTACAAGGTGTTGAGGCTCCCTTGTGAGGCCGAAACGGGAATCAGTTCGAGAAATCACTATAGTTTCTATGACATTTCTAGTTCCAACTTACAATCTATTGCCGGGAAAGTCGATGTCGGATAATACTCTTCCGGTGGAATAGTCTTCACACATCCTTCTACTATATTAATACATAATACAGCAAGGACAAAAAATATTTGAAGAGGAAAAAGAAACATCTCTCCTTCTTCGTCTTTTGATTCGAAAATGTCTGAATTTTCGTCTTCGTTTTGTGAGTTGATACCACTAAGCCACCTGAATGACGGTCATGGATAATAGGATTTGGGCGGAAGGAGGAGGGGGAAAAACGAAATACGACAGACATCAGTTCGAGGGGCAAGCGGTTATGCCGATTTTTAGATCTTTGAATTCTTCAAAATGTGGTCATTAATTTTAATTTTTGTCACTTTTTATATCGGGAATTAACAAATTTATTCATTATCGCTCCGAATACAAAAATATCATCAACTGAGGTAAAAATAACACTACTTATTATAGAATTAGAAGACCAATTTCCACACGATTTCTGAAAGAAAAACATTATATTCTTTTCAAAATGTTTGAAACTTACAGAAGCAGTTGCTGAAGGTACAAGATAGCTGGGTGATTTGCTGTCTGAAAATCAGAGCATCCCAAGAACCTTTTTTTATTTTTAACTCACCCAGTGTTAGTTTCATACGTTCCAGTGTTTCCACAGACAATATTCACTAGCACGGTGCTGGTCCCGGGGGAGCTTGCAATGTTCACCCCACCTTGGATCTATAATTGAGGTCTGCTCTAGTCCGTTTTTTCGAGTTATTTATTTCTTTTTCGAGGATCAAAACGTATTTTCCGAGACTCATCCAGAATGATCATTGCTCAATTCAACCTCTTTCGAACTCACATTTATGTGGGCATCACAGAGCTGTCCATCAATTCTATTACAATGGATGTTTGCGTTTGTGCACTGTCCGGGGCTTCCAATTTCACTGAAATTGTTTTTTTTTTCATCAAACGAAATGGGGGCTGTGAAGTCAACTCGATGAAAATTTCATGTGCTTCTATTCCGTGAACCGTGCTCCTAGATCTTATCAAAGCCGAGATCTTTGAAAGAATATTCGGTGAAAGACGCAGACAGCCAGACATTCTAGCCTTTTCTTTCTCTCTTCTGGATCACTTACTTAGCGAAGAACTCTGTTCTATCATCTCCTAATCCTGTTGGCACAAGTGTTGGTAAGTTACATTGTTCGCACGGTTCTGATAGTAAGAAACTTTGGTGAATGAATTTCGAAACATAGTTTGATACTCACTTTTACATCCATTATAAACACAAGATAGTGTGGTGACTTCGGGTCTGGAATATGAGAGATGTAAAGAAATCCGGACATACAGACAGACTTACATAGTCCCTCCAGTATACATTCCAACACCGAAACAGGTCAACGGGGATGATACAGTATCAGTGTTTGTTGCACTTCCAATGACCACTCCTCCATCACCCTGTAACTCAATGGAGTCGCAAATCAATCCATCATCTCTTTTGCAAGTCGCCTGAGTCTCCGTACACCCAGCTGCATTTGTGGAGTCTCTGAAAATGATTTTTTGTGTTACGGTAGTTACAGTATCTCTCCCTTATACGGGTTACTGTAGATACAGTACTACGTTTAGGTACTCACGAGGACTCGAACACTTCTCCTGGTTGTAGACCGGTTGGTTGGATTGTTGTGATATCGCATAGTTGACATAGTTCTGAAAATAGAAATTGATGACCTTTGAAGATCAAAAGTTGATAGAACTTACCAGCAACACATCCTGTGAAAACACAGGATAACGAGGTGATGGGGTCTCTGGAATTTAGGGAATAGAGGCATGGGACATTGGAGCCGCGTTGCAGACCGCGACGCGTCTTAAAGTATCGGTTGCAGGTGCGCTAAATGCAACTATTCACTAGTTCCGGCTATAGCCGCATTGCGCCTGACGCTGTTGAGCCTTTCGCATCCTGACTCATTAGTTCCGTAGTGCATATCCGGATCAAACGGCCCAAACCGGCCCAAATTGGTCCAAACAGCCTCAATCGGCGACAGTACCCAAATTGGTCCACCGATTCGGGCCGTTTGGACCGTTTTTTTTGTTGGTAAACTCCCAATGCCGTTAAGCGCGTTGCGGTCGCGTGTCTCCGTTACATCATTCTGACAAAATAAGCTGACCCTCCAGCTGTGTGAAACATTCCGTCAGCTCCGCAACCGATGATATCACCCGCAGCATTACTTTTCGTATTTCTACTCAACAGCACTCCACCTTGCCTCTAGGAAAATGTTCATTTGTGAATTTTGAATCATCGAAAAAAAAAATGTATTCTATTCTCACATTAACATCAATTTGCCGACAAAATGTTCCATCACTCGTGCTACACCCAACAAGTGCTGTAATGCAACCGTCGCCAGCTGGCATTACTCTGAAAGAATTGTTAAAGAGAAGCTTAGGGGAATATCAGTTTCAGAAAAACTCACTTTGAATCAAATGATCGTCCAGCCGGAAGACCTGTTGGTGCAATCGCATTAACGTCACATTTTTCGCATGGAGCTGAAAATTGAAAGAAATCAAACACGTTCTACGGAAATTTCGTGAGAAACGTTTCTTCGGGTGCGTCAACTCTAACAACACACGCGCGTCAGCGGTCATTTCACACTTATTTGGCAGATTTTGAATGAATAACTTACGTGAACAGCCATCGTAAACACAGGAGAGCGAGTTGATTGGGTTTCTGGAATATTAAGAATGGTGGACATACAGACACTCGGAAAGACGACGTCAGGACATTTGGACATCCGGACATACAGATATCCGAACCTACAGATGTGTAGTTATCCTGACAGCACGTACAGATAATCAGACGTCCGCAATTTAGAAATCCGGATGTTTGGGCATCTGGACAGCGCAACATACAGTCATCCGAATATACAGACATCTGGAAATCCGGACAAACAGACATCCGGATATCCCGACATCCCAACAATTGGAAATCCGGATATTTAGATATATGGACATATAGATATCCGGATATCTGGGCAATTGGATATCTGGTCATCCGGAAAAGCTTGACATTAGATCATCCGGACGTACAGATATCTGAATATTGGGCCATCCAGACATCACAATCCAGTCTAGCTTCCACTGTATTTCCATCCATTTTTGCTATAATAGTCGATCCGGATGCAGTTACACTCTGGAAAAACATGCCTTTTTATCTTAAGAAATTGAGGCTGTTCCTACCGAAATATTGACAGAAGTACACATAAGTCCACCTTGTTGAAAACACCGTACGTTTGTGGATATACATTTTCCGGTGGGGGCCAATGGACTGGAAGTGTTTTTTTTTGTTTTACGGGGAATTATTTGAGTTATTCTTACGTAGTTTCGAAAAATTGCCCGACTTCCAAATCTGGCTCAATATCGTCTATTTTGCACATGTCGCACACTGAAAAATAGTGAATTAATAGTGAATTTCAAAATAGTGAATTTCAAAAGGTCGGTCCCCATGTTGCATAAAACCAAGCCAACTAGGATGGAGGCAAACCTGAGCGGATCAAACTGGACAATCCGATGAAGGAATTTGAAATTTTCCAACAGTCTTCGCAAGATTTTCAGAAAAAGCAAACTTTCTTGAAATTCATACCAATCAATTCATAACAAGGTCGTAAAATTAACCAATAAAAAATTAAATAATTTCAAATTTTTATTCCAGAAAATTTGAAACCGGAGACTAAAAAATTTATTATTCAATCACAATCCCAGTTTGTACAAGAACAAGGTTCTCGCCAAGCCACCTAATCAGGTATTTTCCCCGGAGGGGTAAAAAACTGCGTAGAATACGAATCTGACATTATCTCGCGTCAATCAGTACAAAAATTTCCGGAGCAAAACAAAAAAGTGAAAAAATTTACAAAATTCTGAAATTTTCAGCATGAAGCAGCAGAGCTAGAAAGTTGGTTTGAACCGTGAAAATGCTTCTAAAAGTGTCTTCTATTGATTTCTGAAAACTAGAGATCGATAGCTATTCGGAGAAAAATGTCCCTTTTTTGAGGGAAAGTGGGCGTGGCTAGCTGGAAAAGGGGCGGAGCCAAAAACCGAATGCGTCATTGTGTTCAGGGGGTTTCATATACCTACTGTAGAAAATTTGAAAACGTTTTGGGCACTTTTGTAAAATCCTAATGCCATCGCCTGCTCAGTGTCCTCACAGAACGCCTCTTAACTTACTATCTACTGCCGGTAAAGTCGAAGTTGGATAATACTCTTCCGGTGGAATAGTCCTAACGCATCCTTGTACTAGAGGTATCCATAATAAAATAAATATTCGGAAAAGAAACATTTCTTCTTCTTCTTTTCTCGTTTCGAGAATGTCTTAATTGTCGTCTCTGTGTTGTGAATCGATATCATTAAGCAACCTGAATAAGGATCATGGATATATAAAATATTTGGACGGAAGAAGAGAAAAGAAGAACGAAATACGACAGACATCAGTACAGAGATTGATAGGGAGAGGACAAGAACCTGATGGAAGAAGAGACTGTCTGTGGATGGGAAGAATGTGATATGTTTGGATGAAACATTGAGATCAATTTATATGGGAGGGGGGAGGATATGTGTAGTTTGATGGGGAGACGTTAATAGATGAGGGACAAATAGACTACAAATAGGGTTCATGACAAATAGGACATACATCGGCCATTTCGTGTACTCCAGCACGTCAAAATTTTTGAGCAAAATTAGCGCGTCAAAAAATGTTTGAAAAATTTTTTAATGTTTGAAATTTTTTCTATGATACAATTTTTAAAATTTTTTGCTTATGACTTGCAATTGAAAAAAAACCAATAGATTTTCTGCTTCAAAACTTCGAAAAAAACCGTTAATTTCAAACTAGGTGCCGTAATCCTCAAAAGATTTACAATATTACTGTAGAAATAAGCATTATTTGTTGAAAAGTCATTTTTTCGGCAAGCACGCGATATTTTCCTGGTAAAACTGTTGTCAAAAAATGAAACAGGATGAGTAAAACATATGAAAAAAGTTTACGTGCTGGAATTTTTGTTTTGAGCCGTCGCGATTGAAGTGTGGAGGTAAATTTGCAAAAAATCGATAATTTTTCACGAGTTAATGAGCGAGTTCGGTGCACGCGCACTTTGTCAAAAAGGTACACAATTTTGAGTAGATATAAATCCTTTTTTTGCCGATCGAAAAAGATTCCGTTTTCGCTGAGAAAAATGCATGTGTACTTTTGCACTGCTCCACGTTTTTGAAGTGCTGCAAGTACACATCGAAATCGCAGCATGCACGCTGAAATTCCAGCACGCGCTTTTTACCCATTCGAACAAGCATCAAATTCTATCGACAGAAAAAAAATTTGAACTCAATCGGTTCAGTCATTCTCGAGAAAAAACTATCAGAATTCACTGAAAAATCGATAAATTTTACAGTGTGCGCGCGCTGCCTGCAGCGGCGACCCCTCTTTGAGTTTCAGTAGTCAGTTTCGTTACACATCTTAGCGGCACTCCGAATGATGCGCAAGTAGTGCAGTAGGGAAGACGCTCGTCCACCAGACTGCTCGAGGAACGCTCGAGGAAGTTCGAGGAACGGTAAGTTTTTTTTTGGACGCTAGCACCTCACTTTATCGAAAAACATAGCACGTCATTGTTTTTTGGAATGGGGGTGCTCAAAATTGGCCGATGTATGAAATAGGATACCGTACTACCGAACTGGTTTTACCATCAAGCAGTCGAGATTGATTTAAATTTCGAAAAGCAGGGCAGCTAGAAAAATGGTTCAAGAGGATACATAATAAAAGCAGGGCTGTCAAATGCCGCCTTTCTCGGCCGCGGCCGTTTTTATATCTCGCTTCCTAGCGGTTGGGTCTTTTCGATGCAAGAGGCGGCCTTAAAGAGCACAAAAAGTTGTGCACAGTTGTTCACTTTGGCAAAACGACGGCCTGATTGAGTCATGCGCGGTCTACTTATAGCAAAAGGCCGTGGGTAAAAAGTTTCATTCGGTTTTATCAGAAAACTAAGATAATATATACAAAATGCACAGCTATGATCATTTGGGAAACTTGTCAGCCAATTCCAGAAGTACAACAAAAAGTAGCATTTCTAGTTTGAACTTACAATCTACTGCCGGGAAAGTCGATGTCGGATAATACTCTTCCGGTGGAATCGTTTTCACATATCTCTTCTATATACTAAAGGAATAGCTCTGTGTGTGTGTGTGTGTGTGTGTGTGTGTGTCTGTGCCGCACTTATCACTGAATAACTTTCGTGCCCCTCGACCGTTTCCTATCATATTTGGCATGTAGTCATGGGTCACCGAGCGCTTCAATTTTGTGAAGTTTGAAGCACGGGTTACTGTAGGATTACGGTAGCTACAGTAACCTGATAACTCAGCGATAGCTAGAAAACGGGTTCGAAGTTGTCAGAATTGTTCCATTTTTTGCATGTACTATCTAAGGGACCCCAATAGTACACCAACAAAAAATGGTGGAGATTACTGTAGGATTACGGTAGTTACGGTAATCCGAAAACTCAACTGGCAAGCTCTAGATGGATAAGCTTCCAGGACATTCTCCTTCTTTCCAGAAACTCTTAGAAACTCCCAGAACTTCCAGAAACTTCCAGAAACTTCCAGAAACTTCTAGAATCTTCCAGAGCTCCCAGAGCTTCCAGAAACTTCTAGAAACTTCTAGAAACTTCCAGAAACTTCTAGAAACTTCCAGAAACTTCCAGAGCTCCCAAAGCTTCCAGAAACTTCTAGAAACTTCTAGAAACTTCCAGAACTTCCAGAAACTTCTAGAATCTTCAAGAGCTCCCAGAGCTTCCAGAAACTTCTAGAAACTTCCAGAGCTCCCAGATCTTCCAGAAACTTCTAGAAACTTCTAGAAACTTTCAGAACTTCCAGAAACTTCTAGAATCTTCCAAAAACTTTTAGAAACTTCCAGAAAGTTTCAGAAACTTCTAGAATCTTCCAGAACTTCTAGAAATTTCTAGAATCTTCCAGAACTTCCAGAAAGTTCCAGAAATTTCCTGAGTTTCAAAATTTTTTGAAAATTTGAATTTCCGCCAAAATTTTCGAAAATTTGAATTCCCGCCAAAGTTTTCGAAAATTTGAATTCCCGCCAAATCTTTCGAAAATTTGAATTCCCGCCAAAAAGTTAAAATTTGAATTCCCGCCAACGTTTTTTTTTTCCAATTTTTGAATTTTCTCGAGTTTTTTTAATTACTACCGTAGTACTTCATCGCCGACCTCGATTGATGTCGGCTGCCACTTTTACATATAAGGCCAGGATTTTTACAAATGAATCAACCACATCAAATTTTCTCGACTACTCACTATGGTCAAGAACACTCAAAAGCCCAAGACGGCTACCATTCCGTCCTGGACTGGACGCCTGCGTGCCACCACCGCCAGGATCAACGGCCAACAGGTAAGCCGTGAGCCCTACAGACCACCTTTGGGTTGCTCAGGGGAACAACTTGAAGATGGGCTTTAGGAATTTCTCAAGTACAGTAGCAAGAAAGTTTTTCCAGGCGAAGGCAACAGCCAGCAGCCCCAACACCAAACCAAGCAGCAGTCACCGTGACGGGATCAAGGGAGGCATGAGCCGAGAGGTAAGGTTTTGAGCCAAGAACGGACCTGGGTTGGTTGTCATCCCAGATTTGGTCTTGGAATACCGTCAGGACGGGTATGAATTGTTTTTTCCAGGCAAGGGCAACGCCTGCTGGGCACCCCCTGAATCAGGCCAAGCGCTCCCAGCACGCCCGGGTGGCTGCCAAAAAAGCTGTCAAAGCTTCAAAGCAGGCTCTCAGCCGTCAACGAGAGTCAGATGAGTTGAGAGCAGAACGACGATCAGTGGACGCAGCTCGCGTTTCAAGAGCCCGTTCGGAAGAGTCAGAAGCTGCCACGGCTGTGAGAAGAATGCTGAACGCGGCTCAAACCTCGAGAGCCCGTTCAAGAGAGACGGAAGCTGCTACTGCTGCCAGGAGATCGCTGAACGCGGCTCAAACTTCCATGACCCGCTCGAAAGAAACAGAAGCTGCTACGGCACTCAGAAAATCGTTGAATGCGGCTCAAACATCTAGAGCCCGTTCCCAAGAAACAGCGGATGCCAGGCTGAAACGACAAATGAGTAATGCTACTCACATGGCCCTGGCCCGTGATCAAGAGACTGTCGAAGTCGCTGACACCAGGAAGCGTGCAGATCGTGAGCGACATGCTGCACCCGTCAGTTACACCCATGATGTTGGAGTGGCCCGACGTGATACCCCAGTTCAACAACACCACCTGGGTCCAATGTCACTCCAATGCGCAAGCTGTCACGCTCTGCACTTCAAAGGAGAACTTCCTCAAAACAAACAGTTCAACACGTGTTGTCGTCATGGTTTGGTCAGTCTTCCCATGTTCGATGATTTCCCTCAAGAGCTTCGCGACCTGTTTGTTGGTTCAACACCTGAAGCTGTCGAGTTCCGCAAGAACCTGAGGTCCTACAACAACTCACTGGCAATGGGTTGCATGAAAGCCCATCTCGATGTGCCTAAGGGTGGGCCATACTCCTTCCGAATCCATGGTCAAGTCTACCATCTCATTGGACCCCTCCATCCTGAGGACGGGCAGCAGCATCTGTTTGCTCAGGTGTTCATCCTGGATACGGAGGAAGCAGCTGAAGAGCTCGCCAACAGGAAAGTCAACCGCATGTGCTCGAAGGGGCTGTTCAAGCACTTGATGGACATCCTCTACCAATACAACCCGTTTGTGAAGTCGTTCAAGATGATGCATGAGAAAGAGGAGGAAGAAGAGGTGATGGCAAAAGCTCAAAACAGAGAAGTCCGGGATGTTAAGATGGTCTTAAGTCAGAATAAGAACCTGGACCTTAACAGGTAAGAAGACTGAAAGCCGGCGATAAGGACAGTATCATTCATTCCAGGTATCAACTACCAACCGCCAATGAAGTCGCTGTGGTCTTTGTTGGTGACGAAGACGGCATCCCAGGACGACGAGAGATCACCGTCTATCAACGCAGCACTGGCAAGCTGCAGAACCTCTTGGACATCGACAAGGAGACGGATCCGTTGTGCTACCCTCTTCTTTTTGTGGACGGACGTTACGGTTGGCATCTTGGTAGCAAACGAAAGGATGAGCATGGTGGTGAGGTCAAGATGAGCACACGCGAGTTCTACTCCTACTACCTCCATGTGCGACCGCAGTTCAGCCCACTACACTACGCCGGCAAGTTATTCCAACAATACTGTGTCGATGTGTGGACCAAGATCGAGCAAGAACGGCTCAACTTTGTTCGCCAAAAACAAGCCCAGTTGAGAGTTGAGTCGGTCCAAGGGTTGATGGAGCATGTCAATGCAGAAGAAGGTGGCCAGTGTGGGAGAAGAGTCTTTCTACCAAGCTCTTTCTCTGGATCACCACGTGACATGGTTGCTCAGTACCAAGATGCATTGGCCGTGGTATCAAAATTCGGTAAACCGGACCTCTTCATCACTCTAACATGTAATCCCAAGTGGCCGGAAATCAAGGAAGCGTTGTCTCCAGGTCAACAGGCAATTGATAGACCGGATATCATTGCCAGAGTGTTCAAACTCAAGATTGATGAAGTCAAGAAGGACGTTTACGTAAGACACATTTTTGGTGAAGTTGCCGCATGGGTCTTCGTGGTGGAGTTCCAGAAGCGTGGCCTCCCACACATCCACATGCTTCTCATTCTGAAGGATAAGTGGAAGTTAAAGTAAGTTTGATGACGGAATCGACAAGAGCAGCTATTAACTTATTGTTTCCAGGACTGCGGCAGATATCGATTCAATTATCTGCGCCGAACTTCCCGACAAGGACGAGGATCCGGAACTCTACGACATCGTCTCTACGATGATGATCCACCGCCCATGTGGTGCTCTCAATCCGGAGGCCCAATGCATGGTCAATGGCAAGTGTAGCAAGCACTTCCTGAAGGAATTCTGTGAAGTGACTTCTATCGGACCTGATGGTTTCACCAGATATCGTCGCCGAAATGATGGAAAAACGGTCAGAGCCAAGCTTTTGAACGGCCAGTTTGTCGAATTAGACAACAGAAGTGTGGTACCGTACAACAAGTACCTCAGTCGCAAGTACAATTGCCACGTCAATGTTGAGAAGTGTGGACATGTTGGAGCAGCCAAATATCTCTATAAATATGTGTATAAGGGACATACACGGGCTGCTGTCCATATCTTCACAGACAAAGCCGGGATCCAACACCGGGAGGAGAACGAGATCGACAGTTACCTTGACACCCGATACGTTTGCGCTCCTGAGGCTCTCCATCACATTTTTGGTTTCAAAATGTCCGATAGAAGCATCCCGGTCATGCAACTGAAAGTCCATCTGAAGAATTGTCAAGGAGTTGTGTACAAAGCTGGAGAAGAGAAGAAGGCTATGGAGCAAGGTCTGATGAGGAAGACCACTTTAACAGCTTGGTTCGAAGCCAATCAGAAGTGTGCCGACGAGCTCCACAACAATGGCATGATTCCAGCAAACATGGTCGACACACGGGGCATCTACTACAAAGACATGCCCGAACACTTCCAATTTGTAAAAGGAGAGTGGGTTCCTAGAGGCCGAGCCACCAAATGCATTGGACGGATGCACTTCGTATCTCCGAGAGAGCAAGAGCGCTTCGCACTCCGTCTTCTGTTGCTCAACATTGCTGATGCAACCTCTTATGAACATCTTCAGACGGTTAACGGTCAAGAATACAAGACCTGCGTTGAAGCCGCGAAAGCTGCTGGATACTTGACAGAGGACAGTTTTTATGAGAAGTCATTGGAGGAAGCAGCTACGTTCAATACAGCTCCACAGCTCCGAAGTTTCTTCCTTACTCTCCTGATGTTTGGAGAAGTTCACAATGCTGAAGAGTTGTGGAATAAGTGAGTGTTTCGAAAAAAGCACGAGTTTGGGCAAAATAGAATTTTCAGGTTCCGGGGCGACTTCTGCGAAGACTTCATCCATCAGAACTATCCCCAACGAATGGCTGAGACACTGGCTTATAATGACCTAATCGCCCGAATGCATGCCATGGGAGAGAATCTGGAGAAGTGGATGAATCTCGATTATGAACGAGTTGACCGGGAAGAAGTCATCGATCACGAATACTTCCAACTAGAAGGTCAAAAAATGAGAGAATCCCTAACTCCGGAGCAAGACGTTGTAGTTCAAGCAGCACTTGATGCTCTTCAGAATGGTGGTGGTTTGATATATGTGGATGGTCCCGGAGGAAGCGGTAAAACCTTCGCATACACCTGCCTGATCTACATTCTTCTTGGTATGCGCAAAAATGTTGCCGCCTTGGCTTGGATCGGCATTGCCGCTTCCCTTCTACCCAATGGTAGAACTGTTGCTTCATACCTCCACCTCAACATCAAGGATGGATGCAAATCATCCACACTCAACGCCCGTTCAGCCGATGCCAAGAAGTTAGCCGCACTGGATGTGCTGATCTGGGACGAGGCACCCATGAGCCCTAAGGCCTCTCTGGAGACAGCTGACGAAGTCCTTCAAGATGTCACTCAAATCCAAAAACCCTTCGGAGGCAAAGTGATCCTATTGGGCGGAGACTTCAGACAATGTCTTCCGGTAATTAGGAAAAGCGGTGTAGAAGAGCAAATTGCCAATTCAATCAAAAATTCGAAGCTCTGGCCACTCTTCAAAGTTTACAAGCTGACTACCAATAAACGAGTCACAGATGGAAATGAGAAATGGAAAAAGTGAGTTTTAAATAAAAACTTATAAATAAATTGAAATGTTCCAATTGCAGGTACCTCCTAGAAGTCGGAGATGGTATTCAAGGCGAAGGTCCATCAGGAATTATTGAAGTGCCACCAGAACTTCGGAGTAATGGTGACTTGGCTGAGGAAATGTTCGGTTCACTGCTCAGAAGTCATGCTGACGTCGCTGACATCTCCCGTGTAGCAATCCTCGCTCCAACCAATCAAGGTGCACTTGAAATGAACGAGAAGATCTTTTCGATGATTCCTGGCGAGTATCGAGTATATGAGAGTATTAATGATGTCGGTGATAAGGAGGACGGACCATCAGATGCCACCAATTTTCCCACTGAACACCTGAATCAGATGTCACAGCCAGGACTTCCTCCCCATAAGTTGAAGCTGAAAGTGGGAGCTATTGTGATGTTGATTCGTAACTTGGACGTCAAGAACGGATTATGCAATGGGACAAGAATGGTCGTTCAAGTGATGGGAGATCGAGTCCTCCAATGTGCATTCATCACTGGGCCTCGCAAAGGAGATGAGGTACTCCTGCCGAAGATCACTCTGAGCGACGACACTGGAATCCCATTTCTTCTGAAGCGTAAGCAGTTCCCAATTCGACCAGCCTGCTCAATGACTATCAACAAAGCACAAGGACAAACGTTCGATAAGATTGGCCTCCTTCTCGAGTATCCCATTTTCTCCCATGGCCAGTTATATGTTGCATTGTCTAGGACAAGAACCAAGGAAGGAATCAAAATCGTCGCTGCGGATAATATCATGAATAATATTGTTTGTAAAAATATTCTTTAAGGTTTTTTGTTTTACCCTTTTGTATAGTTTGTTTTGTTTTACTAGTAAAAATGGAAGGTGGAAATCTTACTTTTTCTGATCAGATGAGATATCGAAAATCAATAGTGCTCAAAAAAACCCCTGATTGATATTTGGAAGCACAAAACTTAGAATAACAACATTGAGGAGCGAAGCGACGAATTTGAGGAGCGTAGCGACGAAGAAGGAGGTGAGCCGCCGTAGGCGGCGCCACCGACTGGTCCTTCTACTAAATTAATACATAATACAGCAAAAACAGGAAATATTTGAAGAACAAAAAGGGACATTTCTCCTGTTTCGTTTTTTCTCGATTTGAGAGTGTCTTAATTTTCGTCTTCGTTTTGTGAGTTGATACCACTAAGCCACCTGATTGACGGTCATGGATAATAGGATTTGGGCGGAAGGAGGAGGGGGAAAAACGAAATACGACAGACATCAGTTCGAGGGGCAAGCGGTTATGCCGATTTTTAGATCTTTGAATTCTTCAAAATGTGGTCATTAATTTTAATTTTTGTCACTTTTTATATCGGGAATTGACACATTTATTCATTATCGCTCCTGATACAAAAATATTATTAATTGAGGTAAAAATAAAACTAATTATTAGAGGATAAGAAGACCAGTTTCCGCACAATTTCTGGAAAAAAATAGGCATGAAAATTGATATTCGAAAAGTTTGAAACTTACAGAAGCAATTGGTGAAGGTACAAGATAGCTGGGTGATTTGCTGTCTGAAAATCAGAGCATCCCAAAAACCTTTTTTTATTTTTAACTCACCCAGTGTTAGTTTGATACGTTCCAGTGTTTCCACAGACAATATTTACAAGCACTGAGCTGTCCCCGAGGGAGGTTGCAATGTTCACCCCTCCTTGGATCTATTAGGTTGGAAAGAAAGTTTCTGTGCATTTTTGAAAATTCTATTTTTCGAACGAAAAATGAATCAGAAATCAAAGACGTTGGCCATTACTATCTACAACTGTCTGGTATCCAGTTGGCAAGTTCCGAATGCCTTCCCTCCAAAACGCAGCATTTTGTAAACCAAAGTGTTCAGTCAACTATTTCTGTACATCATGGCGATTTTTGAAGTCAATTTTTTAGAGAGAACCCTGCGCATCTTCGAATAGATAATAATTGAGGAGAGCATTATCAAAAGTAGATAGAACATGAAAAATAAAAGTCCAGTAGGATTAGGCGGGCAAGGTTGTAACAGTTGTGATTGTATGTGGAGGGCTTTTTCCGGGAGTTAACGAATCCGATGCTTTTAAAAGTGAGATCCAAGTTCAATTTTATTATTGGAGAGTAGTAGTTGTTGTTGTTATCGGTCTTGCCTTTGTATAAAAGCATCTAATAATGAACGGCTCGAATGAACCATACACTAGAGAGCAGTACTTTGATGAAAGCAACTTTTGTTTGACGACGTCGGATGGTATCTCACACCATTGAGTTTGTTGCTGGTGGTTGTTACAAAAAACCCACTACTCGTTAGAGGTAACCATTTGGCTGAGCCAGTGAAAATGACCGCGAAAAAAGAGTAGTTCAAAAATATGGGGTCGAACAATTGGTGCGGTACCCATCGGCCGTTTTTTTCTTTTTGTTGATCGATTTCAAGAAGTTTTTAATTATTGTGTGGGTGGTACTGAAAACTTGTGACAGTTCACAAATAAATTTGAAACGATCTCATTCCACGATTTGCCGCTGCAACGTCTTATTTACCTCTGGTGGTCTCCCAGAACGGTCATCTTCCGTCAGTGGAAACCGTTATTCACAAGGCTTGTGGAACCGAAAGCCCATTTTGTTTTTGTGAGCGGTCCATTTCTTGTTAACACCCCCCATACAGCATTCAATACCGGCAATCATGGCGTTAGATAGGAACGGATATATAATCGCATGTCTGAGAGCTTGCCGGACAGGTGTGAAGTTCGGCATGCCTTGGGAAACGGAGTGGAGGTGATGGAAAAGTTTTGTTACTAATACTTACTCAGACACTTCATATAGTGTCTGGTAAACACTATTCATTTTCATTTCAACCCTGGAGCAGAATGAGTCAAAAACAAAAAATGCACAGAAACTTTCTTTCCAACCTAATATAATTGAGATCGGCTCTAGTCCGTTTTTCGGCTTCTTTTTCGGGACTTATGGAAATACCAGGGACTCAAAAAATATTTTACGGTACTCACCCAGAACGAGTTTTGCTCCAATTTCTGTCGCCTGGGCTGTGTATTTCCTAAGCTTGGTTCATCAGTGATGTTTCACGCTTTCGAAGGTTGAATCAATTGGCTCACAGGCTTAGTGAACATAAAAAAGTTTCCTTTGAATCACGAAATCGAGTAGAATGAATCCGGGAAATATTTTTGAGCCCCGGAAAATTTTTTTCTGAGCCCCGAGTGTTTCCGTGTGTTTCGAAATATAAAAATAAATACTCGGGTCTTGAGTAAGAGCCTTGCGGTCGTTCTAATTCAGGATAGCCTCGTTAAAACTTCAACGAAGTTGAACTTTCACCGTAGAAGTCCGCTCAACACGATTCAGGCTTATCCGGACCGACCCGATGCATTCAGTCTTCTGCTGTCATTTCGTCAGCCGATGCCAGTTTAGGTCTAGCTTGAACCGGTCACAATACTGGATGATATGGTTCTAGTGCGACCAGTTCTGATACGGGATAACATCATGCAACAATCATGCTTGGCTCGCAAAAGCGGCGCCCTCAATCCAACCTCTTTCGAACTCACATTTATGTGGGTATCACAGACTTGTCCATCCTGCCTACCACAAACGATGTTTGCGTTTGTGCATTGTCCGGGGTTCACAAATTGACTGAAATTGTTTTTTTTTTTCATCAAACGATATGGTGGCTCTGAAGTCAGACAGCCAGTCATTCTAGCCTCTACTTCTCTCTCTCTCTCTATCTATCTCTCTCTCTCTCTCTCTCTCTCTCTCTCTCTCTCTCTCTCTCTCTCTTCTTTCTCTTTGCTTACATCTCTAAAACTTGGGGATTACTTACTTGGCAAAGAACTCTGCTCTAGATGGTGAAAGTCCTGTTGGCACAAGTGTTGGTAAGTTACATTGTTCGCACGGTTCTGATAGTAAGAAACTTTGGTGAATGAATTTCGAAACATAGTTTGATACTCACTTTTACATCCATTATAAACACAAGATAGCGTAGTGACTTCTGGTCTGGAATATGAAAAATGATAGTCGTGAAGAAGTCCAGACACACTTACATAGTCCCTCCAGTATACTGTCCAACACCAAAACAGGTCAATGGGGATGATACAGTATCAGTATTCGTTGCGCTTCCAATGACCACTCCTCCATCACCCTGTAACTCAATCGAGTCGCAAATGAATCCATCATCTCTTTTACAAGTCGCTTGAGTCTCCGTACAACCCGCTGCATTTGTTGAGTCTCTGAAAGCGTATTATTGTGTTACGGTAGTTACAGTATCTCTCTCCCTGGTACGGGTTACTGTAGGTACAGTACTCCGTTTAGGTACTTACGAAGACTCGAACACTTCTCCTGGTTGTAGACCGGTTGGTTGGATTGTGGTGATATCGCATAGTTGACATAGTTCTGAAAATAGAAATTGATGACCTTTGAAGATCAAAAGTTGATAGAACTTACCAGCAACACATCCTGTGAAAACACAAGATAGCGAGGTGATGGGGTCTCTGGAATTCAAGGAATAGAGGCATGAGCTAATGGAGCCGCCTCTTACAGTATCGGCTCTAGAACCCCCCGAGTAAGGCCTAACCCGCAAATCGGTCCAAACGGCCTAAATCCAGCAAATTGTCCGTTTTGGTTCACTTGGACGTATTCGGGCCCATTCAGGTTGTTTGGGCCGATTTAGGCCTCTTCGGGTCGTTCGGAACGTATTTTTTCCCGATTCTAATGCGCGGCAGTTCTCGTGCTCACCCTGTTGCTGTGTAAAACATTCCATCAGCTGCACAACTAACGACGCCACCCGCCGCATTACTTTTCGTATTACTATTGATCAGCACTCCCCCTTGCGTCTAAAAATGTTAATTTTCAAGTACGAATTCACAAAAAAAGTATTCTCTTCTCACATTAATATCGATTTGCCGACAAAATGTTCCATCAGTTGTGCTACACGCTACGACCGCTGTTAAACAATCACCGCCGGTTGGCATCACCCTGAAAAAATTGTTGGAGAGAAACTGAGGAGAACATTAGTTTCAGATCAAAAACTCACTGTGACTGATATTCTCGTCCCGCTGGTAGACCTGTTGCTGCAATCGCATTGAGGTCGCATCTTACGCATGGAACTGAAAACTGACAAAATGCAAACACGCTCTACTGAAATTCCGTGGTGGATAACGTTTTTCTAGGGTGCGTCAACTCTTATTCGACTACATTGGGGTAGGAAACAAAGAGTTAGGAGATGCGACTTTGAGAAACCGCGTCGCAGACCGCGACGCGGCTGACAACACTTTGGTAAGGCGTTGTGAGCGGTCGCGTCGCAGTCATTTCTGGCAGATTTTGAATGAAAAACTTACGTGAACAGCCATTGTATACACAGGAGAGCGAGTTGATTGGGTTTCTGGAATTTTGAGAATGACGGACATCTGGACATTTGGATTCAACAACATCTGGACATACAGACACGGGTACACGTACAACGAGACATACGGGCAATTAGACGCTCGGAAATTAGTGAATCTAGACATTTGGACATCTAGACATATAGATATCCAATATATCCTAACATGGATGTTTGGACATCTGGACAACGAGACACACAGTCATCCAGATATGCAGCCATCTTGAATTCCGGACAAACAGGCATCCGGACACCTGGATGGCTGGTCATCCGGACAAACAGATATCTGAATATTGGGCCATCTAGACATCCTTACGTTGTACAAATATTCAGACATCGGGACATTTGGAAACCTGGACAACCGGACGTACAGACAACCAGATATACAGATATATGGGACATGCGAACATCCGGACATCTGGACATCTAAACATCTAGACATACAGATATCTGTGAATCTGAATGTGCAGACATCCGGACATTCAAAAGTCTCCAGACACCCGAACACTTGGGCATTCATAGATACAGACATACAGACATGCCGACAAACAGACATACTTACAATGTTCCTCCAGAATACTTAACATCATTTGTGCATGTTAATGCTGATGATACAGTACCAGCATTGGTGGCAGTTCCAAGGACCACTCCACCGTTACCCTGAAACATGTTTCAATACGAATGTGTGCACTCTGACGTGACGGTGTTTGCACACCTGACAGTCTATCTTACGACAAAACGGACCTGTAATTCAATCGAATCGCAAATTTGCATGTCATCCCTAGCGCAGGTAGCTTGAGTCTCTTTACAACCGCCAGCATTTGTTGAGTCTCTGAAAGCCGATTGTTGGATTACGGTAGTTACATTACCCCCTAGCGGGTACGAGCTACTTACGCGGACTGGAAAACTTGTCCCGCTAGTAGTCCGGTTGGTTGAATTGTAGTAATATCGCAGTTTGTACATGGTACTGAAAAATGAGACATACATTTTAGGGATGGTCTCAGCAGGTCCCGCCCTGTTCTATTAAACTCACTAATACAACCATCGAACACACAATTAAGGCCAGTGATTCGATCTCTGAAATGATTGAGTTATAAGAATCCTTTGAGAATTCCGAGTTCGAAACACTCACGTTCCGTCAGTATAAAACCCATCATCATTGCAGTTTATCCCGCCCGTCGCTTCCGATACATCGTTATCAGCTGATGCGATTTCAGTTGTTCCACCAGCCGTTATCGCCTTTAATGGAGTGCCTTTGTATTAGAGGGACGTGAGTACATACCTGAACAGTGACAGAGTTGCATATTCCACCATCAGTTCGTTTACATGTTACTAGAGTTCGTTTGCAAGCACCCGGCATCCTGTCTCTGAAATGTTGGAGATTGGACATCTGGACGTGGGGGGATTCGGACGGACATTCAGACATCCTGATACCCTGATATACAAACTTCTAGACATCTGTACAAGAAACATCGAGACATCCGTATATCTAGAGATAGGTTCCCTCTAAAATACCTGACATCTTGACACCCGGACAGACAGGCAGACATAGACTCACTCGAACTCCATGGCTGTTCCTGGGGGCATCGAAGCGGGAGTAATCGCAGTAAGATCACATGTCTTACAAGCTGAAATATCTTGAGTTTTGTTTTGTTCCTTTTTATTACAGTTAGTGGTCCTTCAGGCTTCATTTTGTCACCAGACATGGGACCAGTGGTCCCAAAACCGGATCGGAAAAAGCTGAAACCAGTCAAATGATTTTGGACCACTTACAATAACAATTCACATAATTGCACGCGAGTCCTGATATTCCTGTCCTGAAATATAATCAGTTTTTGTATTTATTGCTCCTCAAAAACGGCTCCACGACATTTTGCAACAGTGAGGTTTTGCAACTAATAAAAAGCGTTCAAATGGATCACACATGCATTTCTAGCTGTCTCATACCAGTTGGTAATTATCGTAGTTGCGGAACGTCACAGTTTCGAAACGTCTAGTTGCAAAGTGTCGCGTAGTCTCAAAAATAACAGTGAAACTCACTGCGCTTCAAATGTGTACAACCTGTCCTCAGCACATACCAAATTTACAGAAACTGAATCATAATTCGATACAGTTCCAATTTGAAGCGACCCTGAGGGAATTGTCGCCTGGAAGAGTGCACTTCTATTAGAGGAACTAATTAAAATCTCGATCATACAATAATTGAGACGGAGTCACACGTTGTTATAGTGTCATCCCTTTTACATGTCACTCTTACTAGTTGGCATCCGCCTGACCCTTGGTCTCTGTAAAAATGAAGAGTGAGAGAGTGAAAAGACATCCGGACAAACTTACACTGCCGTAAAAACTGCTCCTGTTGGTAAAGCTGCTGGGGTTAGAGAGGAAATATCACAAGCTTGGCAGGGCGCTGGAAATAATGTTCCGAAATTGAGAATTTGGAGAATAACTTACGGACACATCCAGTGAATTCACAAGCGAGTTGGGTGATTTTGGTGCTGAAAAGTTGATTGGTAACGAACTACAAACTACAAATCCAATGAGGAAATTTGAGAGCTGGCCCTATCAGAAAGATCGAATTCTGACGCTTTAGCAAGTAAACTACAGACTACAAAATAACCCACGCGGTGCCTGAGGAGAACATGCCATCTTTCTCACAATCCAGTCTTGCTTCCACTGTATTTCCACTCATTGTTGCAATGACAGTCGATCCGGATGCAGTCACACTCTATAAAATATATTTTTATCGGAAGGAATTGGGGGCTAATCATACCGAAATAGTGGCAGAAGTACAGATAAGTCCAGCTTGTTGGAAACAGCGTATATTTGTGGATATACACTTCCCCGTGGGGGCGAATGGGCTGGAAGAGTGTTTTTTTTTCTGGTTTTACGTGGAATTATTCGTGTTATGCTTACGTCGAATCGAAAAATTGTCCGGCTTGCAAATCCGGCTCAATGTCATCTATTTTGCACATGTCGCACACTGAAAACTAGTGAATTTTCTCGGTTTGGTCTTATTTATTTCATTAAATCATTTGCTTGAAAATTCGAACTTGTAGATCAAAAAACTCTCTATCGATTGGTACAAATTTCATATAGGGTGTTTTAAGAATTTTACGACTAGTTTTTTCTTCTGTCAGGTCGATGATACATTTAGTTTGAGATTTTAAAAAAATTTCTCTGACCAAGACTATGCAGGGTACCTACAATCGAGAGGTGCTTTCGTAGTAGTTCCAGGTTTAGAACCACTATATCGTATACATGCGACTCTCTTGATTTTGATCTTCTTCCCATCTGTGGTCACTACCGTAGTCCTGAAGAACAAACTGCTAAAAGGACAGTTTCTCAATTAGGGATACCGTTTTCCATCACATTTTGCCACTACACCAACATTGTATCCTGCTGCCAAAACTACAGTATCCTGGTATTCAGAACCAAAGATATTGAAAACACTCCCTTCATGTTCAGCTATCAATGCATACATAAAAGAGTCATTTGGGCAGGTTATTATGGTGTAGTACTTGGAATGTCTTTCCAAGTGCCTAAAAATTGAATTCTCTACGCCTAGAAGAGTCCGGACTCACGTGAATTTAGCTTTCCGGTTCAAATGACCATCTAAATGTTTCAGCTTCCTGCATTGCTTTTCGCTACCGTAAACCTGGCTATCGTAGTAATCACCACTATGACCATAACTAGGAACCAATCTGATTATACTAGACAAAACGATCCAGGAAAGGAGCATTGTAGTATGAAATAAGGAGAACTTCAGTTCACAAGATAATCTAGGGGAGAAAAAGTCAGCCTTTTTGTTCTTTTCATTTTTGTTGTAAGAAAAACTCTTCTCCCCATTTTCGATGTGTCACTTCTCAAAACATTTTTTTTCGGCCAGAGGGAGGCAAGATTGTCGAATACAACAATATAGGAAGCACGGTCCAAACTGTTGAATTTTTTCATCAGAGATTTTCACGAAATGCCCTGGCAAAGATCTCAAAAACCCACTCGATCAGTAGTTTTGAATAAATAGTCAGACACCTGGAAAGACTCGAAGTTACTTTTAGATCATTCCTATATCAAATTCATGCCAGTCGATAGAAATTTTAAATTCCCAAACCTCTGTTGAAAATTGATTTCTCAGTTATAACTTACTATCTACTGCCGGTAAAGTCGATGTCGGATAATACTCTTCCGGTGGAATCGTCCTCACACATCCTTCTACTAGAGGTAGCCATAATAAAAGGAATATTCGAAGAAGAAACATTTCTTCTTCTCCTTTCTTGATCCGAGAATGTCTTCATTGTCGTCTCTGTGTTGTGAATCGATATCATTAAGCAACCTGAATAACGATCATGGATATACACAAAATATTTGGACGGAAGAAGAGAAAAGAAGAACGAAATACGACAGACATCAGTACAGAGATTGATAGGGAGAGGATAAAAACCTGATGGAAGAGAGATATCGAAAACAAAATATGAAGCGGGAAGAGGGAGAAGACTGTCTGATGACGGAAGGGATATGTTCTAGTGATACATTGAGATCAACTTCGGAAGCAAAGGGAGGATGTTTGTAGTTTGGTTTCTGTATTTCTGTATATCCGGATGTTCGGATCAGAGACAAGCGGCGATGTGGTGTAAGCTTTGACGAATTGTTTTCCTGTTCAATTTCCAACTAATTTTTGGCGAAACAAATACGGAAATTGGGAGAACTTGCAAGTTTTCGGAGCATGCGTCATGGAAAAATGGAAAATACAGTGAATTCGACAGCCGTTCGGCGAATTTTCGGAAAACTGACTCCAACTGATCTTTTAACTCAAATAACGAAGAGTTCAATCAAGTTTTGTATTGCCGAAAGTTTCCAAATAGTGCGGGTCCGGATGTCCATGTGTGTTTCTCTCTCTGTCCAACTGATGATAGATTGATATCAGTTTAGATGGGAAAGGGAAGGGGTGTGTACTACAGCGTTTTTTTGGGCTCGAGCTAATCTTGCGAACAATCTTCATGAGCTTTTTTTGAATACAGATTTGAAAAGAGCTCGAATTGGTTTTGATAGACGAAAATCGATTTTTTTTATTTGTGGAAACATGATTTTTTATCGATTAATACTTCAACATATTATTAATTGCGGTGGGAATTGCACTTATTATTATAATGGAATGAGGTCATTCAATGCGCGATTTCTGAAAGAAAAAACATTGATATTGTTTTCCAACGAGTTTGAAACTTACACATGCAATTGGTGTAGACACAAGATATCTGGGTGATTGCAACTCTGAAAATTTGAATATTTCAAAAACCTTTATATATATTCAAACTCACCCAAATCCATATTCATAATCTCCATTATTTCCACAGTAAATTGACGTACTTGTTTGGGACCCGCCGGTGACGCTTGAAACAGTGAATCCGTTTTGATCCTATATAATACACATTTTTATCAATACCGAATCAAGCCCAAAATTGAGGTAAACCAGCTAGTATTAGCCAAATAAGCCAGACCATGCAGGAAAACGAGGTAACATCGTCGTCGGCTGCATTAGAACCACACCATTTGGCGCGAGTCATCCGGTCGTTTAGCCTTTTTTGACGCGTTTGTCTGCCAAGGCCAGTTTATTTCTGGTCTAGCTTGAACCGGCTTTAGGCCTGTATGATTTGGTTCTATTGCGGCCAGTTCTAATACGAGGTAGCATTATACGACTGTCATGATTCTCTTGAGACGCCGGGATCCTCAATTTCACCACTTTAAACTCACTCTTAAAACGATTTCTGCACAGGTCAATCCATCTGTTCTAACACATCTGACATCTGCGTATGTGCACGTTCCGGGGTTCACGAATTCACTGAAAAATAATTGTTATCAAACGGTATATTGACTGGAAAAGCAAAAACTGAAAATCCTAGGCATTTTTGTCTTTTGGAACATCTTTCTATCCACTCTGGGAGCCGAGATGAGTGCGGTTAAGCTTGAATGGCGAGAAAGTGAGCGACGCAGACAGCTAGACATTCTAGCTGTCTGCGTCGCTCACTCTCTCGCCCTGCCACGTTTAACTGCTCGTATCTTGGCTCCCAGAACAACTAGAGAAACCATTCAAAGAACCAATAAACTAAAAAAATTTCAGAATAGTCTTTTACTGAAATACTCTTAATTCAGCCATTTCTTACGTAAATGTAAACTCTTCTCCCATTCCTAATCCTGTTGGTGCAATCAATCTGACGTCACAACTTTCGCATGGCTCTGAAAAGCCAATATTAATATGACTAAAGCGTGTGCATACTCACCTTTACAATCATTATATACACAAGTTAATGAGGTGATTTGGGTTCTGGAATACAGAGAATGACAGACATACAGACGCACAGACAGACTTACAATGTTCCTCCGGAATAAGTCACATCACTTTCGCATGTCAATGTACCTGTTACGGTACGAGTGTGTGTGGCAGTTTCAATGACAACTCCACCATTACCCTGTAACATACTGAAAGTTGTTCTAAGCAATTCCAAAAGCGAACTGACCTGCAATTCAATTGAAGCGCAAATTAGCCCATCATCTCTTTTACAAGTCGCTTGAGTCTCCTTACAACCATTTGCATTTATCGAGTCCCTGCAAATCGAGAGGGTTACGGTAGAGGCTTTTGGACTACGGTAGCTATTGCATAGTATTACATTGTCCCCTGTTCTCACTAGGACTCAAACTACTGATTAGCCCCTCCCCCCCCCCCCCTCTTCTGAAAAACACAAGGATTACTGTAGACGCGAGCAAGGAGTTGCTTTGAAACTATAGCCACTGTACAGTTCTAAATAAACCCTGTACTTACGAGATCTCAAAGACCTGCCCCATCATTAGTCCTGTTGGCTGAATTGGAGTAATATCACAAGTTGAACATGGCACTGGAAATATATTCATCAAAAACAGAAAATTCCTATAATTCACTCACATGTACATCCATCAAACACACAATTCAGGCCAGTGATTCGATCTCTGAAGTGATTGATTTACAAGAATACTTTGAGAGTTTCGAGTTCAAATCACTCACAATCCGTCAGTATAAAAGCCATCATCATTGCAGTTAATCCCACCCGTCGCCTCCGATACATCCATAGAAGCTAATGCAATTTCACTTGTGCCAGTAGCCGTTATCGCCTAGAATGGAGTGCCTTTGTAATAGAGGATCATGAGTTTTATACCTGAACAGTGACGGCGTCGCAAATTCCACCATCTGTTCGTTTACACGTTACTAGAGTTCGTTTGCAAGCACCCGGCATTCTGTCTCTGAAATGTTGGAGATTGGACATCTGGACATGGGGGGACTCGGACGGACATTCAGGCGTCCGGATACCCTGATATACAAACTTCTGGGCATCCGTTTATCTAGACGGATCGAAATGCCCTCTCTATAATACTTAGACATCTTGACCCCAGGACAGACAGACAGACATATACTCACTCAAATTCGATGGCTGTTCCTGTGGGCATCGAGGGAGTAATCGCGGCAATGTCACATGTCGTACAAGCTGAAAAACTTAATTTTGTTATTTTCGCTCTCACTTATTAAGGGGGTCAGTGGTACCGTATACTTTTGAATAGTCATAGGTTTAACCATGGGACCAGTAGTCTCATTATCAGAACTGCTTTCCTCAAAGGCCTAACTGGACCTAGGAAGACCAGTTGGTCTGAGTCATTGGTTCGAATGGACCGGTGGGAGACAAAAGGTGTCGTTTGTGCCGAACAGGCCAAACAACGGTTCCAAAAAGATCCAATCGGGTTCAATTGAGTCAGACAGGTTCATTTGGCGCAAATCGGATCAGGTGGTGCCAAATCAGGCTAAACTGGCCGCTAGTCAAGCCGGATCACGCCTGATCAGGCTCGATTGAGCTTAATCAGGCTAGACCGGATTGAGCAAGACTGATCGGTTGAAATGCGATCAGTTTTAATACGGTCTAGCACCACTAAACCCTGAAACAGCCAGAAAACTTACAATAACAGTTCACATAATTACACGCGAGTCCTGATATTCCCGCCCTGAAATATTATCACTCATTATTATTTTTTTGTTCCTCAAAAACGGCTTTGCGACACTTTGCAACCACGACGTTTCGCCACCAAGAAAAAGCGTTAAACTGGATCACACATGCATTTCTATCTGTCTCATACCAGTTGCGAAGCGTCTAGTTGCAAAGTGTCGCGGAGGCTCAAAAACAATATTAGCATGCCAGAACGCTGTCATCCTCGCCCCACTGAAACTCTAACTGAAGAGACGCAAAAACCCGACACCAGCGACAACTACAGCCTAGCAGTAGCCAAGCCATATCCAAGCCGATTAAGCAATCTATCCTTTCGCTAGCCCTTCAGCGAAGGAGATATCGGGCATCTCTCGTGACTTACATTACAGCGCACACATAAGGCACTATCTCGTGGACGAGCGGAGGTCCTCACCTACCTCTATACGCTCGCCACATGGAATATCTTTTTGATGAAGAATTTTCGTAAAAAATGATTGTCCCACTTTTATTTCGAATTAGACATCTTCCCTCAATCACAGAAATCTTTTTGCTGTGTATTGAAAAATATGTTATGTTCTCGATAAATGTAGATCGAATTCTCGGAAAACTGTTAATCACTGATGGTCTATGATGCGAAACTAGACGGCCCGATAACGACCACGAAAACTCATTGCTACGGTGGAACTATCAAATTGGATCATTT
>GL379895.1:57525-73204 GCA_000143925.2 Caenorhabditis brenneri | reverse complement strand
CAAGATGGTTTGAGTTTGTCGACAAGTGTACGCAAAGATTTGGACACTTTTCGCAGGATCAGTCTGGAATTAGTTAGTCTTGAAAGTAAATAAAGAAAGCCTTACTGTTCCTTATAGTCGCAGCTCTCAATGATCGATGCAAAAACATCAATTGGCATATCGGAGAGATTTTTAGGTGGTGTCGAACTGAAAGATGCGGGTATTGTTTATGTAACTGACTAGTTTTAAGCAAATACTCAAATACTATGAAATCTTGTGCTATTGGGTGATTAAGTGGTATGGGGAAGGTGCTCAAACGCTATGACTTGTTTTATGTCACATGCACCTGACTATCTACCTCAGTTTTATGCTTACTTTTGATCGCCTGTTGTCACTGAAAGCTGTCCCATGGCTTTTGAAATATTTCCGTTGAATTCTTCATTTGATTTTTCAGTGTCGTCGCTCAAAGTACCCGACATTCTTGCTGAAAACTCGGGTTAGAATTCTGGAAGACAAACGGGAAAGTATAGTCACAGCGTTCGAAACGGCAAGGAAGTTTGAGAAAATAAAATGAATTTGAATTAAAATCATAGTTCGTTCACACAAGAAAATGAAATAAATTAATCGAAAACAATGTAATTTAACAACAGAAAAACATCAGAATGATTACTTCTTTTTCTTCTCAATTGTGACGTGTTTATCTTGGATTTTGAACTCCAAGTAGTACTCCGAATCGGGAACAGTGTAGTAATATAAATTCGGAGAAACAGCTGGTCCCACAATGTCATCGAAATATTTCGCGAATAGGTCAATAAAAGTCAAAATGGAGCAGAATTCAATTTTCTCGTGTTCCGAAATAAACTGAAATTCAGCATTTGTGTTTTTTTGAAAAACTATGAAACAAACTTACATCTCTAATAGGAACTAAATTCTCGGGATAAATGTATCGTTCTTCAAAATGGAAGCGCTTGAAATGAGTGACATACTTTACTGGAAACCATTCATTGAATCCACACTCCAACTTTAGTTCTTTCGCTTTTTTCCATTGATCAAGGAGTTCAACTTGTTGCATCATTTCAAAAATTTCCCTCCGTCCGGCGTTAGAGTGTGCAGAAAAAATAGTGATTTTCTCGAGTATCCCTGGCTTCAAATAAGAAAGAATCGGCATATCGCCGTTAAAACTCTGGATATCAATTGTACAAGCTTTAACTGATAATTGGTGATTCATTGACTTCAGTATGCGTTGCACTTTCTTATGTTTATCGTTAGTCTTCTCGTTTCTATTATCATTGTTTCCGAATGGGTCGACACAACAGGCACCTTCATCACAGTATGAGTCAAATAAGAAGGTCTCCAATTGCAATTTTGGATTTTTGAGTGTAAATGCCAAATCGTCAAACGCAACTTGTTCATATTCAGTCTTCGAAATGATTTTGTCCAAACGACAGTTTTGATATTTCGACAAAAAATCCTCACGATCCCAGTTCGGCGAAACATATGCAACACAATGATCGTTGTAGTTGCAGATGATACAATCATCCTTGCAGGAGACTTCGAGAAGTGTACACGTTGGTTGCTGCTTGTCGATGAGGGTGCGAAGTGATTTGGATGTTTTCCGGAGGATCAGCCTGAATTAGGCGATGTTAGTTTTTCAAAAATTGATTTGAACACTCTTACTGCTCTCTGTAATCCGACCTCTTAATGATCAATCCAATTACATCAACTGGCATATCGGATAGATTTTTCGAACTGAAAGATACAGAAATTTATGAACTGTCTAATTTGTTTTGTTCTTACGTTTTATCGGAATTCTCTGTGCTCAATGAAAGCTGTTCCATGACTTTTGATATAGCTTCGTTAGGTTGCTCCATTAGTTGTTGAGTATTGCCAACCGAAGTATCAGACATTCTTGCTGAAAAATTTTCTGCACAATGTTAGATGGCTATTAAAAGAGTATTCAAGACGTTCGAAACGCAAAGAAAGCTCGAGAAAGTTCATACTTTTTTTGAAAACAATTCTTTATTGAAAACTGAGCGGAAACAATGTAATTTAACACAAATAACGATTGAAAACACGATAATTCAGAATGATCACTTCTTTTTCTTCTCAATTGTAAGAAGATTATCTCTAATCAAAAACTCCAAGTAGTACTCCGAATCGGGAACACTGTAGTGATATAAATTTGAAGAAACAGGTGTTCCCACAATGTCATTGAAAAATTCCGCGTGTAGACGAAAAGCCGAAATGGAGCAGAATTCAATGTTTTCGTGTTTCATGATGAACTGAAATATAGCATTACATTTTTTTTAGCGAAACGAGTCTCACATCTCTAATGCGAACAACTTGTGCCAATATCTCGAAATCAATGACACCTACATGAAACCGAAATCGCTTGAAATGAGTGGCATGCTCCATTGGGAACTTGTGTATTCCACACTTCATCTCTAGTTCTTTCGCTTGTTTCCATTGATCGAGAAGTCCAAATCGTTTCATTGTTTCAGAATCTTCAGTCAATTCGTCACAACATCTAGAACATGAAATAGTGATTTTCTCAAGAACTCCTGGCTTCAAGTACGGAAGAATCGACATAGCATTACTGAATCTCGAGATGTCAATTCTGCATGCTTTGACTGATAACTGGTGATTGATGGACTTCAGTATATTCTGCATTTGTCTATACTTCTTGCTAAATTTCCCGTTTCTATCATTCTTATCTTCAAAACGATCGTAACAACAACAATCGCCACACTCAGAGTCAAATGAGAAGGATTCCAATTGCAATTTTGGATTTTTGAGTGTAAAAGCCAAATCATCAAACGCAACTTTCTCGTAATTAGCCCTTGTATTGACAGTATCCAAACGGAAGTTTTCATTGCCTGACAAAAACACGTTATGAATTCCGAGCCGCGAAACATATGCAACACAGTGATCATTGTAGAAGCAGATGATGCAATCAAACTTGCACGACATATAGAGACGGGAACACGCTGGTTTATGTTTATTGACAAGTTCGCGAAGGGATTTGGATGTTCTTCGGAGGATCAGTCTGAAATAGATGATAGAAGTCTTGAAAATGAATATAGAGAGGCTCACTGTTCCTTATAGTCGGATCTCTCAATAATCAATCCAACTACATCAACTGGCATATCGGATAGATTTTTTGGTTTTGTCGAACTGAAAGATACAGAAATTTATGAACTATCTGATTTGTTTTGTTTTTACGTTTTATCGGAATTCTCTGTGCTCAATGAAAGCTGTTCCATGACTTTTGAAAATAGATCATCCTTAAGTTGTTCTATCGGTTGCTCAGTATCGCCAGTCGAAGTATTAGACATTCTTGCTGAAAAACCATGTTACGGATTGTTAGATAGTTATCAGGATTGTGCGAAAAAATATTCGGAAATATGGTTTCGAAAAGTTTTTTCGGAATCTGAAATTGTTATCGAGAATTCGATAATTCACTGGCGGTCTATATGAAAAATTTTGAAAAATGAAACTTTTTGGCCGATTTTTGAAGTTTTTTGTTGCTTTCTGTTGAAATGGTCAAGACTAGAATAGAAAAAGTTTCATTTACGTTCCAAAATGTTTTTTCGATTTTTTCGGTTTTTTTTTCGGAAAAAAAAATTCCGAAAAAAAATTCTTTTTTTTTTTGGTTTTTTTTTCGAACGAATTATTCCGAAAAAAAGATTTTTCGATGGTCA
The DNA here is from genome assembly GCA_000143925.2 of Caenorhabditis brenneri. Taxonomy (NCBI): domain Eukaryota; kingdom Metazoa; phylum Nematoda; class Chromadorea; order Rhabditida; family Rhabditidae; genus Caenorhabditis; species Caenorhabditis brenneri. The sequence goes on along the minus strand of GL379895.1, from coordinate 69,524 downwards.
TTTTTCGCCCAACCCTGATGGTTATCAAGAAAGTATTCAAAACGTTTGGAACGCTAAGAAAGCTGAAGAAAAATTACAGAATATAAAATAACATCAGGATTCATTAAATTAAAAAAATGAGCGGAAAACAGGGTAAAGTAACAAAAAGCGACAACAATTAATGGAGAAGCACACAAAATTATTACGGATTGGGTTGCTGCTTCTGCTTCTTCTCAATGTGAATGTGTTGATCCTTCATCACAAACAGAAACTCCAAGTAGTCATCCGAGTTGGGAATCGGGTAGTGACTAACGTATTCCGTACGCTTATTGGGTGCAGCTGGCTCTCCAAGCAAGTCACAAAGGTACCGAGCATCAAACGAGAAAAATGTTAGAATTCGACAGTATTCGAAGTTGTTAGAAGTTTCGATAATCTGAAATTTCTAATTTTTTGAAACTCATTCGGATAAAAAAAGGCAAATCACTATTTCTCAGTTGCTAGGATCTGCTCTTTTGCTATAGTGGATCCTTTACTATCAATCAATCAATTGCTACTGGAATTCTCAGTTGCTAGTAACATGGTTCATTTGCTATGGAAAAGCAAATCTCTAGCAAATGAGGAATTCAATAGCAGTTGAGACACAATAGCAAACGAAAATAGCAACTGAGCAACATTTCATAGCAAAAGATCTGCTAGAGATTATTTGCCGAAAAAAAACTAACATTTCTAAGACGAATTAACAGACTGCCATCAATCCCCCATTGTATAAAAATGAAACCGTTCAAAATGTGTCGCATACTCCAGTGGGAAGGTATCATATAGAAACATTGAATTCAGCTCTTTTGCTTGTTTCCATTGGTCGAGAAGTGAGATTTGATAAAACGTGTCCCACACTGTTTCTCCATTATCTTCATAATTATAGTAGGAAACTGCGATTTTCTCCAGAACTCCTGGCTTCAAATACGGAAGAATTGAGAAATATATAGAGGGCCGGAGGACTTCGATTTTGCAGCTCCTAGTTGACACTTGATGGCCAATCGACTCGAGCATTTCTCGAAATCTTGCGTGTTGACTCCAATTCGCATACTGACTATTGAAATCAGCACTAAAAGCTTCTAATTGAAGATTCGGATTTTTCAGTGTAAATGCGATATCATCGAGTGCAATTTTCTCGTAATCCTTCCTGACAATCATCCGCTCGTTTCTACCATTCAACAATATTTTGAGATCCTTACAGTCCGGTGAGACATATATTGCAAGTCTGCCATTGTAACAGCATTGGATGTGATCTTTTCCACCGTAAATGTGAAAACGTGTTAGACTTGGTTTCTGGATATCGACGAGTGCACGGAAAGATTTGGACACTTTTCGGAGGATCAATCTGGAATAGATAGTTTTATAGGGTCATTCATGTTCCAAAAAAAAATGATCAAAAAACATTTTTTCCTTATTCATGGGTGTCAAAAAATGAGAAAAATGTGAAAAAATTCAGTATTTTTTTCATTTTTCTACATTTTTTTCCAACCTTTTTTTTTCGCTTATCTCTGCGAGACCCGTGGGTATTTACGGCGGGAATTCGAAATTTTTTATTTTTCAACAGAATAAGCACGGTTTTTTGATTCCCGCCGTAAATACCCACTCGGAGCGATCAGCGAAAAACCGTTGGAAAAAATGTAGAAAAATGAAAAAAATGCTGAATTTTTCACATTTTTTTTGTCATTTTTTGACATCCGTAAATAAGGAAAAGTGTGTTTTAATCATTTTTTTCGAATAGAAAAAAGTTATGAAAAGGCTTACTGTTCTTTATAATCCGATCTCCTAATGATCAATCCAACAACATCGACTGGCATATCGGATAGAGATTTCGGTGGTGTTGAACTGAAAATAATAATGTTTTTGGTAGAGTACGTGAGTTTTATCCTTACGATTCATTAGAAGGCGCTTCTGACAGATTGTTAGCATCGCTTCTCGAAGCTTCCGACATTATTACTGAAAACTCGGGTAAGAATTCTTGAAAACTATCGAGAAAGTATATTCATAGCGTTTGAAACGGCACGGGAAGCTTGAAAAAAAAGTATTCATTTGAAAAAGAAAAACAGAGTTTATTTGACACAATAAAATAATATTAAAATGAAGCGAAAACAATGTAAATTTCGCGATACCATGAACACTGGCCGGTACGACATTCCGCAATTCCGGACGATGTACATTGTTTATCGCGAGCTCTTTTTACGGTTTTTTCTTGTAAATTTACCAATTTGAGCAGAGCAAAAACATTTTTCAATAAGTTTTGGCATTTTTCTGACAAAAGTCATGGAAAATCGACTAACTAATTCATATCCAACATAATTGAGCAGAAATAAACCGAAAAAACAGTATCGCAGAAATTTTTTCGAACAAATCGCTTTACAACCAGTTTTTCGGTTAATTTTTGTTATTTTCTATATTTTTTTGACAGAAAAAAGCGAAAACTTATTGAAAAATGCTTTTTCTCTGCTCAAATTGGTAAATTTACAAGAAAAAAGCGAAAAAATTGCTCGCGATAAACAATGTACATCGTCCGGAATCGCGGATTGTCGTACCGGCCAGAATTTATGGTATCGCGAAGGCGGTATGCTAAATCAGAACTTTTCTGAATCAGAACTGCCCCATATCTCAAAAGTGGGTGGAGCTAGAAAAAAAGTAGTCAACTGCAAACTTGCTCCAAATTTAATTTTAAGAAAGTTTGCAGTTGACAACTTTTTTCTAGCTCCACCCAGTGAGACAGTTCTATTTCGAACAGTTCTGATTCGGGACAGTTCTGATTCAGGAAAGTTCTGATTTAGCATGCCGCCATCGCGAAGCCATAATAACAAAACAGAGAAAAAAAGAATGATTACTTCTTTTTCTTTTCAATTGTGACGAGTTTATCTTCAATCATAAACTCCAAGTAGTACTCCGAATCGGGAACAGTGTAGTGACTCAAACCCGGAGAAACTGTAGTTCCGACAATGTCACCGAAAGGTCCCCTGATCAGATAAGAAGTCGGAATGGAGCAGAACTCAGCGTTTTCGTGTTTCAAGATATACTGAAATTCAGAATAAGATTTTTCTTGGTAGATACTCAATTGCTATGTTGTAACTGCTAGTGTCTCAACTGCTATATTTGGTTATTCTGCTGAAGATCAACAGCTATTTTCGCCACTTTTGGCGTCTCAACTGTTACGGCTATTGCAACTGCTACATAGCAGAAGAACCAAGTATAGCAGTTGAGACACGAGCAGTTACAACAAAGAGGATGATCACACCCATAGCAATTGAGTATTTCCTTTTCTTTCTTCAATTATGAAAGAAACTCACATCTCTGATAAGAACCAATGTTCCGGGATAAAGTAGATTTTCATCGAACTGAAAACGCTTGAAATGAGTGGCGAGCTCCGTCGGGAATCCTTCGTCAAATCCACACTCCGATTCCAGTTCTTCCGCTTGTTTCCATTGATCAAGGAGTGCAACTTGTTTCATTGTATCATACCATTTTCTCCATCTGTTTTCATCGTATTCATAAAACAATTTGATTTTCTCGAGTACCCCAGGCTTCAAGTACGGAAGAATCGACATAGCCTTACTAGAGTCAGACACATCAATTCTGCATTCTTTCACTGATATCTTGTGATTGATCGACTTAAGTATTTTCTGCACTTTCTTAAGTTCTTCCGAATTGCGAATCTTCCAGTTTCTATCACCTCCATATCCAAATTTATCGAATTCTTCATAATAATCGAATCTATTGTAATCATCGAGTTCTTCAGAGTCAAATGAGAATCCCTCCAATTGCAACTTTGGATTTTTGAGAGTAGAAGCCAAGTCGTCAAATGCAATTTGTACTTTCTCATAATTAGTCACCGAAACGATTTTGTCCAGACGCCAGTTTTCATAGTACGACGAAAACTCCTCACGATCCCAGTTCGGCGACACATATGCAACACAATGATCGTTGTAGTTGCAGATGATAAAATCAAACATGCACGACATATCGAGACTTAAACAAGCTGGTTTCTGCTTGTCGACGAGTGCGCGAAGGGATTTTGATGTTTTTCGAAGGACCAGTCTGAATTAGGCGATGTTAGTGTCGAATATTGATTAGAATACTCTTACTGCTCTTTGTAATCCGATCTTTCGATAATCAATCCAACTACATCAAATGGCATATCCGAGAGATTTTTTGTTGAAGTACTGAAACTATTTTTTAAAATTTAGCTTATCAGTGTTTTTCTCACGTCTTGTCAGAATTGTCTGTCACTGAAAGTTGTCCCATGGCTTTTGATAGATCTTCGTTAGGCTGTTCCATTAGTTCTTTAGTATTGCCGATCGAAGTACCTGACATTTTTGCTGAAAATCTCATTGGACAAGATTATGTATACGAGAAAAGTATTCGAAGCGCTTGGAACGCTAAAAAACTGAAGAATGAACACAACATATAAAATAATAATGGAGTTTATCCAACACAACAAAGTAAAAAAAGAATATTAACAGGAGAAAGTAACAAAGAGAAAAAGGAAAGAAGAAACACGATAAATCAGCATTATTTGTTTAATTGCTTCTTTTTCTTTTCAATTGTGACGAGTTTATCTTTAATCATGAACTCCAAGTAGTACTCCGAATCAGGAATAGTGTAGTGACTCAAACCCGGAGAAACTGGTGTTCCGGCAATGCGATCGAAAAGTTCTTCGACTAGTTGAGAAGCCGGAAAAGAGCAGAACTCTATGTTTTCGTGTTTCAACATACACTGAAATTTAGCATAAAGTGTTTTCTTTGATTATTAAAAAGTCTCACATCTCTAATAAGAACTAATGTTCTGTGATAAAATAAACTTCCATTAGACGGTAAACCCTTGAAATGGGTGGCATGTTCTTTCGGGAACTCGTCGTTTAATCCACATTCGACATGTAGTTCTTTCGCTTGTTTCCACTGATCAAGAAGTGCAACTTGTTTCATTGTTTCATACCATTCTCTCCATTCGTCGTTATCGTGCTCAGAAAACATTTTGATTTTCTCAAGTACTCCTGGCTTCAAGTACGGAAGAATCGACGTGGCATTACCAGGGCTATAGACATCAATTCTGCATTCTTTCACTGATACCATGTGATTGAGAGACTTCAGTGTTTTTTGCATGTTCTTAAGTCTATCTTTCCAGTTTCTATCATCTTCGTCTCCAAAAATGAACTTATTGTATAATTCTTCATAATAATCTCGCATTTCATAATAATCATCGAAATCTTCAGAGTTAAACGAGAAGACTTCCAATTGCAACTTTGGATTTTTGAGAGTAAAAGCCAAATCGTCAAATGCAACTTTCTCATAATCAGTCTTCGAAATGATTTTGTCCAAACGCCAGTTTTGATATTTCGACGAAAACTCCTCACGATCCCAGTTCGGCGACACATATGCAACACAATGATTATTGTACTTGCAGATGATAAAATTAAAACTGCACCACATATAGAGACGTGAACACGATGGTTGCTGCTTGTCGACCAGTGCGCGAAGGGATTTTGATGTTTTTCGGAGGACCAATCTGAGATAGACTGTTTCAAATTGTAAATGAATGATAGGCTTACTGCTCCTTGTAATCCGATCTTTGAATGATTAATCCAGCAACATCAACTGGCATATCGGAGAGATTTTTCGGTGGTTTCGAACTAAAAATACTTTTTTTTTCATTTAGCTTATCAGTGGTTTTCTTACGTCTTATCAGAATCGTCTGTCACTGAAAGTTGTCCCATGACTTTTGATAGATCTTCGTTAGGCTGTTCCATTAGTTGCTTAGTACTCCCAATCGAAGTACCTGGCATTTTTGCTGAAAACCTTATTGCACAGTGTTAGATGGATACTAGAAAGGTATTCGAAGCGCTTGGAACGCTAAAAAAAACTGAAGAAGAAATACAAAATATAGAGTAACAACGGAGTTCATTCAACGCAACAAAGTAAAAAAATGATGACGACAGGAGAAAGTAACAAAGAGAAAAAGGAATGAAGAAACACGATAATTTAGCATTATTTGTTTTACTGCTTCTTTTTCTTCTCAATTGTGATGCGTTTCTCTTCAATCTTGAATTCCAAGTAGTACTTCGAATCGGGAACAGTGTAGTGACTCAAACCCGGAGAAACTGGTGTTCCGACAATGCTATCATAAAACTTCGCATATAGACAAGGATCCAGAATGAAGCAGAACTCAGCGTTTTCGTGTTTTAAAATATACTGAAATTTTTAATTTTTTCTTCTTTGAAAAATGATGAGTGAGCTTTACATCTCTAATAAGTGCCAATGTATTAGGCTCAAGGAATTCTACATTGAATTGGAAACGCTTGAAATGAGTGGCATGCTTCACTGGGAAGTCTTCGTCAAATCTACTCTCGACCTCCAGTTCTTTCGCTTGTTTCCATTGTTCGAGAAGTACAACTTGTTCCATTACATCAGAATATTCATTCCATCTCTTCTATATACTAAGCGGCAAGCTCTGTCTGTGTGTCAGTCTGTGCCGCACTTATCACTGAATAACTTTTGAGCCCCTCGACCGTTTGGGACCATACTTGGCACATGGTCATGGGTCCCCGAGCGCTTCAATTCTATAACATTTGGAGCTCGGGTTACTGTAGGATTACGGTAGCTACAGTACCCCCTTTTTTGGAAATGTGTTCGGAATGGACGGAATTATTCCAATTTTCGCATGTAATATCTGCGGGACCCCAATAGCACACAAACAAAAAATGGTGAAAATTACTGTAGGATTACGGTAGTTACAGTGAACCATAAACTACTAGAACTTCCAGAGCGGTAATATTTACTTATCGCCCCCCACCTCAGTATCGCCCCCCCACGTTGAAAACAACGTTAGAATAGCCCCCCACCCAGTACTAAATTGGTGGGGGCTCTTTCCTCACGGTGGGGGGTTGTTCTTCAATTTTGCCGTTTACAAAAAGCCCCCCAACAGTAGAAAGTGGGGGGCGATAAGTAAAGAACATGGTATTCTTGACTTATAGCCCCCACCCCCTTAGAGCCCCCCACTTTCATTATTTTCGCGGATTTAACATAAGCCCCCCACCTCATTTAACATCGACCCCCCACCTTATTGAATATTAGCCCCCCACTAAAAAAAGTAAGCGCAAAAAGGTTGAAATTAGGCTCTAGCGTGTCAAAGCTTGCTCCGAGAGCAACTAAGCCTGAAGTTTAGTCGAAATAAGCAAGAAAATCGTGAAAAACTTTGAAAATCACTGGGAAAAAGTTTGAAATAAATTAATTTTGGACCTCTGCATTCTGAAATCTGCTCATGTATCAAAGTCTACGCCGAAGTGGGGAGCTATTCTTACATCAGTCAGCACCATATCTGACGAGAAAATGGGGGGCTTTACTTCAATAGGTCATATACTCTTTGGGGTGGGGGGCTAATAGTCAATCAGATGGGGGGCTAATAGTCAATCAGATGGGGGGCTAATAGTCAATCAGATGGGGGGCTAATAGTCAATCAGATGGGGGGCTAATAGTCAATCAGGTGGGGGGCTAATAGTCAATCAGGTGGGGGGCTGATAGTCAATCAGGTGGGGGCTAATAGTTAAGCAGGAGGGGGGCTATTAGTCAATCAGGTGGGGGGCTGATAGTCAATGAAAGATTACCTTACTCGATCTGGTGGGGGGCTTTTCTAAGGTTGATTTTGGGGGGTCATACTTCAATTAGGGTGGGGGTGATAAGTAAATGTCCCCTCCAGAGCTTCCAGAAACTTCTAGAAACTTCCAGAAGCTTCTAGAAACTTTCAAAACTTTCAGAGCTTCCAGAAGCTTCTAGAAACTTCCAGAACTTCCAGAAGCTTCTAGAAACTTCCAGAACTTCCAAAAGCTTCTAGAAACTTCCAGAAGCTTCTAGATGTTCATGTGTTTTCTGAGTGGAACAGTAAAGCATTTGAATATCTACAGTAAGAGTTTTAATTTTAATTATTTTTTGAAAAATTATTTCGTTTTTCTCTAAGTCTCGCACTATTTCATAGTGTTCCAGAAGCTTCCAGAAAATTCTGGAGCCATCGGAGCTGCCTATATAAGGCGAGATTTTTCTTATTTGATTCATTTTTCTCAATTCTTCCGGACCAAATCGCCATGGTTAAAAGCACTCCCAAGCAACTACCAACTACTCTTTCTTCATAGACTGGACGCCTGCGAGCTAGGACAGTCAGGACCGATACCCAGCAGGTAACAGAAGAGTCTGGAAGCATGTTCCTGTGCGGGAGCATCTTCTGTTCCATAATCTTTGAATCTCTAATTTGTTTTTTTCAGGCACAGGCAACTTCTAGCACTCCTGATTCCATTCCGATTGAGCGCCGACGAGCCGATGCGAAGAATAGACAGGTAAGATATAGATCTTGAGAGCAGTCCTTGGCTCAGATGGTAAACTACTCAAAGATGTTTTGAGAAGCCCCTTTGGAAATGACTGTTATTTTTCAGGTCGTGGCACCATCAAACAGTCCGAAGGCAAATCCTGTCAAGCTCTCTCAACACAGCCGTTTGTCTGCTAAAAAGACTGCAAAAGCTCTGAGGGAAGCACTCAACCGTCTCCACGAAACAGAAGATGTGAAAAAAAAAGAGGAAGGCGGCTGACGCAGCTCGAATTTCAAAAAAACGCCAGAAGGAGACAGTAAACGAAAGAAACAATAGACTGTCATTGAACAAAGCTCAGAAAACCAAAGCCCGTTCAGAAGAATCTGATGAGGCTGCCGCTGCTAGAAGAGCTTCGAACGCAGCCAGTACCTCGAAAGCCCGTTCAGAAGAAAGTGATGCTATCAGAGCTGAACGACGAGAACAAGATGCACGTCGGAAAGCCATCACCAGATCAGAAGAATCACAGGAAACTTCCGATGCCAGACGATGTGCTGATCGTCAGAGACATGCTGCACCGACAAATCAACAACAATACCTTGGATTGGCGAGACGAGACGCTACAGTCAGAGAACACTATCTCGGGCAGATGTCTATCCAGTGTTCATCATGCAAAGCCTTACACTATCAAGGCGAATTACCACAAAGCAAAGAATTCAACACATGTTGTCGCCATGGATTGGTGGATCTTCCAATGTTCGAGAATTTCCCACCAGAGCTTCAGGACCTTTACGTTGGATCAACCCCGGAAGCTACTGAGTTCCGTAAAAATTTGAGGTCCTACAATAACTCACTGGCCATGGGATGCACAAAAGCCAAGTTGGACGTGCCAAAAGGTGGACCATACTCTTTCCGCATCCATGGTCAAGTCTATCATCTGATCGGACCCCTCCATCCAGCTGAAGGAGAAGAGCATGTTTTCGCTCAGGTGTTCATCTTGGACACGGAAGAGGCAGCTGACGAACTTGCCAACCGAAAAGTCAACCGTACTTGCTCGAAAGAAGTCTTCAAAACATTGATTGATATCCTCGAGAAGTACAACCCCTTCGTCAAGTCATTCAAGATGATGCGTGAAAAAGAAGAGGAGGAAGAGATGATGGCCAAGGCCCAAAACAGAGAACTGAAAGAAGTAAAAATGGTTTTTCGACAAGGAAAGAAATTTGACCCGAATCGGTAAGTCTGCTTAGAAGTACGAGGATGATATTCCAGTTTCGAATCTCACAAATATTATGGAATATCATTTTAAAAAACAGAAAAAAGATGAGTCCAACTAATTGAGTTTCAGGTATCAGATTCCGACAGCCAATGAGGTCGCAGTAGTTTTTGTTGGAGACGAATATCGAATTCCGGGACGACGGGAAATCACAGTCTACCAAAGATCCACAGGAAAACTTCAGAATCTTTTGGATATTGACAAGGAGACCGATCCACTCTGTTATCCACTCCTCTTTGTCGATGGAAGATATGGTTGGCACCTCGGCCGTAAACGTAGAAAGGAGTCTGGCGATGGTGAGGAGAAAATGAGCACACGCGAATTTTACTCTTACTATCTCCATGTCCGACCCCAATTTAGCCCACTCTTCTATGCCAAGAAGCTTTTTCAACAGTACTGTGTGGATGTATGGACCAAGATTGAACATGAACGTCTTAACTTCATCTTGAAAAACCAGAAGCAGCTCAGAGTTGAATCACTACACGGATTAATGGAACATGTTAGCGGAGAAGAAGGAGGACCATGTGGACAACGCATTTTCTTACCAAGTTCATTTTCCGGATCTCCACGGGACATGGTAGCCCAATTTCAAGACGCTCTAGCAATTGTTTCGAAATTCGGCAAACCAGATCTGTTTATCACTATTACTTCCAATCCACACTGGAAGGAAATTGAGGAAGCATTGATTTCTGGACAGTCAGCAATTGATCGACCAGATATCATTGCCAGAGTTTTCAAGCTGAAAGTTGACGAAGTGAAAAAGGACATCTTTGTTAGGAAGATCTACGGAGAAGTTGCAGCATGGGTCTATGTAGTTGAACTTCAAAAGCGAGGACTTCCTCATATCCACATGCTCATAATTTTGAAAGATAAATGGAAGTTGAAGTGAGTTTTGCAATCTTCATCAACACTTTTTGGAAAAAACATATTTTTCAGAACTGCGGCAGACATTGATTCAATTATTTCTGCTGAACTTCCAGACAAAGATGAAGATCCGGAGCTGTTTGAGTTGGTCTCTACAATGATGCTGCATCGCCCGTGTGGAGCATACAATCCAGAAGCTCCTTGCATGGTTAATGGAGCTTGCACCAAACGTTACCCAAAGGAGTTCTGTGAAGTGACTACAGTTGGCGCTGATGGTTTCACAAAATATCGTCGCCGCAACAATGGGAGGAGTGTCCGAGTGAAATTGGCAAATGGTGACTTTGTGGATCTTGACAACAGAAGTGTAGTTCCGTATAACAAGTACATGATCCGAAAGTACCGATGTCATGGAAACGTTGAAAGATGCGGCCACGTCGGAGCGGCTAAGTATCTATTCAAATATGTTTATAAAGGACACACTCGTGCCGCCGTCCGTATCTTCACAGACAGTTCTGGAACCAAGCATGAGCAAGAAAATGAAATCGACAGCTATCTGGACACTAGATACCTGTGTGCGCCAGAAGCACTTCATCGCATCTATGGGTTCAAAATGTCGGATCGTAGCACTCCTGTGATGCAGCTGAAAGTTCATGTTAAAGATGCACAAGGAGTCGTTTTCCAAGCTGGACAAGAGAAGAATGCGTTGGAGTCTGCAAAAATGAGGAAGACAACATTAACAGCTTGGTTCGCCGCTAATCAAAGATGTGCTGAAGAACTCCAAAACAACGGGATGATTCCCGCAGACATTGTGGATTCACGTGGCATTCATTACATCGAAATGCCTGAACACTTTCAATTTGTTAAAGGAGAATGGGTCCACAGGAGGCAAGCTACCAAATCCATTGGAAGAATGCATTTTGTATCCCCAAGAGATCAGGAGAGATTTGCTCTGAGGCTTATGCTGCTCAACACTGTTGATGCCACTTCGTATGAAAACCTATTGACGGTTGATGGTCATCTATACGAGAACTTTGTAGAAGCTGCAAAAGCTGCCGGATATCTGACTGATGACTCATTTTACGAAAAGTCACTAGAAGAAGCCACAACATTCCAAACAGGCTCCCAGTTCCGCAGCTTTTTTGCAACACTCCTGCTTTTCGGAGAAATCCACAACGCTGAAACACTATGGAACAAGTAAGTTTTGACAACCAAAGGCCAGTGGATGCAACATGAAAAATTTCAGATTCCGTAACGAGTTCTCAGAAGACTTCAGCTTGCATTATCCACAACAAATGGCTGAAACTCTTGCATACAACGACTTGATTGACCGTATGAATGCGATGGGAGAGAACCTGGAAAAATGGATGAAATTGGATTATGATAGAGTGACTCCAGAGGATTTTGTCGACTACAACTTCTGTCGACAAGAAGGTCAGAGAATGCGAGAAAAGCTCTCAGCCGAGCAGGAAGAAATTGTCCGTGCAGCACTCGAAGCACTTGAGCAAGGTGGAGGCCTTATGTATGTTGATGGACCAGGTGGAAGCG
>GL379895.1:0-52989 GCA_000143925.2 Caenorhabditis brenneri | reverse complement strand
GCAGAGCGGGATCTCCCCGATTTGTGTGGCCTCCATTAAATAATTTTAGTTGGTTATTAGGAAAGTATTCGAAGCGTTTGAAACGCTAGGAAAGCGGAAGAAAGAGTAGAAAATATAAAATAATAATAGATTTCATCCAACACAACAAAGTAAAAAAAAAGAATGATAACAGGGTAAAAAACAACAGAAAAAAAACGTTATTTAAAACATCCGGTTGATGCCTCTTTTGAGGGTTTGCTTCTTTTTCTTCTCAATTGTGATGTGACCATCCTTGAACATAAACTCCAAGTAGTCATCCGAATAGGGAATCGAGTAGTGACTTGAACTTGGAGGAACTTTCATTCCAACAATGTCTCGAAACTCGTCCATACTTTCATAATCACCCAAAATTAAACAGAATCGAAAGTTTTTGTGGTTTAAGAGGAACTGAAATTTAGCATTATGTTTTATTACATATGAAAGAGTCTTACATCTCTAATAGGAAGTAAAGTTTCTGGCTCAATGTAACCTTCATCGAACTGAAAACGCTTGAAATGAGTAGCATATTCCTTCAGGACCTTGTCGTCAAATAAACAACAGATCTGCAGTTCTTTCGCTTGTTTCCATTGATCGAGAAGTGCAATTTCCTTTATTGTTTCAGAATATTCACTCAATGCGAGGTCAATGCGATCAGCGTAAATTTTGATTTTCTCAAGAACTTCTGGCTTCAAGTACGGAAGAATCGACATAGCATTACTAAGAGTGGTGACATCGATTTTGCATTCTTTGACTGATAACTGGTGATTGATTGACTTCAGTACGTTGTGCATTTTTTCAAATTCTCTATAATCATTGAAGTCTTCGCAGTGAAAATTGAAGGTTTCTAATTGCAATTTTGGATTGTTGAGAGTAAATGCCAAATCATCAAATGCAATCTTCTCATAATCATCAAATTCTGGAGAAGTATAAAGCATGCTTTGGTCATTGTAATAGCACATGATATAATCGAGTTCGCAATCAACCGAAAGTTCTTCTAAAGATGGTTTCCGATTGTCGACGAGTTCACGTAGAGATTTTGAAGTTTTTCGGAGGATCAATCTGAAATATTCCGATCTCAGGTTTGAAGTGTCTATAGAGAAGCTTACTGTTCCTTGTAATCCGATCTTTCAATAATCAATTCAACAACATAAAGTGGCATATCGGATAGCGATTTCGATGATGTCGAACTGAAAAATACCTGACTTAATGAATAAACTAATTTATTACATCCTTACGTTCTATCAGAAGTTGCCACTGAAAGTTGTTCCATGACTTTTGATTTATCTTCGTTAGATTGTTCCCTTAGTTGCTCAGTATTGCTAATCGAAGTATCTGACATTCTTGCTGAAAACCTCATTAGACAATGTTAGTTGGTTATAAGCAAAGTATTCGAAGCGTTTGAAACGCTAGAAAACTGAGGAATGTACACAACATATAAAACAACAACGGAGTTCATTCAACACAGCGAAGATTGTCGACGAGTTCACGTAGAGATTTTGAAGTTTTTCGGAGGATCAATCTGAAATATTCCGATCTCAGGTTTGAAGTGTCTATAGAGAGGCTTACTGTTCCTTGTAATCCGATCTCTCGATAATCAATTCAACAACATAAAGTGGCATATCGGATAGCGATTTCGGTGGCGTCGAACTGAAAAATACATGAATTGATGAATAAACTAATCAGTTACATCCTTACGTTTTATTGGAAGTTGTCACTGAAAGTTGTTCCATGACTTTTGATATTTCTTCGTTAGATTGTTCCCTTAGTTGCTCAGTATTGCCAATCGAAGTATCTAACGTTCTTGCTGATAGCTTTTTTTAGACAATTTAAATGGTTGTTAAGAAAGTATTCAAAACGTTTGAAACGCTAGGAAAGCATAGGAATATTAGCAACTTATAAAATAACAATGAAGTTCATTCAAAACAACGAATTGAAATAATTAAATGATAACAGGATGAAGTAACAAAAGGAAAAACAAAGGAATGAAATGAAAATGATGTAATTCAACTACAGAAAGCAAATTAGGATCGATTACTTCTTTTTCTTCTCAATTGTGATGCGATCATCTCCAATCATAAACTCCAAGTAATACTCCGAATCGGGAATAGTGTAGTGATATAAATTCCGAGAAACAAGTGTTCCTACAATGCCATCAAGGTCTTCAAAAGAGAAAGATTCGTAACAACAATAATCCGAAACCAAACAGAATTCAGCGTTTTCGTGTTCCAAGATATACTGAAATTTAACATGATGTGTTTTTTTTAACTATGAAAGAAACATGCATCTCTAATAAGAACAACTGTATCGGGATCAAGGAATTCTCCATCAAAATGGAAACGCTTGAAATGAGTGGCATATTCAAGTGGGAACCTTCCGTTAAGCAGAGATGTGATCTGCAGCTCTTTTGCTTGTTTCCATTGTTCGAGGAGTGCAACTTGTTCGATTGTTTGAGCAAATTCACTCCATTCTCCAAAATATTGCTCACATAAAACATCAATTTTCTCGAGAATTCCTGGCTTCATGTAAGGAAGAATCGACATCGTGTTACTAAGGTTAGAGGCATCAATTCTGCATTCTTTGGCTGACAACTGGTGATTGATGGACTTGAGTATATTCTGCATTCTTTCATAACTACTGCGGTATCTCCAGTTCCAGAAGTCATCGTATTCCATGTCATTTATTTCAGTTCCGAAAATATTAATGCTGAATGAGAAGTACTCTAATTGCAACTTTGGATTTTTGAGAATCGAAGCCAAATCGTCAAATGCAACTTCTTCATAGTTAGCCTTTGCAGTGACAGAATTCAGACGGTAGTTTTCATACTCCGACAAAAATTTCTCACGATCCCAGTTCGGCGATACATATGCAGCACAATGATCATTGTAGAAGCAGAAGATACAATCAGACATGACCAAGACTTTGAGACGTGTACACGCTGGTTGCTGCTTGTCAACGATTGCGCGAAGGGATTTTGATGTTTTTCGGAGAATCAATCTGAAATATTCTATTTCATGTCAAAGTCGCTATTGAGAAGCTTACTGTTGCTTGTAATTCGATCTTTCAATAATCAGCCCAACAACATCAAATGGCATATCCGAGAGATTTTTTGGTGGCGTCGAACTGAAAGATGCAGCTGTCGAGAATGAATTCAATTTTTTTTTCTCACATTTCTTTCGAACCGTCTGTAGTCGCAGAAAAATGTCCATTGACATCTGATAGATTGTTGTTCGGTTGTTGCATCGGTTGGTTAGCATCGCTTTTCAAAGCTTCCGACATTTTTGCTAAAAACCTTAGTAAGAATTCTAGATCGCTGCAAGAAAAGTATATTCACAGCGTTTGAAACGGCAGGGAAACTTGAAAAAAATCGGACAGTTGGTAAAACAGCAGAGTTCATTTAACACGATAAAATAAATAAATAAAGTGAAGGACCAGCAGGGTACAGTAAAAATAGAGAAAAAGGAATGAAAATAATTATGAAGTGGAAAGAATGCAACTCAACTACAAAAAAACAATTATTGATGTTTTTTCTTTTTCTTCTCAATTGTGATGCTTTTTTTTTCAATCTTAAATTCCAAGTAGTACTCCGAATCGGGAACAGTGTAGTGACTCATATTAGGAGAAACACGTGTTCCTTCACGGCGAAAGAGCTCTTCAAGTTCTAAAATTTCGTATTGATTATAATTCGCGATCAAACAGAATTCAACGCTTTCGTGTTCCAAGAGATACTGAAATTTAGCATGATGCGTCTTTTAAAAAGTTATGAAACACTTACATATCTAAACCAAATGAATATATTCCGGTCAGCAATAGCGTCATTCAAATAGAAACGCTTGAAATGAGTGGCATATTCCGTCGGAAAACTGGGTTCAATAAAAGTGTCGAAATGCAACTCTTTCGCTTGCTTCCATTGTTCGAGAAGTGACAACTGTTTGAAATTTTCAGAGAATGCACGCATTGCGTCGGGAGAGAACTCCTCAAAAATAGTGATTTTCTCGAGTACTCCTGGCTTCAAGTACGGAAGAATCGACGAAACATTATCAATATTAACAGAGTAGTCAATTCTGCATTCTTTGACTGATAACTGGTGATTCATTGACTCGAGTATATTCTGCATTCTTTTATAATCACTTCGCCACTTCCACACATAATATTCTTGGTCATCCATACCATTTGTTACATCTCCCCAATCGTCAATGTTGAATGAGAAGTATTCCAATTGCAGTTTTGGATTCTTGAAAATCGAAGCCAAGTCGTCAAAAGCAACTTTTTCATAGTTAACTTCCGAAACGATTGAATCCAAATGATATTCCGGATCTTCCACGAAATACGCATGGTGCCAGCTCGGCCGAACATATGCAACACAATGCTCGTTGTAGTAGACTATGATATGTTCACGGTCGCACGAGACCGTGAGACGTGTCAAAGCTGGTTTTTCTTTTTCGACGAGCTCGCGAAGGTGTCTGGATGCTCTTTGGAGGATTAACCTGGAATATTTTCTCTTAGATTAAAGTGAGTATAGAGTGACTCACTGCTCCTTGTAATCCGATCTTTCGATAATCGATCCAACAACATTAAGTGGCATATCGGAGAGGTTTTTTGGTGGTTTCGAACTGTAAATGCAGATATTGATGAATAAACTAATTACTACTTTTCTTACGCTTCATTTGAATCGTCTGCAGTTACTGTAAGTTGTTCCATGGCTTTGGATAGATTTTCGTTAGAGTGTTCCATTGGTTTCTGAACATCGCTGCTCAAAGCTTCCGACATTTTAGCTGTAAACCTGGGTAAAGCGGTATAATTGAGAAGAATCATGGGAAGCAGAGAAATATTCGAAGCGTTTGAAACGTCAGGAAAATTGAAAACCCATTTGAAAAATTTAACAACAACAACATTAATTCAACACAACAAAATAACAAAAAAAGAGAAAAAACAACGACAATTAACACTTTTTCTTCTTCACAATTTCGATTGATTTTTCGAAGAACATGAACTCCATATAGTGATTGGAGCAGCAGGGATTCGAGTAGTGACTAACAAAGTCAGTACGCTCATTAGCCGGAGCTGGTTCCTCTTCATCAGCGAACACTTCCTTGATATCGATTGGTTGCTCAGCTTCAATCAAACAGTACTCCAAGTCATGCGGCATACACTGAAAAATGAGAAATCAGCATTGCTCAGAGTATATTCTAAAGAACTAACCAACTTGATTTGCATGACATTATATTCATCGATCGTCTTCTCCAAGATGTGCAATCGTTTGAAATAGAATGCATATTCCAATGGGAACTTCTTCAATCCATTCTTCAACTGAAGCTCTTTTGCTTGTTCCCATTGATCTAGTTGTGAGACTGGTTCCATTACATCATACACAGCGTCCAGATATGCTTCGTTTACTTTTTCAGGTCCAAAACTAATCGAGATTTTTTCCAACACTCCTGGTTTTAGAGATGGCAAAACCGTAAGAAAAGTGGAGAGTGGTGCGATATTCAATACGAAGGTTTTGACGGAGATTTGATGATTGATAGATCGGAATACATATTTTTTCAGCTTCTGAAAATTTAATGTTTTTTGAAGGTCAAACTTCTTGACGCCTACCTTCTCACACTGTTCGATTGTGAAAGTTTCCAATCGCAATTTTGGATTTTTGAGAATCGATGCCAAATCATCGAATGCAACTTGTTCATAATCATTTTTCGAAATGATGGTATCCAAACGATAGTTTTGATATTTCGACGAAAACTTCGCATGATCCCAGTTCGGCGAAACGTATGCAACACAATGATCATTGTAGTTGCAGATGATACAATCAAGCTTGCACGAGACTTTGAGATGAAGGATTTGTCTGAATTAGCTCTTTTTAGAATCGAAAAGGATTCTGAAACAACTCACTGTTCTTTATAATCCGATCTCTTAACGATTATTTCATTGACGTCTTTGTGCACATCGGAGAGAGTTTTCGGTGGTGTCGAACTGAAAATGATTGATGAATTGAAATATCAGTTTTAACTTTACGTTTCATCAGAAGTAGTCACCGAAAGCTGACCCATGACTTTGGATAGATCTTCGTTAGGTTGCTCCATTGGTTGCTTAGTATTGCCGATCGAAGTATCTGACATTCTTGCTGAAAACTTTGCTGCACAATGTTAGTTGGTTATTAGGAAAGTATTCGAAGCGTTGGAAACGCTAGGAAAGATGAAAAAAATAGCAAAATATAAAACAACAATGGAATTCATCCAACACAACAAAGTAAAAAAAATAATAACAAGGTAAAGTAACAACGGGAAAAAAGGAAAGAAGAAATAGAATAAATCAGCATTATTTGTTTAAGTGTTTCTTTTTCTTCTCAATTGTGATGTGATCATCATTTGTGAACATAAACTCCAAGAAGTACTCCGAATTGGGAATAGTGTAGTGATATAAATTCGGAGAAACAAGTGTTCCTACAATGCCATCGAGGTCTCCAAAAGAGAATGATTCGTAACAATCATAATCCGAAATCAAACAGAATTCAGCGTTTTCGTGTTTCAAAATATACTGAAATTTAACATGATGTGGTTTTTTAATTATGAAAGAAACTTACATCTCTAATAAGAACAACTGTATCGGGATCAAGGAAATCTCCATCGAAATGGAAACGCTTGAAATGAGTGGCATATTCAAGTGGAAACTCATAGTCGAACAGATAGCAGATTTGCAGTTCTTTCGCCTGTTTCCATTGTTCGAGGAGTGCAACTTGTTCGATTGTTTCAGCAAATTCACTCCATTCTCCAAAATATTGCATATGTAAAACATCAACTTTCTCGAGAACTCCTGGCTTCATGTAAGGAAGAATTGACATAACATTACTATAGTTAGAGACATCAATTCTGCATTCTTTGGCTGATAACTGGTGATTGATGGACTTGAGTACATTCCGCATTCTTTCATAACTGCTGCGAAATTTCCAGTTCCAAAAGTCATCGGCATCCATGCCATTTGTTTCATTTCCGTAGCTGTCAATGCTGAATGAGAAGATTTCCAGTTTCAATTTCGGATTTTTGAGAATCGAAGCCAAATCATCGAATGCAACTTGTTCATAGTTAGGTTTTGTAGTGATAGTATCCATACGGTAGTTTTCAAACTCCGACCGAAGCGCCGCACGTTTCCAGTTCGGCGGAATATATGCAACACGATGATCATTGTAGTAGCAGAAGATACAATCAGACTTGACCGAGACTTTGACACGTGTACACGCTGGTTGCTGCTTGTCGACGAGTGCGCGAAGGGATTTTGATGTTTTTCGGAGAATCAATCTGAAATATGCAATTTTAAATTTAGAGTCGCTATAGAGAGGCTTACTGTTGCTTGTAATCCGATTTTTGAATGATTAGTTCAGCAACATCAACTGGCATGTCGGAGAGATTTTTTGTTGAAGAACTGAAAGTACTTGTTTTTCATTAAGCTTATCAGTGTTTTTCTTTCAAACTGAAAGACAAAGGAATTGATGAATAAACTGTTTTGTTTTTTTTCTTTGCTTACGTCATTTCAGAATCATCTGTATTCACTGAAACCTGTCCCATAACTTTTGATAGATCTTCGCTGTGCTGTTCCATTGATTGCTCAGTATTGCCAATCAAAGTATCCGACATTTCCGCTGAAAGCCTCATTAGAAAATTTTAGATGATTATTCGAAAAGTATTCGAAGCGTTAGTAACGCTATGAAAGCGAAAGAATAACATCAGCATATAAAATAACAACGGAGTTCATCCAACACAATAAAGTAATAAAAAATGAACCGAAAACAATGTGAAGTAACAAAAGAGAAAAGTTATTCAAGACATCATTGTTTGATTAATGCTTCTTTTGCGGTTCTGCTTCTTTTTCTTCTCAATTGTGATGCGATTGTCCGTGAACACAAACTCCAGGTAATTATCCGAATTGGGAATCGAGTAGTGACTCGAATTCGGAGAAGCTTTCATTCCAACAACGTCTCGAAACTCGTCCATATTACCATGATTACCCAAAATCGAGCAGTATTCAGCACTTTCGTTTTCCGAGATAAACTGAAATTTAGCATTATGTTTTATAAATTATGAAAGACTCTTACATCTCTAATGCTAGACAATGTAAATTCATTAATAGACGTTTCAAGACGGAATCGAAGTTGTTTAAAATCAAATTTATCCTTCCTATCGAAATTTTCGTGAAACTTGAATCGCTTGAAATGAGTGGCATGTTTCATCACGAACTCCGTAAATTCACATCTTAACTCCAGCTCTTTCGCTTTTTTCCATTGCTCGAGACTTGCGACTTGTTGCATTGCATTGCTACCGTAATCAAATCCAGGACCAGGGTCATCAGCTAGAATTGTGATCTTCTCGAGTACTCCTGGCTTCAAATACGGAAGAATCGACATGGCGTTACAGCGGTTAGGAATACGAATTCGGCATGCTTTGACAGACAACTGGTGATCGATTGACTCGAGTATTGTCTGCATCTTCTTCAATTTATCGAAAAACTTCCAAATTTTATCGTCATCGAATTTGATACCTTTGTTGTTATAATCGAAATCGTCGAAGTTGAATGAGAAGAGTTCCAATTGCAAATTTGGATTTTCGAGCAAAGAAGCCAGAGCATCGAATGCAACTTTTTCGAAATCATCTCTTTCAATAATTTTATCGAAACGTTGGTTTATATAATCAACATAAATATCATCTTCATCCCAGGCCGGCGAAACGTATCCGACACATTGATCATCGTAGTAGCAGATGACACAATTTTCCTTGCATGAGACTTTGAGACGCTTGCACAATGGTTTCTCTTCGACCGGCTTGTCTTCTGTAGCCACTGAATGCTGTCCCACGCTTGAAGCTCCCGACATTTTTGACGGGAAGTCTGTAACCAGTTTTTTTCAGTTTATAATATAATGCTTTTATAGTCAGCAAAACGTTTCCAAATGATTGCTGAAATTTAAATAGTGCTGTTAGAAAGGAGAGCGCAGAGTGAAGCGGATTCGAAAATTGAAGATAAATGAAAACTGTGCGAGAAATTCCAATTATTGTTTATTTTATCTTTCCTGTATGCACTTCCCTCGCTTTGCGCACGTCCTTCCGTGAGCTACATCAGAAAGTACGCCCTATCGAACGATTGTCGGAAAAATTATATTTTAATTGTGGCCCTAAAAATATGAGAATCGTAGGCAAGCGTGTGTTCCCGCCACGTAAAAATATTTGGCGCCACGTAGATTTTAAACGACCGCCAACACGCGAACGTTGAATACTCAGGCAACGGCAATTAAAACAGCAAAATTGTTCAATAGGGCACCCTTTCTGATGTAGCTAACGGCAGGACGTGTTTGCGCAACACTATCTAGCATGAGAAAAACCATTGGAGCCTGTCAACCTCTCAAAATATGCTCAGAATAAAAAACACCGCATGAAAAACGGAAAAAGTAATGAAAAATCATAAATACAGTAAATAACAGCAACAACAACCTTCATAACAAGCGATGACAATAAATCAAACAAAAACAGGTCAAAAATTGACAGAGCTTTGAGGGAAAATCGGCAAAATTGGGGGAAAATCCAAATAGAACAGCAAGGAAAAACAGACAAAAGTAGAGAGAGATTAGGAAAAACCGGCTAAAATGAGGGTGAATCAAGCAACAAAAGGCCGAAAGTCGGTAAAAAAAACAGAAAAAAATTGATGGAACAGCAAGTGAAAACAGAGAAAAAATCGGGGAAATCAGGCGAAAATTGGCCAAGAAAAGGGAAAAAATTAATGATTCATCAAGCAAAAACAGGTCAAAATTGTGGGAAAAACAGCGAAAATCTGACAAAACAGCAACAAAAAACAATGAAAATTCCCTAGATTTGTTGTTTGGCAACACGAATCTCGAACTCCGAAAAGCGAATTTCGAACGAGAATGGCGATTTTCGATCCCAGTAGTGCATGCAATTCGGGCGGTCCGGAATATCCGAAAAACGCTGATTGAGCTGCTTTCTGATCGACTCCAAGTTGAGTTTCTGGTCGGATTTCAGGATAAAATGGTCAAGCGCCGCGAATTTCGGAAGATTCTGTAAGAAAAAATGAGGTTTTGGGTTCTGGGGACCAGTTTTTGACTAATTCAGGTTGCTAGGCCACGATTTGGATTTCTAGGCCATTAGTTGGGTTTCTAGGCCAATAATTTCATTTTAGGCCATTATTTGGTTTCTAGGCCGCCATTTGGGTTTCTAGGCCATCAACTGGATTTCTAGGCCATTATTTAAGTTTCTAGGCCCTCATTTCAGTTTCTAGGCCACTACTTTATATTTTAGGCAATCATTTTGTTTTCAATTCCATTTTCTGGACTTCTAGCCCACTGTTTGGGTATCTAGCCTTGTCTATCCGTATCAACGCGTGTCCAGATTTCCCTGACTCCTAAACTTTTATCTGTCTGTTCATCCTGAGTTTTCGATATCCACAGACTAATTTCGTCTGTTTCCAGCCAGTTTCTGTCATTTTTATCAGCAGAGCAGACTTGCACTAACCCTGAAAACGTTCATGACGTCCTTGACACTCAAATATTCGAAATTGAGCGTGAAACGTGGCGCCAACAAGAAGCTGTCTATCGGAAACTCCTCCATCTTCAGATAAGTCACCACGGTCATCATCTCCACCTGTTGACACTGCGGAGTGGCGATCAACGCGTCGAATCGTGATTTCATCTCCGTCTTCTCCAGTCTCTCACTGTGATTTTCCATGTCCAAATGGATGGTTTTGAGGACACGTGGACACAGGCATCCGATGATTTCGAGCTCTTTTAGTGGATTGTTCACGATTGTTGTAAGACGTTCCACGTGGATTGGCGATGGAATCGACTGGAAAATTTGGAGGATTTTCGCCGAAAAAGTGAGCAAAATCGGAGAAAATTGAGCCTTTTGTTTCATAAGCACTAAAATTCGTCGAAAATGAGTATGTTCATTTTTCTTATTGAAAGTTGGCTGCTTTTCCCCGTATATGCACTTCTAGGTCATTACTTGAGTTTCTAGGTCACTACCTGAATTACTAGGCCACCATTTGGGATTCTAGGCCGTGAAACAATTTTTTAGACCATTAATAGCGTTCCTCGGTTCTAATTTCATTTTTTAGGCCGGCAATTCACTTTCTAGGCCATCACTTGTAATTCTGAGCCACTATTTGAATTTATAAGCCAACAAAGGCTATGCGAAAAAAAAAATTTCCCGAAAAATGACTCATAAATTTTTCGCACAGCCCTGAAGCCAACAGTCAAATTTTTAGGCCATAACTCAAATTTCTACGTAACCATTTGGGGTTTTAGGCTACTACATACTTACTTTTATCATCTCCACGAGACGTTCCGAATGCCAGAAACAGCATCTCTCAATTTCGAGCTCCTCCAGCTCGAGTTTCCGATTGCCCAACACAATTTTCAAATCCTGAGCGGCGAGTTGATCATGCGTCGCATTTTTGATTTCGACACGTTCATCGCCAATTTCAACGAAACAAATGTCGATTTTATCGAAAAATTGGCGGGGACGGTTACTGTAGGCGACTGCATTTTGATCGTAGCATACGGTGGTTGCAGACTCGTAGATTCGAACTGTGACGAGTTTGAATCCAGGCGATAGACAGTCGGTGAACGCGCGTAGGTGTTTCGACACTTTTCGGATGGAGAATCTGGAAAAACGTTTTTCGGGTGACTATGCCAACGAGTAATTAGTTTGGTTTTCTTGGAACCAGAGCTCTGCGAAAAATTTTATTTTTTCGGAATTTTTCTCGAAAAACGGAAAAAAAATTTTCGAAAAAAAAAACGGTTTTTAGTTGCACATTTTCATGTTTTCACCGCCTTTTTATCCATTTTTCCTAAATTAACCAAAAATTTCGAAAAAATCTTTTTTCGATTTTTCGGTCCAAAATCTTCGAAAAAAAATTTTTTCCGGATTTTTTTTTCGCACAGCCCTGCTTGAAACCCAAATTGGTGATTTTATGAATTTTAAGCTCAAAACTGCAAATCATGGCATAAAATCCGATTTTAAGCGCAAATTTGTCATTGGAGCGCACTTACCTATCCATCAAATCCAAATTTTCGACGATTTTCTCGAAGACGTTCATCGGCATGTCGGTGAGCGTGCGAGTTGACAGTTCGACGCTAAAAAATCAAATTTATTCAATTTTCCGCTATTTTTCCAACTTACCCTCTCTCATAATCCAAATCCGTCTGACCTGTGGAGAATCGCTGAAACCAGAATTCGAATTCCGGATAATCCATTGTCTCCTTGCCCAAAACTTCGCAGAAATGTTGAAAAGCCTCAAAAATCGACTTTCCCTCTGCGTATTCGTAAAGAATACAGGCGCGGAGGTGGATCGGATTTTTTCGGAGAGCCTCCGACATTTTTCGTGGTTAGCCTGCAAAAAATTGACTTTTTTTTGTTAGTTCTACTTACTTTTATTGATTTACTGACAAAAACTGTAAAAACTCGGAAAAAATCGCTGAAAAACCGCTCATAATCCTTAAAAAACAAAGAGAAGCTCAAAAAAAAATTTAAAAATGTTTGCGCGTAATGTTCAGCGCACAGAATACGCAAACACCACTCTGCGTACTTTTCGCCAGATATTACGCGCAACTCAGTTTTTGCGTCGCAACGCTTCGGAAAGTGCAAATTTAGGAGATTTTGCAGGCATTACAATGAAAATCAAGTGAAAACTAGCAAAAATTGCAAGAAAAAACTTTTTTCACAGTAAAATAATGTTAATTCGTCGAAAGACTCATCCGCAGACTATAATTTTTCTGAATCTTCAATTTTTGTTATCAAGAAGTCGTAATTCAAAATTATCTATAGTAGATAAGCAGCAGGGTTCTGCGGAAAATGACCTCCGAAAAAATTTCAAAAAATATTTCTTTTCAGAAAAATTTGTCCAAAAAAATTGAAAAAAAAAATTGTTGGAAAAAATTTGTCATAAAAAACCCGAAAAAATCATTTTTCGAATTTGTTTGTCCGAATTTTTCCGAAAAAAAAAAATATTTTTCGGAACTTTGTCCAAAAAAACATAACGAAAAAAAATCAAAAAAAAATTTTCGGTTCGAAAATTTTTTCGCTCATTCTGATCCGGTATTCTTCTGAATCTTCATTTTTGTCTTCAATGAGCCATAATTTCAAATGATCTATGGTAGATAAGCAGCTGTTAGTAAGAATTCTTAAAACAAAGTTTGATTTTTTGCTCACCAATTATTTTTTTCAGATTTCTCATTAAAACATTCCATTCTCGATTTTCCAATTAATCCAACATTTTGCATTTCTAACCAACAAATCAAAAAAACAACAGGTGCAAAAATTAATTAATTTCCCTTCTCAAATGTATAAAAGAGTTTTAAACTTCCACACAAAATTCAAAATTCCACCATGTATATTTACATTGCCGAGTACAATCAGACAATTCACATCGATCATTACCGTATCCAATTAGGTATCATTTCATTAAAAATGATACAGTTGTGCTTTTTATTCTTACCTGCTGTCCTTTTTCTGGTTTTTCCGTTCTTCGTTGTAGTGTATCGTGATAATAAAGAAAGAGATCGGAATGTGAGTTAGGATCAAACTTTGAACTACAGACTACAATCCTTTCAGACATCTGTTTACCCGATCCTTCATCATTTCTACAAAGCAATTTGTTTTTTCTATATCTCAATTGGAATATCTATAGTCATCATTACCGCCTCAGTAATTTTCGGATCCAATGAAGATATGTAAGTCTGAAACTGAGAAAAATGTTTGTCTTAAGCGGGTGGTTTTTTCGTAGAGTCTCCCGGCATTACTGCGCCCTTTCGGTTTCGCTAGATAGTCCTAAAAACGGGTGTTATTTTATGTGAAAACTGACCGAGTTATACCTGTCTCACAAATCAAAAACAGCTAGCTCACTGCGATCCAGTCTGATTTCACCTGGCTTGGCCTGTTTAGGCCTAAGTTCGTTCCGGACCAGCTTGATTCGGTCCGATTCTTGCTGGTTTGGCTCTGGTGTCGAAAGTTCTACTAACCCTGTAGTATCGCTGATTGTAGAACCTTTTGACAGCCTGCGCAAAATTTCTGATATACATACCACCGAGTACTTATTAACCACATTTTCAGACGCTTCCGAATCGTCACCCCTCTAACGCAATGCTTGATATTCTTCCCAATGGTCATTTTCAACCACGCTCATCACTTTGTCATATTTTTACTCGCAATTCAAAGAGTCTACTTTTTCTTCTCTAGTCCAACAGATAATATGAAGGATTCGATGGAGAAATCAGCCACCAAATCATTCTTGAAATGGATTTATGTCATTCTATTTTTTCTACACGTTGTATTTTTCTTCTGGGTCGCGTTGTGTCAAAGCAATAGAGAAATGCAATATCAAGCATATAAGGTTGGTATGTCTTAGTGTCTAGATGTTGTCTTTTTGTACACATAACCAGAAATTCAAATTTGTAAATGTCCGAATGCCGGAAAATCCGGATGTTCTGGTGTCCGACCGGCTGTACGTCTGTATCTCGAGATGTCCTGCATATCCGGATATCCCAATCTCCAGACAGCCTAAACCTCAATTTTACAGCTTTACTACGCTCTGCTCAACTCACTGACCCTACTTTCTGCACTGTTATACATCCCAATCATGGTAAAAATCCGAAAATTCGCTCACCTGCCATCATATAATTTGTCCAACCCGCAAAAGTATATTTTATGTCAGACAGTGCTGATTGCGTTGTCTAAGATGGTAAGTTTGAAGTTGTGACTGTTATTCTACCCGCCCCTAATTCCAGGCACATCTATGGGCTCTACTGTCCTTTTTCAGTTCTAACTCAATTGTACAGGTTTATCCATTACCGATTTTTCATCCAAAAATTTCTATTTTTTTCAGTTTTTCGTACTTTGCCTCATTTTCGATGTTCTCTCCACGCCGGTCCTCATTCAAGTGTCATATTTACTTTGCAACAAACGAAATGTGGAAGCTTTATCCCAAGAATGGTCGCAACATCTAACTACAGTCGTCAAAAATGCATTGACGTGTAGGACAGTGAAAGTGGCACCTGTTCATAAGGAAGAGACGACAACTGCATAAGCGGACATCCTGATAAACAAACAGACATTAATTTGAAAAATAAACGTTAACTATTCGCTCTTGGTCTTGCTCGATTCCCACTTGTCGACGGCTCTTGATGGCTGTACATTCTGGTTTGCCCCCGATCCTGGATGGTGTTTTTACAGTAGCCCTTGCAGAATATTCTGAAAAAAAACAGCTAGAGCAGAAATATAGTAATCCTTACCTTAGCAGGGCGTTTCTATACGGTTTGATGAAGATTAAATAGGTGATCGGGGAGATAACAGGCATAAAAATAGCAATTGAGAAGACGAGGTGTTCGTAGATTTGTCCATTGAAGATTCCAAGGCGTACTGGAAGAAAAGGGATCCAGGAGGGTTTAGTATTGGGATTTCAGGCTTGTTAGAGCTACAGATTTAGGCCCTGAAAGCTAGTATCTCAAGATTGTAGGCCTAAGATTCTGAGAGCCTGAGAGCCTGAGAGTCTGAGAGCCTGAGAGCCTGAGAACCTAAGAGCCTGAGAGCTTGAGAGCCTGAGAGCCCTAGGATCAAAGCGGCTGGCTCTCTGTCTAAGGCCCTCAGGCTCGAATCTCAAGCCTAAAAACCGATTCCGGTCCTAGACCTCCTGGTTGAACCTCATAAGCCTAGGATCTCTGGCTCAAGCTTTCAACTGAAAGTCTTCAGGCTCCGCCGCTGTACTTTCAGCCAAAGGCTCTGAGCCTGAGCATGATTGACTTCAAACTTGAATTTTTTAGCCTAAACACCCCTTCCAACCTCAAGCTCTCATGCTGGTGTACTCAAGATTCTGTTCCTAGTCTAAGCTCCTCAGCCTCCAATTCCAACCCCCCCCCCCCCCCCCAACTCACACCCAATAAACAAATACGACGTTCCAAAAGTCGTTGCTGGAAGAATCGCCTGAAGTGTCAACACTTTCAACAATTGTCGATGCATGATCTTCGTCTCCTCCGACATAGATCCCTGATTCTTCATGAGAACCTTCACAATCTTCCACCGAATTATAAAAACCAGGATGTACACGGGAGTGATTGGAAGAGTGGTGTGTATCATTCCATAGACTACACAGGGAGCTGATAGGTCTGTAATTCCAGTCAGGAGTCCCATGCTCTCACTGAAGTCATAGTCCGGATGGACACGACGGACGATAGGGAGGATTTCGGATCGAGGCACGAAGTTGGTCCAGTACGTTATCTGAAAATTGTAGTTTGTAGCCTTTCTAGTCCCTGAAAATGACTCACCGCTTGCAAAAACGACGGAAAATAGAACCCTAAAATCACAAAAATCACTCTCTTCACCCCAAATTTTGTGTTGAACAACACAAAATATCGATAAGAAAACGAGATGAGCAATGACCAAATGGAATGGGACAAAGTGTGGAGGTACAGACTGAATCTGCAAGGAAAACACTACCTACAAAGACTACAAACTACAAATCACCTACCCAATTGCACAGGTAGTCAGTCCAAAATGCTTACAAACACCGTTCATCATATGCCCCATGGAATCCTCATTGGGGTAGGGAAGAACTCTGGAATAATTGTAGTTTGTAGTTCTTCTCGTATTTTGCAGTGATGGCCTACCTAATCTCAATAAAAACGTCCAAAATACACGCTAAGCCATCGGTAACAGCAAAATTGATGATCAAAGTGGAGTACAGACGAATAGGCTTCGGAGTTTCAAAAATTGCCAAAAGGAGCATGATGAGGTTCAAAATTGTTCCGATACCACCGAGGAAATAATGAAGAATTCGAAATTCCATGGTTAGTTCGATGTCAGTGGTCATTCTGAAATTAACTGGTAGCTGGAAAAAATACGGACGTCTGGACATCCGGAAGTAAAGACAGACGGACAGATAGACAGACAAACAATAATACATCCATCTGGATATCTAAGAAACCTAGCTATCTAGATATTCAGACGTACAACCATACAGGTGTACAGATAATCGGACATCTCTGTATCGGAAATTAGAGATTTCTGAACATCCGGACATCTGGAAAAACAGACAAACCAACAGTTATCGTTCAGATTAAAGACGCAGAGGTTTCATTTGATTCGGTGAAGAAAGAAAAGATGTCTCATTCGGATAATTGAATGTGCCTTTCAAGTTACTAAAGTTTGGCTACAAGCTCAACAAAAATAACCCTAGTTTTAGGTATTCTTTTAAAAAATTGGCTAGATAAGAACCGGTTTTGTACGAAATGAAGTTTTAAAAACTGAAAATTTTTGGAAGAAGAACGAAATCTTAATCTTACGAAAAAAGAAGTATTGGTACCAGTCTATGTCTCTTAATAATAAAGGTGTTCACCAAAATTACATGACATTTTTTCCTTAATTGTAGAGCAGGGGGACATTATTATCCAAAAAAAGAAAAAAAGAAAGATAAGTTTCCGTATTCGCGTAAACAAATCGAATGATCACGAAGAGAATTGTGGGAGAAAATTGTTTAGTTTGTTCTGATCAAAAAATTCACAGAAAAGTTCCGATTTGTTGGGAGAGTTTGAGATATATTTCAGAATATTATAACGAAAAAAGAAATCAAATCCTGTAATTGAGACCAAAATAGTTAGCCTACTGTACATTCAGAGCTGTACATCTCGATGGTCTTTGAGAATTTTGAAATGTGGTCAAAAATATTCACCATCATCTATATTTTAACATTTTGTAAGTTGAAAAATAGCTCTTAGGACAATTTGGATATGCTGCTCTGAACATAGGTGACCTTCATCACAGGTTTTACTCTAGTTATACTACAGATTACAAACTATTAAAAGAAAACTGAAAAGTATTTTTATTTTCTTCAATTCCAAAAGTGTAAAATGTGCTCTTTCACACTTTTCCATTCTCATGTTTCTCCTATAATTAGTACCTTCTCAAAACGTGCAATTCTAAATCCCGAGACACCCTTCTCTGACTAATACTGCTAAATTTGTTTAATTTTGTTCATTGGCCTCCAGAAATTGAGTGATGAAGAACTTGAAGAAGGGAGGTGAATGAAAAGATCGAAAACCACAAAATTCGGTATGAACGAATAGCTGGATGTCCATATGTCTGCACGACTGTATTTGCTTCTGTTCGTTGCTCCGATCATCGGCCAGATGCCTATATTTCCAGATACTATAAATTCTGAATGCTTGCCTGATAGGATCTTTGTGCGTCCCATTTTCTTCTCATCTGTCTTCGTGTCGTGGTGTCCATATGCCCAAACGTCCGGATATCTGTCTAGCCGGATGTCTGGTCTGTTTGAATCAGGATGTCCAGATGCCCAGGAGTCCATATGTCCGAATGTATGTGAGCTCCGGCTCAACCTTATTAAAATTTCAAAAATCCAACGACATTCTGTGCTTCAACCTGGATTCGACACAAGAAATGTATAACACGTACTTGAGGGAACAGGTGAAAAATTCATTTTGCGCAAAGGAAAGCAGGGAACTTACATAGAGAAACTACGGAAACTCTAAAATCTTTGTTTCTCTGTGTATACACATTTTAGCTGTTGCCAAGTTCATTTTCAGTCATTGCATGATTTTTATGGCTAAGATTTTGAGAAATCTGATTTTATTATGCTACTTATTGTCGATACAGGTCAATTTGAGAGCTGACTTGGGACCAGGTTAGTCATTTTATTAAATGTAGTTTTTAGACTCGAAAAAGGTTGGTAGATCAAAAAATTACCTATCGATTGATATGAATTTCATAAAGAATCGCTTCAGAAAACATCGGATAACCCGATTTTCGATACGAATGATTTGGGATTTTCCTGAAGCATCTCTATATAAAATTTATACAAAACGATAAATGATTTTTTGATCTACCCGCCCAACGCCTAACACTCTCTCAAACTTTCAGTCCCCACACCGGGAACCGTCTGCCAGGCCGTCACGTGTGCCGGGCAGCTAGTCTGTCATGAAAAATCGATATCTTGTGATCCGATAATCGGAAAGTGCAACACCACCAGATGGTGTTTTCCTGGTCAGCGGAACTGCGATATCACTGTTCCCTACTGTTCACAGAAGAATGAAGATGACTATGATAGAGATTTGTTGGATTCTCAAACTAGTTTCGAATGTGGGTTTCTGTCTGGCTGTCCGGATGTCTGTGCCTCCGGATGTCTATCTGTCTGTGTGTCCAGATATCCCATTGTCAATCTAGTCTTAGGGACTGATAACTGAGCCCCGGAATATCTGTTTCTCATGCAGTCCAGATTTCTGTCTGTCGAGATATCCGGATGTCTGTATGTTTGTGTGTCCAGATATCTGAATGTTTGTCTGTCTGCCTGTGTTACCGGGACCTCCTTGTGTCTGTTTGTCCGTATGTCTGTACGCAGGAATTTCGGTATGTCTTGCTAGCTATCTGAATGTCCAGATGTCCAGTTCCCTTCTCCTGGACCAAAAACCCAAAAACTCCCTCCTTCTTTGCAGTCATCAGACCCAACAACACCAACATCACTTCAGAAGAAAAAGCAGAACTGTGCAAAGGCTACAAGTGTTTTGGAATGAGTCAATGTGAAGTGGTCTACCTGACCATCCCCTGTGGAAACCGGTCCCTTATCAATGAGACCTGTCATCAATGGCTCCCTTCTTGTGATGACTCTCCAATGCTCAATGATGCTGCGAGACTGAAAAAGAAGCAGATGGCAGGAATTATGACGAAGGAGATGCTGTCATGGATGGATATTGCAATGATTGTGACGGTTTTCTTGGTGTTTGGAATGATTTTCTTAATGGTTTTTTTGTTCATTCGATGTTTGGAGAGGTGTGGGTTTATTCCGAGATAAATTTGGTTTTTTTCCGTGGATCACTGTAGATATACATCTGGACATACAGAAACAGGGACAGAAAAAATTCAAACACCACAAACTCCGATAGTTGAGTTACATCATTTTGCTGGACAGGTGGAATTTTTCGAGACCAAAAAACAATTGTGGGAAAATTTGCATGACATTAAGCTGTTTTTGTTTGAACTAGGAAACTTTGGTGTCTGTGTACTGGGCGATGAATCTGGCTCCTGTCATAAATTAGGTGAGCACAACGGTTGCTCCTGATACGGCTTCTTCAAAAACAATGGTTTGACCATTTACATGTATACTGACCATAACATCTCACATGAAAATCCGAAGAATAATATTTTCTAGTTTTTTTTTTTGAAAAATCTGAAATTCATATATTGTGTGCTCCCTTTCCCATCGTTTGCATCTCTCACTCTCTTCGTTTGATCAAAAATTCAAAAAACCCCCCACAATGCCATTTATTTGTTATCAGTTGCCTATCTCGTATTATTTACTTTTCGATTCCCGGCGCTCTTTTACGTTTCTTGACTCGAATTCATTTTTTCTCAATTTTTTTCAAATCGAAAAAGAATGGAAGTGCCACATCTACAACCAAACTTATCGAATCTCCCTGCCACCGCATTGGATGTTATACTAGAGGATTTGGATCTGAAGACTGTGTGAGTATTTACTTTCAAGTGAAAAAACTGAATTCTGACTTCCTTCTAAATTGAGTTTGTGGGCTAAAAACCATACGAAAATGTAGATATTGGTGAGATCTCCGCATCTGGAAAGTTTGCACCACCGCCAGACGAACCCGGGCGGCACGGGATCGGGTAGAGTGTCCGGGCTCACGAACCCAAGCCAGGATTCTTCGGGCCCGGACGCTCTGGCCCATTTTTGTGGAACGGTGATTCTGAGCTTCCAGACTAATAGGATTCACTAAGGTCTGTACTTTGAAATGAATTTCTCGCTTAAAATTTCCAGTCAAATCCTCCGAAAAGTGTGCCATTCCCTCCGATCCCACATCGACAACATTACCACTCAAATCAATTCCAACTTGAATGAAGTCACCGTCCGTGCCATCCCATCTGGACACCTCCGAATGAATGTGAACACTGAGGATGAGGAACACGATATCCAGTACGAGCAACAGGCGGCGAATTGTGAAGTCACTTTTGATGACACCTCAAAAATTATTGAAAACGAGGATTTTACAAGTATGGCAGCCAACGATTTGGGACTGGTTTTGAAGCATCAGAAATCTGAAATGGGCAGTTTTGCACTGCAATTTCCGAGACATCCGGATAGAAGAGCCGAGTGTATGGACACTTATGAAGGAAGGTTTTTGACAGGGTTGGAGCCGTTTTTGAGGTGAGTTTGTATGTCTGCGTGTCCGGGTGTCTGGATATACACATTTATGGGGAGGTACTTGGATGCCTAGATGCCCAGCTGTCTAGCTATCCAGATTTCCAGATGTTCGGATGTCTAGATGTCCAAATATCACGGTTTTCACATATTTAAATCTTCATCTTGATGTCTAGATGTATTTCTGTACGTCTCTAGGTCTGTCACTCAGTCTGTAATTTTGGATTTCCACGCGTCTACAAGTCTAGAATTTCAGATCCCGTAAAACACCCCTATCCACTTTTGAATTTGTAATGAGAGGAACCAACCAACAAAGCATCCTTCTCAAAGTCCTACCGTACCTGAACCCTGAATACTTAAACCGAATTGAAATAACCACCACAAAAAACACAGAAAAAGAGCCCAGTCCGATATTGAAAATGAATGAGATTGTGGAGTTGGATCAATGGAAAAAAGCCAAGGAACTGTATATATCCATGTTGAAATTGGATGTGCCACTCGAAAATTTCTATCATTTTTCAAAGGCTGAATTCGAGATTCAATCCGTTTCAGCAAAAGAGTTAACAGAACTGAAAGAGGTAACCATCACGGGTGGACATCCAGTAAAAAAACTAGATATTTTCAGAGAATTCTGAAAGATAAGAAATTTGAAGACTTCAAAATCGAGTACCATCAGCTGAAGGACAAAAAGAAGTTGCTGAAATTTTTTGGGAGACCATTTGAAGGGAGTACTTCAGCAAAAAGAATATGGTACCACAAGTTTCCAATACAGAAGAAGAAAGCACTGTACATTGCATGGCGAGAGAAGGAGAAAGTGTTCAAGTTCTACTCAATTTCTATGCAAAATGTTCCTGATAATGCTTTTTGATTTTTTTTTGTTAGTGTTTGCGGACTTGGCTGCAGTTCAGTACGCAAACACCAAACATATGAAAATTTCTTGTTGCAACTTAATTTTTTTCCAATAAACTTTTAGCCCACATGACGAATTTTTTTTTGTTTTTTGACTAACACACTGATACCCGTAGGCGCAGACACCCAGACACTCCCATTTTCCTTATCAAGACACACACTGCCGCTATAAGTCACTTTTTCGAAACGTTTTTTTCGCAATCGTTTCGTTTTTTGGTTATTCGTGAACAAAAATTGCCATTTTTTGTTCATATTTTCAAAGTATTTTTTCAGTTTTTTCAGAGGGAAATTCCAGAAAAAAATGAACCAGTCTCCTCAAAAAACTCTAGTGGATATGCCAGAAGTGGCGATGAAGAATATCATGAAATATGTGGATTTTCGGACAATGTGAGTTTTTTTCTTCTGAATTTCCCTCCGAGTGTCCGGATCTCTGTTTATCCGGATGTCTGTCTGTATGTCCGGATGTCAATATGTATGTCCTGATGTCTGTCTGTCTGTGTGGCTGAGCTCGTTGATGTCCAGATCTCAGGATGTCTGTATGTCCTGATGTCTGTCTGTATGTCCGGATGTCTATCTGTATGTCCGGATGTCCGGATGTCTGGATAATTGGGTATTTGAATGTCCGGATGTCTGTATGTCTGTATGTCTGTATGCCTGTATGTCTGCATGTCTGTATGTATGAATGTCTGTCTGTATGTCTGTATGTCCCGATGTATGGCCGTCCGTCTGTATGTCTGTATGTCTGTATGACCGAATGCCCACATTTTCGGATCTTCAAGTGTCAGGATATTAGGATGCCGGTATGTCCAGATGTCCAAATTTCAGGATATCCAGATTTCCGAATGTTTGTCTGTATGTCCTGATGTCCAAAATCTAATAACTCTTTTATTTCCAGCATCTGCCTCCGAAAAGTGTGCCATGACCTACGGAACTTCATTGAAGATCTCAAACCGGAATCTCATCTGGAGCTCGTGAGCATTTCCTTCCATTCCGACCATATTCAACTGGATCTTCCCTTCAATGTTATCATGGCCAAGTATCAAAAACAGGAGCATGGAGCCCTGGTCTCCTATACAGGAACAAAGGGAACTCAGCAGTTTTTAGAAGGATCTGATTTCCTGGACCTATTTCTCAACGACTTAAAAATAATAATTGGCTATCAGAAGACGGAGATTCAGAGTTTTCATGTGCATTTCAACGGAACCCTGGCCCACCTGAATTTTGGACTTTGGAGCCCTAAAATCCCGGTGAAAGGCTGCTCAATTCGAACATCCCGTCCATCAGAAGTGCTATCAATTCTACCAATTTTGGATCCAAAATCACTGGAATCTATATCAATTTCGAGTCCCGATGGTATCCAAGATATGGAAATCGATGAAATCGCAAAGTTGGAACAGTGGAAGAATCTGAAGACAGTTAATTTTCATAAATTGAAAATTCATACAGACCTGCAAAATTTCGAACATATGGAAACGGTTTTCTTCCATTGGAATTGGTTTTCGGGGCAGGAAATGATGAAAATGAGAGATGTAAGTTTGTCTGTAAGTGTGTCCGGATGTCCAGATGTGCTTGAGAGCGTAGTTCATCCAAAAGTTAGCTATCTCCATAGTATTCTTCTTGCCTGTCTTATGCTTTCGGTTTGTGCGGATGTCTGTGCATCTCGATGTCCTCCTTTCCTGTCCCTCCACTTCTAAAACTACCTACGTCATTTTCAGATGTTCCTAACCTCCCCCACCCTCTCTTCCGTCATAATCCACTGCCAATCTGTCAGCAAACCACAATACGACCAAGTATTGGGTGAACCATGGGAAGGAAGATCCCCATTTGGCACAACTCAATATCACTGGAATGTCAAGGACTCTAAAAGAAATCGTATTCTCAAAGTCTGTCTGTCTGGTTCATTCGAAAACTTCCTGATTTCGTTCAATTGGGCAAAGGAGAGGGATGGACCTTATAAGAGAATTGTTGTGTGATAATTTTGAATTTTTGTGTATTTCTTGTGAATTTTGATTCAATGAAAGTTGAACTGTTAATGTTTTACTCATTTTGTCCGGTAAGCTGGACGTTGAGACATACAGATGTTCAGGCATACAGGTATACAGACACACAGACAGAAACTCGGACATACAGACATGAGTATGGGCGTTCGGATAACCACACATCTGAACAAGCGGACATCCAGAAACACAGATGTACATAAAGACAGACACAGACACGGACATTTGGATACTCGGAAATACAAACATCCGGACATCCAGAAATACAGACATACAGGTACACAGACATCAGGACACCATGACATATGAAAATCGGTACATCTAGACATTTGTACTTCCAGACACTCGGGTCATTAGATTCACGGACATCTGAACATCTGGACACTTGGGAAACCAGAAATAAATACATACAGGTATACAGACATCTGGACATTCTTACATCCGGACAACTGGACACCTGGAAAACTGGAAATCTGGACATACAGTACAGGCATCCTGTCATACACACATCCGGACACACAAACATACAGGTGCAGACAGAAATCTGGATTTCTCAAAATCCAAACATCCGGATGCCCGGAAATACAGACATCTAGACATTCAGACATCTGGACACCTGGACATCTTAGCATATCTAGACATCCAGAATTACAGACATCTGGGCACGTTTTTTAAATAAGGGTTGTTACATTCCAATGATCACAAAAACTTCCTTTATTTCTTAATTTTTTTTTGAAATTTTTTGAAATAAAATAATTCAAGTTACGTCATACATTTTTTTGTTCCCTTATCTATTCGGAAATGAGGGAGTTAACTAGGTTTAACTGATAATTTCTTTCCTTCTTGGTCTCAAAATTTTTCACTTCATTCCTATCACCCACACCTACCCACCCGACCCTCAAGACCTATATTCTAAAATATATTTCAGAAGAAACAAATGAATGAAAATCAATGAAAATCTAGTAAATAGCGAATTAGTTCTAGTCTAGGAAACAAATTAGGACAAAAAAAATGAATTGAATACCAAAAACTCAATTTTCATTGCTTTTTTAGCTCTAACTCCATGCACCCGTCACACAAACAGCACTATTTTGTTCGCCTACTCCACGGATTCCCTTCAGTATGATGTCAATTCTGCCGTTGACCAAATTGTGTGGCTGGTACGACCAAGTTATGGGTACACCACATTTGCAAATGTCAGATTTGATGTGAAGAAACTGGAGGAAATTCAGTATCATCAGGATTTGAAGTGAGTTATCAGCAGTAATCCGATGCTGCCCCGAATCGTCTCTGATGGACCAGTTTAACCAGAGCAGGCTCTAAAGGACCTTCTTAACCCGGCATGGTCTAGTCCCCACTGACCCATTATGCTCCGATTTGGACAGAATTGAGATGATACAGCTTCTTTGGCCTAGTTCGGCACTCTCTAGACCATTTGGCCTGATTTGATCTAATTTAGGCCGTTTGGGACCTTGTGAATCATATTTGACACCGAAATTGACGGCAATTCATTTTCTATTTTGTATTTTATTTTCAGAAGTTTCAATGCATCTGTTTATGATCATCCTACCGATTCGACCATTGGTTATGGGGACAAAACTACTGGAAGTGATGTTTTTGAAATGATTGAGGTGAGAGCAGGACTGTCAGAAGGCCGGCCGCGGCCGGCCACGACTCACGGACATCTGGAAAGAAAAATTGATGCCTTTATTTGGAATTCCGGGTATACAGACACGGACATCTGGATACGCAAACCCACAGACATTTTATATGCATGAACACAGCATCCAGACATGCATATACACAGACAGACAAACAGGAAGACAAAAAACAAATATTCAAACATACAACTGTTCAGACAGAAGCACAGAAGTCAGGACACTTTTTTATATTCGGGAATACAGCTATATTCAACACCGGGCACCCAGAATTCTTCAAACACAGACCGCCATAAGTTTACAATTTCAGAAATTCCTCAACAACCAAAATCAGGCTCCATTGTGTGGCTCCATAATTTACGTCCTAGTGAAGCGGTACCCCAACACTGTTGATGTCACAAATCTTGTCAACAGACTTCGGGACAATCATGTCTTTGTGTTTTTCATCGTTCATACAGTATCCTCCGGTGGAAGCAGCACCCACGGATTATTTGACATGGCTTCTAGGACTAATGGATTCTGTATCTTTATGGATACTAGGAATTATTGGGTGGTAAGGATAGAAACTACAAACTACAAAGACTACAAACTCCAATGCTTCAGGTAGCCGGCAGTGGAACAGCAGTGATGTGGCGTCCCTATCAATTCCTGGCTCATAACTACATTGTCTCAGGCTCAGGAAGAATTGAACTCCCTGTATTCAGAACTCCGAATCCTAAGGCTTCCAGTGAACAAATGTTGGTTGTTATCACTGTTCAAGACCATGGTTTGTGCGATTTTTTGGAGATTTCAGCCAAAATGAAGGATATTTTCAGCAATCGATAATAATTTCGTCTTGTTGAACTATACGATTGCCAGTACTGATGGGAACTATACATTTGTCGGTCCGGATCAGGACAGTGGGGTGAGTATAGGGTACGAACTACATTGACTACAAACTACAATTCTACAGTACCCCCGATTTGGAAGTGGAATCATTGCTCAGCCTAGTGGAGTGAAGGGATTGACTGATTTGAAAATGACAATTGACTACAACTACCGTACAACCCAACAGCAAGTGATTGAAGTCAGGATGCATAGTAACTAGTGAGTTGATTTTTTGATGTCCGGATGTCCGATGGTGTGGCTGTCTGTGTACTTGTATGTTTGGATTTCCGAGTATCCGAATGTCCGGATGTCAGGAAGTTCGGGTTTCAAGGTGCCGGGCCATTAGAATGATTGTTTATATTTATTTCTGTATGTCCGGATGTCTTCATGTCTATATGTCTGTCAGTCTGAATGTGCGGATGCCAGGATGTCCATCGGTGTGTCTGCGTGTCCGGATGTCCACCTGTGTATCTGGATATCCGGATGTCCACCTGTGTGTCTGAATTTCCTGTTCTCCATCTGTGGTTCTGAATGTCCGGGTGTTCAATGTCTGTATTTTTGTATGTCTGTATGTCTGTATGTCAGGATGTCCGGATGTTTGACTGTCCGGTAGTCGGGATGTTGGCATGTTCAAACTTCCGGGTGTGTCCGAGTGTCCGAATATCCGGATGTCTGAATGTATGTTGGACCGAATTTCTGTGTGTCTGTTTCTCCGGATGTCCAAATGTCTGTATGTCCAGACATCCGACTGATAGGACGCCTGGATGTCCGGGTGTCTGTATGACTGAATGTCCAGATTTCGAGATGTCCAAATTTCCCGATTTCTGTCTGTCTGTCAGTAATTAATCATTATTTTCCAGTTACCACGACTTCATTCCATTTGCTACAACAGGTAAGCTCATGAGTACCCTAATAGAAGTGCACAACCTTCCGGGCATGCCCTTCAATTAGAGGTTAATAACTTCTTCAGACTATGGATGCACACGCCGTACCAACACCACGCTCCTCCTGGCCTACTCCACGGATTCCCTTCAATACGATGTGGATGTGGCACGTAGTCAGATTGTATTCCAAGCACAACCTCCCTTCTTTTATGGGATCACCACATTTGCTAATGTTAGATTTGATATGAAAAATGAGGAAGAGATACAGTATCATTCGGATGTTTAGTGAGTTGTTTTGGACATCCGGACAAACAGACAGACATACATTTCAGTGCCTTCAATGCTTCGGTGAATGCTCATCCTGTTGATGGTTCACTTGGATATGGGGATGCTACCACTGGAAGTGATGTTTTTAGAATGATTCAGGTTAGGATAGGCATTTGGATATACAGACAGACAGACAGACAGACAGAAATGCAGACATATTGACATACAGACAGACAGACATACAGACATCTGGATATTAAGACATGGAGACAGAAAGAAATACAGACTTCTAGACCTCGGATATCCGGACACACAGACAGACAGACAGACAGGCAGACAGGCAGACAGGCAGACAGGCAGACAGGCATGCATCTGGACATATACATAGATAGACGTAAAGATAGACATCTGGAAATCTGAACAAACAGACATCTGGAAATCTAGACAAACAGACAGACAGGCGGAAATCTGGACATCCAGACAAACCTACAGACACCTGGAGATCTAGAAAAACAGACAGACAGAAAGACATCTGGACGTCTAGACAAACAGACAGACAGACATCTGGAAATCTAGACGAACAGACAGACAAACAGATATCTGGACATCTAGACAAACTGACAGGCATACAGACATCTATAAATCTGGACAGACAGACGGACAGACGGAAAGCTGGACATCTAAAAAAACAGACGGACATCTGGATATCTAGACAAACATACAGACAGACATCTGGACATCTAGACAAACATACAGACAGACATCTGGACAGGCATACAGACATTCAGATATCTGGACAGACATACAGACAAACAAACAGACATCCAGACATACAGACATCCGGACATACAGACATACAGACATCCGGGCATCCGGACATCTGAGCATACAGACAAACAGACACCTGGACATACAGAAATACAGACATCTGGACATACAGAGCTTCAGACATCTGGATATCTAGACATCGAGACAGAAAGACAAACAAACTTATAGATGTTGGATACCCGGACACACAGACAGACATTTTCATTTCTAGAAATTCGTCAACAACACTCAAGCTCCCACCTGTGGATCCATCGTCTACGTGCTGGTGAAACGGTACCCGAATGACGTCGACGTCACCAATCTAGTCTCTCAACTCCGAGCAAATCACATTTTCGTTTACTTCATTGTGCACAATATTCCATCGGGTGGTACTACAACTGATCCGTTATTTGAAGTGGCTTCAAAGACAAATGGATTTTCGATTTTCATGGGAAATCCAAATTATTGGCTGGTAAGATTCATTCAAAATGGCGGGAGGTTTGAATTCTTCGGTTTCAGGTTGTCGACAGTGGATTGGCAGTGTTGTATCGACCATATCAGTTTATTGCTCAGAATTACCAAGTTTCCGGGGCAGGAAGGATCGAAATACCAACATTTAAGACCCCCAGTCCTTATAGTTGGGAGGAACAAGTGATGGTTGTCGTCACCATTCAGAATCATAGTAATTTTCCGAAAAAGTTATTTTTGACCAAAATGCTATTTCCAGAACTCGATAGCAATTACGTTTCATTGAACTACACGGTTTCCGCTGCAGATGACGGAAGAGTCATTTCTACCGCTCCGGATACTGGAATTATGGTCAGTTCTGTTAGTTTTGGGATGGACATCCGGATAGACAGACATCTGGACATCCGGGTGTACGGATGTACGGATATCTGGATATCTCTTTTTTTTTTCGTGAAAACCATTTGGCACTTAGACATCTTGAAGTTCGGATAACCGGATGTCTGGCAATCAGGACATCTGGACATCTGGAGATTCGGTTATCTGGACATCCGGACATTCGGAAATCTGGAGATTCGGAGATTCCTAAACCTAGACACCCGGACTTTGT
The DNA here is from genome assembly GCA_000143925.2 of Caenorhabditis brenneri. Taxonomy (NCBI): domain Eukaryota; kingdom Metazoa; phylum Nematoda; class Chromadorea; order Rhabditida; family Rhabditidae; genus Caenorhabditis; species Caenorhabditis brenneri. Next base: position 23,297 of record GL379895.1, on the reverse strand, counting down.
TCACCTGGACATCTTCACATCTGGGCATCTATGCAATTGAACATCCGGATATCTGAAGATTTGGAAATCGTGAAGTTAGGATATCCAGAAATCCGGACATCTAGGCATCTGGACATTTGGACAAACACACCCTGTTTCAGAACATTCGTTTCGGATCCGGTATCATTGATTACCCTCAGTTGAACGGAACAACTGGTTATAAAATGACCATCGACTACAACTACCGTACCACCCAGCAACAAGTGATTGAAGTCAGAATGTACAGTGGCTTGTGAGTTTGGAGAAATAGGAGATGTTTTTGAAAGAAGACACATTTTTTTCAGCTACAACGACTTTGTTCCATTGCCTGCAAATTAATTTTGTCATGGATTTTTATCAAAAATTTTTTTCAATAAATATTTTTTTGGCTTATGTCAAAAAAATAATCATTTCACTTGGGGTTTCGTGTTGAATTCTGAAAATTCTGACAGATTTGGCCCGTTTTTCCTCTTACTATGTCTGTCAGTATGTCTGTTTATCCGGATGTCCATATACCTGCATTTCAATGGAACAGACTTGATGTTAGAACTTCCTGAGCTTATGCATACTGTTTTGGCACGATAAATGTCTGTCTGCTTATCTGTTTGTCCGGATGTCTTCAACGTTACTTATCTGTCTATTTGTCTGTCTGTATGTCCGGGTATCCGTATCTCCGATTGTCTGTAGTGTATCTCAATAAGTTTGGCTGCCCGTGATTATAATTTTGTTTCCTCTTGATGTCCAGAAGTCTGTCTGATTGTCCGGATGTTCATTTGCGTCCTATGCCTGTATGTCTGTATGTCTGTATGTCTGTATGTCTGTATGTCTGTATGTCTTTATGTCTTTATGTCTGTATGTCTGTATGTCCGGATGTCCGGATGTCTGTATGCCCGGATGTCTGTGTGTCGGATGTTTGCATGTCCAGATGTCCGCTTGTTCGGATGTCTGTATGTCCGGATGTCTGTATGTCCAGATGTCTGTGTGTCCGTGATTCTGTATGTCCGGATGTCTGTTTGTCCGGATGTCTGTGTGTTTGGATGTCTGTATGTCTGTATGTCTGTATGTCTGTATGTCTGTATGTCCGAATGTCTGTATGTCCAAATGTCTGTATGTCCGGATGTCAGCATGTCTGGATGTCTGTATGTCCGGAATTTTGTTTGTCCGGATGTCCATTTGTGTCCTCTCTCCCCCCACACGCTTTCTGTCCACATGTCTTCGGTCTCTGTGACTCCCCCGTGTCCCCGGTAAACAGAGAGAGTATACGCCACTAAAGAGAAATAGACAGTGAAAGAAAAAAAAACACATGGACACAAAACACGTCGCCACAAAACACGTCTTTCGCAATGTGTTTTTTTGAGAAGAAGAAAAAGTCAGATTTGGATATGGAATTTCGCAATAATAGGCTCCGCCCCTTTCTGGGGGTGTCTAGGAGATGGAGCAGCAGTATATAAGGATTGGAGATATTCAGAAGTAAGTTGGTTTTTTTTTTGAACGATTTCCTCTTTTTCTCAATAGATTTGCACTATTTTTCGACCAAAAAAGCCTTTTTTTGTTTTCTCATTTTTTGTGGGTTCTTGAGCAAATTTTGTGAGGTAAAACGGCTCCAAATTCCTTGAATTCCTCCAAAAAACCCAACCAACAAACCAGAATTTCCAGAAAAATGGTGAAAGAAATCGTGAGCATTCAACTCGGTCAATGTGGAAATCAAGTGGGTCTGAAGTTCTGGGAGACCATCTCCAAGGAGCATGGGATCAAGAATGATGGGACTGCTGAGGGTGCATCCCCGGAACAATTGGAGAGTGTTGGGATGTATTTCGAGAGGAATAGTGGTGAGTTGTAGGATATCTGGACAACGGGACAGACAAACAGAGAGACAGACAGATATATGAACATCTGTATGTTTAGATGTACAGAAATCCAGCCATCCAGATCCTACGGATTTTGAATTCTGGACATCTGGACTTCTGTACATACAGACAGCCAGACAGATAGACAGCTGGCCATCTAGACAAACAGGCAGACATACAGACATCTGGAAATCTGGACAAACAGACAGAAATACAGACAACTGGAGATCTAGACAAACAGACAGACAGACATACATCTGGACATCTAAACAAACATACAGACAGACAGACATCTAGGCAGACTGACATTCAGACATCTTGACATCTAATCAGACATCCAGACACCTAGACATACATCCAGACAGACACCTGGACGTCTAGCCAGACAGACAGACACCTGGACATGTAGACAAACTGACAAACAGACAGACATCCGGAAATATAGACAAACAGACAGACAGACAGACAGTCTCCTGGAAGCCTTAAAGCTGAACGAAAATCATTCCGACACCTGAAAATCAGGATATTTGGACACTCACACCTAGATTTTAGAGGACTAACTGACATCCGGACAAACAGACTAACAGAACCCTTTCCCAAGCTCAACTATCTTTTTCCAGCTTGCAAGTACATCCCCCGATGCATCCTCATTGACCTGGATCCCTCATCCAAAGACTCCATTCTCTCCCAACCAATTGGTCAACTCTTCAACCCGGATAACTTTGTCATGGGCAAAAACTCTGTCGGAAACAATTGGGCAAGAGGGCACAACACGGAAGGAGCCCAACTACTTCCAGATATTCTTACTGTAGTTAAGAAGGAAGCGGAGAAGTGCTCCAGTCTCCATGGCTTCCAGGTCATCCATGGGATTGGTGGAGGCACTGGATCCGGGTTGGGAGCTCTTCTGATTCAGAAGCTTCGAGATGATTATTCTGACAAGACCATCACCACATTTACCGTATTCCCGAGTTCAAAAATGTCGGATACGGTAGTCGAGTGTTATAATGCCACGTTGACAATTGGAGTGTTGATGGAGAAGGTCAATGAGACCTTCTGTTTTGATAATGAGGCAATGTATGGGATTGGCCAGAGGGTTTATGGTCTTCAGAAGCCATCCTTCGAGGAAGTGAACCACTGGATTGCTCTTGCTATGTCAGGAATCACTAGTGGACTAAGATTTTCTTCTTCCAGTCAGGATAACGTCCAGAAGACCCTAGGACCTCTTCTTCACTTCTACATCCCGGGATTCGCTCCATTGGCTGGGAATGAGCTGAATGTCGAGGAATTGATCAAGAGAGTCTGCAAATCGAGCAATATGATGGTGGCATGTGACCCTGTCAAGGGGAAATACTTGGGAGCTGATGTGATTTTTAGAGGGGAGTTGGAGATGAAGGTTGGTTTTTTGTGGGGGTTGGAGCCCCAATTTGAGGACTTTGGGGCCTGAGAGTAGAGCTTTTGAGCCAAATTTCAGAGTTTTGGGTCAGGAATTGATGGTTTCTAGCCTAAAACTAGATTTTTTCGCCCTAGAATGCTAAAATTCGCGGGTTTTAGGGCTCAAAACGATGGTTTTTTAGAACAAATTTAAGAATTTTTGAGTATTATATTTTTTGATTTTTTTCGGCCCAAGACTAGAAAAATAGGTTCTTAGAGCAAAATGTAGGGGAATTCGAGCCTGAATACAACGATCTGGAGCAAAACTGAAAGTTTTGGGCTCTAAATTTTAAATTTTAGGGACTAATAATTATAGATTTTTCAGCCTAAAACTGATGATTTTGAGGCTAACAAAATGCGATTGCGATGAACTTTCAGGCTTAAAATTGAGTTTCTTCAACCCAAAAATCGCCAATTTTACATCCGAAATTCTAGAACCGAGACTTGAAAATTAGGATATTGAGTCGGAAATCTGAGTATTTCGACCTCAAATTCATTGAAATTTGTGCTAAATCTTAGAAGCTTTCCCACCCCAAGTTACACATTTTTAGTTTCAGGAAATCACCGACAAAATGGCTTCTACCCCGGGAGTTCCCAAGAATGCCAAAGCTTCTCTCTGCAAAACACCACCAGCTGGATTGATGGCTGCCGCCACTCTGGTGGCCAACTCCACTGCCATTCAGGAGATGTTCAAGAGAATTTCTGGGGAATTCAGTGGTGAGTTAAGGGGGGAGGAGACATCCGGAAACACAGATAGACAGATAGACAGACAGCCACATCGACAAACAGACAGATATGCAGAAATCCGGATATACGTAGGACCAGGAAGTAGAGTTCCCAGACATCCTGACATCCGGACATTCTGAACATAAACCCATAAAAACGGATACTTGGACTGACGGACATCCGGGCATCCAGACATCCAAACATCGATATAACACACATACAGGCACACAGAACCCTGCATATCTGATCACCCGGACATACAGACACACATGCAGACAAAATTTCAGTAATTTCCAATTTTCAGAGCTCTTCAATCGCAAGGCCTTTCTTCAGTGGTACCTGGAAAAAGGAATGGACGAGACAGACTTCACAAAGGCTCACAAGAAATTGGAGGGGCTCATTCAGGAGTACCAGAAGCATCATAACACCCTTGATCAGTGAACTAATCTGATTTCTTTGCTGTCTTTGTCAAGTTTTTGTCAAAACTGAATAAAATTATTTATCAGTCTGAATAATCGGAATTTGGTACACAATTAGCACGAGAAAATGAGATAGTGTATCTCGAAAATGTGATAGACACGATGAGAAATTTTCGATTGGGCATGTTCAAATACCACTCAAAACAGTCAATTTCCTTCTTTTGGGACTCCCCGAATATTTGCATAAATGAGTTTTTGAATTGAGTGTCGTCTCCATTGTCAAGGATTCCATAACGGATTTCGAAGGATTTCAGAGTTGGGGAGGTGAGGAACTTCTGGAAAATTAAGCATATTTGGATATACGGATGAACAGATAGACAAATCATAGGACAGACAGACCGACAGACAGACATACAGATAGCCATCCGAACATGCAGGGGTGCAGCGAGAACGACAGACAGGTGCTGGACATCTGGTCACCCAAACAGGCAGAACGCAAAGATAAACCGGAAATCAGTCATTGCGACATCCAGACATCCGGACATCTCCCCGGATAGACAGACATTCAGAAACCGCTGTTTTAAGATTCAGAGAAAAAAAAAGAGATTTACAAGGGAAGTCTTTGACGGAGCGGCTTTAGGATCACGTATAAACTTGCATAGACGTAGTTTCAGACATGTACAACCAACTTATGAAATAAAAACCGGCTAAATATTTTTTGGAGCCGAGTTGTGAGCTCTCGAATTTTTGCTCACTCTAAAAAATAGCGAAAACACTATTCTCCCGGGCGCTAGCTCATTTTAACGATTAAATTATTCAACATATTGCTTTTTATGCTTACTAAACTTAATTTGAATGATCAAAAAATTCGAAAAAATTTTGAAAAAAAAATTTCCTACCCAATGTATGGCCAAAATGTGGTCTGGTTCGAAAAAAAAGTTTTCGAGTTTTTGATCGGAAATCATTCACATGGGCCTATAAAAGATGGAATTCCACTCAAATTGTCAAAAAAACTTCTCTAACCTGATTCATGATGATTAGGAATGAATACAAAAAATTCAAAAAAAAATTACATGCAGTGGGAACCGAACCCACAACCTCTCGCACCACAACCGGCGCGCTTCACCGCTGCGCCACCAGAGATGTTTACTACTGGGTCAAGAGAAAGTAGACTATCCGCCAGAGGTCCGCCTGGCCGAGTGAACCCTTAACCATAGCGAAAATTCGAGAGCTCACAACTCGGCTCCAAAAAATATTTAGCCGGTTTTTATTTCATAAGTTGGTTGTACATGTCTGAAACTACGTCTTTGCAAGTTTATACGTGATCCTAAAGCCGCTCCGTCAAATACTTCCCTTGTTAGACATCCCAGACCCCTGGACATCCGTCTGTACTGAAATCTGAGTATCCGGATGTCCAACTGCTTGGGGGATCAAACTTGTAGACATCCGGAGACACAGAAAAACATTGGGACATACAGACAGACATCTGGACACACAGACAGGCATCCGGACAAACATGCAGACATCCAGACGCACATACAGGCATTCGGACACACAGACAAACATTCGGACGCACAGACAGAGATCTGGATACACAGAAAAATATACAGTCTGGAAATACAGATATAAAGACAGACAGGCAAACATTCGGACACACAGACAGACATCCAGACACACAGACAGACTTCCGCACACTCAAACAGACAGACATCCGGACAAACAGACGTACATCCGGACAAACAAACAAATGTACAGTCTGGAAATACAGATATACAGACATACATACAGACATCCGGACGCACAGGCAGACAAACATCAGGACACGCAGACATACATTCAGACATACCTCTTTCAAAAGTGACAATTCTTGAAAACTCAAATATGTGATATAAGTTTTGAGAGTGGAAAAATGCCAAATATTCTGAATGGGACCTGCTATCCTAATGTTATCAGTGAACAGCTCTTCCGCCTGTTTCCACTGCTCCAATTCCATTAATTCCTCTGTTTTGACATTGTCATAGGCGTCCCATCGTGATGTCAAATGAATAGACTTCAGGGATTTCGGATCGAAATGTTTGAGAATTTTGAGAAGTCTATGAGGATTTCCATCGAATCGGATATTGATTGATTTTAGTTTATTTTTCGAATTTTCCAAAATTTTTTCGATTTCTGTCATGAATTCTTTTTTGTCCGGCTCAAAAGAGACTTCATCGATGCTTAGACAGAAAAAGTCCATTTTGGATTTCTGATTCTCCAAGATTAATTTGAAGTCCCTGAAGAAAAATTCGAGGTACTGGTCCCCAGTTATTTTTCGATTTCTGATCGGTTTTCCATATTTATACTTATGAAATTGAAGAAAAATTGCCTTGGTAATTGGGGAGTGTAGGGTAAATCCAATAGAATTGGAGTGCCATTGAATTCTGATGAGACTGATTTTGTAGTCCGGTTTGGTGTCGTCGATGAAGTGACGGAGGTCTCGACACACTTTTCGGAGCGTTAGACTGGAAAAATGGAATGTTTAGGAGACAACTGGACATCTGGAAATACTTATGGACATACAGACTTTCAGACATCTGAAAACCCTGACGGGTAGAAAGACATCCAAATGACAAGGCAACTGGATATCCGGACGCTTGAACACATGAAAATCTAGACCTTCTGAGCCTCTAGACCTCCAGACATCCGGACATCCGGGAATCTGGACATCCAGGAGTTCGGGCTTACAGACAGACGGGAATCTGGATATCTGGACATTCGGATGGCTGGACAGACATCCGGACACCCTGACATACAGACACCCAGACATCCGGACATCCAGACACACAGACATCCAGACGTACAGACAGACAGACATCCGGACATCCGGACATACAGACATCCAGACATACAGACATCCGAAAATATAGACATTCGGACATCCAGACAGCTGGACATACTGACATACAGACATACAGACATACAGACATACAGACATACAGACACACAGACATACAGACATACAGACATACAGAACTCACATGGAACGGAAATCCGCCTTCTCCAACACCTTCTTCAATGCGATTTCAGGAAATTCGAGTAGAGAAATTGGAGTTATTGGCATTTTTCGGAACAAACTAAAAATGCAGTAGAAAAAGGAAAAAAAAAGTGAAGGAATACACACAGAAATGGTGAAAGACGATTTTTTCATTTTGATAAGAAAATGGAGCGAGAGAGAGAGAGAGTGAGAGAAAGACGCAGACAGAGAAAGTTGCGAAATTTGTACACACGATGCTGTTCAAAGCAAACAAACAGTCTGTCTGTATGTCTGCAAGCCCGGATGTCTGGATGTCTGTATGGGATGTCCGAAGGCCTGTATTTCTGCATGTCCAAATATCTAAATGTTTCTATGTCTAGATGTCTATATGCCCAGATGTCCAGTGGTATGTGTGTCCGGATGTCCGGATGTCTGTACTTGCAGATGTTCAGATGTCTGTATGTCCAGATTTCCAGATATCCGTATCTCACCGTCTCGTTAGCCGAGCTGTTTATCTGTCGGGTTGGCTGTATGTCCGGATTTCCAATTGTCTGTACGTCCAGATCTCCGGATGTCTGTAGGTTTGAATATCCAGACGCCGGTTGGTTTGGTTATCTTGATGACAAGTTGGCTACAATCCAACGGATACTGTCTGCGTAATTGAATATCTGTCTGTGTGTCCGAAGTTCTGTATGTCTGTTCGTCTGTATGCCTGGATGTCTGTCTGTCCGTATGTCTGTTTGTCTGTATGTCCGGATGTCCAGAGGTCTGTATGTCTGTATGTCCAAATATCTAAATGTTTATATGTTCAGATTGTCTGACCAGATGCCTGCGTGTACGGATGTCCGGGTCTCTTCACGCCCAGATTTCCAGAAGACTGTATGTCCGGATGTCCAGAAACCTGTATGTCCAGATTTCCAGACTCCCGTACCTCTGGACTTCGTAGTCGAGCTGTTTGTCTGTCCGGTTGCTAGTATGACCGGATGTCTAAATCCCAAATTTATCCAAGTGTCCAGATGTCGGCTAGGTCGGCTCTCTCGATAACAAGATGGATACAATACCACTTAAAAAGACAGTCTGTCTAATTGAATATCTGTCTGTGTGTCCGGAGGTATGGATGTCGGTATGTCTGTATGTCTGTATGTCTGCTTGTCTGTATGTCTGTATGTCTGTCTGTCCAAACCTCCATATATATGAGTTCGTCTGTCTGAATATCTGAACTTCTGTCTGCCTGTCTGTCCTAATATCCAGATATCCAGATGTCTAAAAGAGGTTCTCTATTATAGAAACCCAAAGGAGTACCAATCTTTGCACCGGAAACGACCCCTCTTCAAGTTTCGTAACATTATAAAACATTCGTAATTTTTTCAACATCTTTATCTATCTTTTTTCTACGTCACAAAGGCTATTATCAGCTACAAAAAGAAATATAAAAGTCCAAGAAGTTGTCTTAGTATTCGTATCACCTTCCAATCGGTCTTATCAGTTTATTATCTTTGAACTGATAGCATCACAAAATGCCATCTTTGATGTTGTTTCTATTTTTTTTTCTTTGTCAAAGAATATCTTTCTTTTTCTGTCACTGATCTTTATCAATTGATACTGGGGGCTGGAGGGAAGGAGAGGGTGATATCATTAGTACTATTTTTGAGATTTTTTTCTTGTGTTTTGATTTATTTAGAATTTTGCAGTATACCGTAAATCCTGTATTTGAAGCACACCTTTATTAGAAGCACACCTGTAATAGACGCACACCCTCAGACCCCCTACGAAAAATATACGCACACCCTGTAATAGAAGCACACCTGTAATAAGCGCACATCCTGTTATAGACACACACCCCGTTTTAAACACACGTTTTTGTGCTTTTGTACGTCGTCATATTTGGCTCACGGTTGCAGAGGGGTTTCAAGAAAGGCGATTTTTTCGATAAAATGATGTTTTACTCTGTTAGTTCGGATTGAAATGAAGAAAATTGATGTTTTTGACAATTTTATGTGAAAATTGAACATTTACGGAAGCGGTTCCCAAAAAAAATTTGATGAAAGTTGTCTGAAATTTTCATTCCGGACCGACCGGAAAAGACAATTTTTTCTAAAAAAAAATGATCGAAAAATAGAAGCACACCCTGTATTAGAAGCACACCTGTAATATACGCACACTCTCGCGACCTATCTGAAAAATAAACGCACATGTGCGTCAAATACAGGATTTACGGTATTTCCCGTTTTTCTCCAAAAATTTTTTGATTTTTCAAATTTTTTTGAGATTGTTCCGGTTTTTTTTTGTTTCCTCGATTTTCTTTTTCCTTTCCAAAATGTTGAACTTGACTTCCTCCAAAATGAACATGGATTTAGGTAACAAAACATGAAGGCTATCGCAAGAATATGGAAGCCAATAAACAAGTTCTTGAATCATAACGAGGTTGGTTTTCTGTCTTTCCGGATGTCTGGAAGTCTGGATGTCTTTATGTCTGGATATCCGAACGTCAATCTGTATGTTTTTCCGACTGTCCGGAAGTCCGACCGTAGGGATGCCTGGTTTCCTGGATGTCTGGTTGTCCTGATTTCCGGATATCCGGCTTTCCTTATGTATGTCTTGACTGATGTCTGTATGTCTGAAAATCTGTATGTCAGGATGATTGTACGTCTGAGTGTCTGGAAATCGAGCTGTCAGTCTGCCAGGATTTTCGGTTGTCCGCATGCCCAAATGTCCGGATGTCCATACCTTAGAATATCTGAACGTCTAGATATCCGAATGTCTGGATGTCCCGATGTCCTGATGTCCGGTTGCCTTTATGTCTGCCTGATGTCGGTGTCCGAATTACTGTTCAATTGGGTGGTTGTCCGGTGAACTCATGTCTGTCTGTCTGTGTCTTTGTTTGTCTGTATGTTCGACTGTCTCCGTTCCTGTTCATCTTCGAGTATCCCGATTCGGTCCGCTTTTTGTGTTGAAACTGATGTCTGTCTGTCTGTCCGGATGTTTTCTTTTCCGGATTTCTATTCGATAAACTAGTGCGTCAGAGATCTATTTGTTCTCCTAACTTTAAAGTGTTTGTCAGTCTTCATATCTGTCTGTCTGTCTGTCTGTATATCCAGATGTCTATTTCAGTTCAACTCAATAATCACCGTTTCCCTCCTATTCATCTCCTCCTACACTGCCATCGTCACCCTCTTGGGTCAGAATTTTTGTGAGTTCTTCTGAATTTCCAATTTCCCCTAATTCCGTTATTTCAGTAAATCCCTTGGCAGAAAAGTATTCTCCAGCTGAAAAAAATGAGACAGTTCGAACAATTTTCGTGATATTCATTCTTCTTTTCGCGGGTCTTTTTGCCACAAGAACATCGAAATTATTGAGATTACCACAACTTTTTGGTAAGGGATATCCGGACATCCGGACACACAGACAGAATATTTCTTTTTTTATTTTTTTCAGGATGTCTATTGATTGGAATAGTGATTCGGAATATTGAAATTCTCAATCAATTTTTTGAATTGCCGCCATTTCTGGAGACAATGATTCGAAAAGTTGCATTGACAATGATTGTTATTCGATGGGGACTTGCCACTGATTTACACTTTTTATTCAGGAATTCTGTGAGTTAGGACGAGAGGACAAACTGACACACAGATAGATTTCTAGAGAAAAAGAAAGTGAATTCCAGATAACACCCGTATCGATTGCTTTGATATCAGTAATTGGAGAGATTATTGCAGTCACAGCTGCCTCTTTTTTCATTCTCAACATCTCTTTCATCATGTCCGTTTTTTGCGCGTAAGTCTTGTTTTTTTTAAGGTACCAATACTCTCAAAATACTCTTTAAAAAAAGCTCTGAAATCCCGTAAAAACGACATGAACCACCCTAAATTTACTGAATTTACCCAAAATTACCACAGGAAAGTCTGAAAATTCCCCTAAAAACCCCTAAAAATTCCAGATTGATCCTGGTGATAGTGTCCCCAGCAGTGACAGTTCCATCAATGATATCATTCAAAGAGGCGGGATTGGGAGAGATGAAAAAGATACCAGAGAATGTATTGGCTGTCTGTTGTGTTGATAATCTATTCTGTGTCATTCTATTCATGGTTCTTTCTTCTATTGTTTTCACTGATGGTGAGTGGACTGGGGGATGGTTTGGCGAGGGATTTGAAATTGAGTTCCTGAAGGTATTCTTTACTAGAATGATGAGCCCGGTTATGAATAAGTCATTATTGTTATACATAAGAAGTTCCAGTCACAATTAAGTCTCAAAATTTTGGAAAATGAATGAAACTCGAAATTCAGTTTAGTTCAAAAATCTTCAAATGTGCGACCAGAGCTCGGCTCAAGAACCGCTAAACCCTGGCTCAAGAATCCCAAACTTAGCTCTCCAATGTCCCCGATTTCAGTGTTTTTTCAAAACAAAATTGTTTTTAAGCCTCCTTATTAGACTTATGAACCTCTAGTTTCGGTACAGAAATCCCTAATTTTATTCAAAGCCACCCTTCGATTTCGTGCTCAAAAATCTCCAGACAAACACTAGAATTTCTCTATTTTTCGCTCGAAAACCCTGAAATTCAGCTCTCAAAGACCCCTAGTTTCCATATACTCTCACAATAAATATCCATTTCCAGCCTCGATCTCCACAACAATCCTTCTTAACATTGGAACAATTCTACTAGGAATCCTTGGAGGTCTATTGATCGGATTCATTTTATGGATATTTCCTCAATCGAATACTCCAAATACAGAATTAACTCGAGTATTATTGATTGGAACAATATCGATTTCATTAATGATTGGAACATATTTAATCAAATATTCATGTTCTGGATTCATTTCCACATTAATAATCAGTTCAATGTGTTCAATGAAATGGAAGAGCAATCACAAATTGAAAACAATCGAATCGACGTTTAAATTCATTTGGGAATCATTCGCCCTTCCACTTCTTTTCATTTGTCTTGGCATCAAATTCCAATTCTCTACTGTAAGAATATTCTAGAATTCATTAGAAATAACACTTCATTTTCAGTTAACACTGGAAATAGTTCTCCTATGTATCTCAGTCATTTCGATTGGTCTCCTTGTCAGAACTGTCTCCGTAATGGCAGTTACTCACTTCTCAAATTTCAATTTCAATGAGAAAATTGTGATCGCATTGAGTTTGTTGCCAAGAGCCACTTTTCAGGTTTGTGAGGTCTGCTAGGCACTGTAATTGAAGACAATTCAGGCTGACCTTGCCCCAACCCTTCTCATCATGGCTACTCCCTTTCCTGATAAGGCGAAAGATGTTGAATTGATTATGAAAGCAGCAATTCTTTCGGTTTTGGTCACTGCTCCAATCTTTGATATACTGCTGAATTTGGTGGGAAGGAGGTGTTTGAAGAGGAATGACTCGCAGGTAAAAATTATGGAAAAAAATTTCTAAAATTTTCGCGGAAAATTTGCGTCGTTTTCGCGCGATTTTCAGCAGGGAATTTCTTGAAAATGAGTTTTTTTCAACCCATGCAAAAATTTTTTTGTTTTCTTTTGCGCTTTGGACACACCATCAAAAAATCATTAAAAAAAAACAAAAAAATGTTGACGGGTATCAGAACGGATATTATCGATTCATGGTTATTCAGAGCCCAGTGATCCGTATGAAGTCATCACAAAACCCGTTAGAAAGATTGAACTAGCACGTTGCGGCGTGTTGTTTGCGCACACTAACCACTGCGCCATGTGTTGCAACCCCGCTGTCTCTTCCTCTGACCGCTTATATATCTTGTGTAGTTGAGGGAAGGCTACCCTGGATAGCAGAATGAGAATCGTAGTTTTGAGACCTGTCAGTAGCCGGGATTCGGAGAAAATTGGGAATTTGAATAGATGAAGTTGTGGAGAAAATAAATCTCTATCGAATGATATAAGTTTCATTAGGGGTTCTATCAGAAATTATGCACCAAAGAGCTGGAAAAGTAAAGCTCTCAATACAAATTTCTCTGTTTTTTCATAAAATTCGATAGAGAATCGTTTTTCTACAATTTCATATCAGTTTTGTATCAGTTTTATTCGAAAGCATGGCCCCAGAACTAGGATTCTGATTCGGTCAGCATAAATTTGCCGCATTTCGGCAAATTGCCAGCAAAAACGGCAATTTACCAGAAAGTTTGGCAAGCTGCCTGAGAAAACGAAAATTGTTTGCTTGCCGAGCGCTGAGCAACTTGCCCTTTGCTTGCCGTAAGCATTAAGCAAGCAAACGGCAAGTTGCCATTCCGGAAATCGGCAGCTTGCCCATAATTCCTTGAGAACTAGTTTTTCCAGGTGGCTCCCCTTGCCGAAGAGTCATTTCTCAACCTGAACCGAAGGAGTAATAACGGAACATTCGTGGAAAATTCAAGGACAAACACCAATGATCTCAATGGGACTTTCGTGGGAAAGTGTTGATGTATTTTTTGTTTTTTTATTGTATTTTCTGGACCCGATTTTTTTTTCTATGAAATTTCCGTCAAAAAGAAACTGATATGGATTTATTCTTATCACGAAACCTACCAGAAATTCGAAATAAAATTTCAAAAACAGAGATCGGTTTCAATTGCTCATCTCTATTGAGGTAACCGCAGGGTTGAGTGGCTCATCATCAGGGGAAACTCCTTTTGGTTTGTCCATTGGTAGCTGAAATAATATTGAAATTAGATCTCAGAAAATATTATCGTGACTCCGAACATCATTAATCTAGATGATGAGCATTTTTAAACTTTGTGTGTTTTTATAACCCGGAGGTCTTCCTATATGGTGCTACCCCGCATTAGAACTAGTCGCATTAGAACTGTCCCGTATTAGAACTTTCCGGATCAGAACCGGGTTATATTGAAGCTCCCAGTTGCGACTCGAGGCTGAATTTTCGTACAGAATATGCCATTGTGGCCGTAAACGTTTCGTCAATTTTTCGCGTTTCCAGATACTTCGGAAGTACCCGGTTCTGATCCGGCCAGTTCTAATACGGGTCAGTTTTGATGCGGCCAGTTCTAAAGCGGGGTAGCACCTCCTATATGACCCGTTAGATTCACAAAAATCCGAATGTCTGTATGTCCAGATGTCCCATTATCTTACCTCTCTGCCATTTTTTCCTAAACATCTTCTTCCCACCAAATTCAGCAGTATATCGAATATGGGAGCAGTGACCAAAACCGAAAGAATGGCTGCTTTCATGATCAATTCAGCATCTTTAGCCTTATCAGGGAAGGGAGTAGCCATGATGAGAAGGGTTGGGGCAAGATCAGCCTAAAATGTCGTCAATTACAGTGCCATGCACACCTGACAAACCTGAAAAGTGGCTCTTGGGAGCAGACTCAATGCGATCACAATTTTCTCATTGAAATTGAAATTTGAGAAGTGAGTAACTGCCATTACGAAGACAGTTCTGACAAGGAGACCAATCGAAATGACTGAGATACATAGGAGAACTATTTCCAGTGTTAACTGAAAATGAAGTGTTATTTCTAATGAATTCTAGAATATTCTTACAGTAGAGAATTGGAATTTGATGCCAAGACAAATGAAAAGAAGTGGAAGGGCGAATGATTCCCAAATGAATTTAAACGTCGATTCGATCGTTTTCAATTCGTGATTGCTCTTCCATTTCATTGAACACATTGAACTGATTATTAATGTGGAAATGAATCCAGAACATGAATATTTGATTAAATATGTTCCAATCATTAATGAAATCGATATTGTTCCTATCAATAATACTCTTGTTAATTCTGTATTTGGAGTATTCGGTTGAGGGAATATCCAGAGAATGAATCCAATTAAAAGACCTCCAAGGATTCCTAACAAGATTGTTCCAATGTTAAGAAGGATCGTTGTGGAGATCAAGGCTGAAAATTTCTGACTTGTTGGAGGAAAAAGTACAAACTAGGGGTTCTTGAGAGCTGAATTAGGCGCTTTTGGAGTAAAAAATCGAGAACTTCGGAAAAAAAGATTTTGAAGTGAAGAATCTGAGCTGAAACTATAGGTTCTAGAGTCTAAAATAATGGCCGGAAATACAGTTTCATTACGGGAAAAACGCCGAAACCATAGACCTTGGAGAACTGATCTTGGGGTATTTTGAGGCTTAGTTTAGCAATTTTTGAGCAGAGCTTTGAGCCCATACGTGAAGATTTTTGAGCACGACCTCAAATGTAACAAGAGATTCTAGAGTGCTAAATAAGGGGTTTCTAGCCAAAAATTAGGTTTTTTGAGCTCAAATGGAAATTAAAGTCTTCATTCTAACGACAAGTTTTCATGCATTTTTCCGAATTTTTTACCCAATTTTGGCTGCTTCTAATGAATCCCAGATAAATCTAGAACCTCAATTTCAAATCCCCCGCCAAACCGCTCCCCAGTCCACTCACCATCAGTAAAAACAATTGAAGAAAGAACCATGAATAGAATGACACAGAATAGATTATCAACACAACAGACAGCCAATACATTCTCTGGTATCTTTTTCATCTCTCCCAATCCCGCCTCTTTGAATGATATCATTGATGGAACTGTCACTGCTGGGGACACTATCACTAGGATTAGTCTGGAAATTGGAGGGATTTTAGGAATTTTTAGTTGTTTTTATGTCATTTTTACTGGATTTTGGAGCTTTTTAGAGCATTTTGAATATATTCGTAACATAAAAATCAAAAACTTACGCGCAAAAAACCGCCATGATAAAAGAGATGTTTAGAATGAAAAAAGAGGCAATTGTGACTGCAATAATCTCTCCAATTACTGATATCAAAGCAATCGATACGGGAGTTATCTGGAATTTTCTTTTTCCTAGAAATCTATCTGTGTGTCAGTTTGTCCTCCTGTCCCAACTCACTGAATTCCTGAATAAAAAGTGTAAATCAGTGGCAAGTCCCCATCGAATAACAATCATTGTCAATGCAACTTTTCGAATCATTGTCTCCAGAAATGGCGGCAATTCAAAAAATTGATTGAGAATTTCAATATTTCGGATCACTATTCCAATCAATAGACATCCTGAAAAAGATATCTGTCTGTGTGTCCGAATGTCCGGATATCCCTTACCGAAAAGTTGTGGTAATCTCAATAATTTCGATGTTCTTGTGGCAAAAAGACCCGCGAAAAGAAGAATGAATATCACGAAAATCGTCCGAACTTCCTCATCTTTTTCAGCAGGGGAGTCACGATCTGCCAGGGGATTTACTGAAATAACGGATTTAGGGGAAATTGGGAATTCATAAGTACTCACAAAAGTTCTGACCAAGGAGAGTTACAATAGCAGTGTAGGAAGAGATGAATAAGAGGGAAACGGTGATTATTGAGTTGATCTGGAATAGGAGAGACACATCCGGAAGTACAGATATACAGACAGACAGACAGACAGACAGACATTCATACCTCTGTATTATTGAAAAATGTGTGTATTTTTGCAAAACAAGTCATGGTTTGGTCTGGAAAAAAAACTTCCAAAAAAAAGAAAAGAAAGAAGAAAAGAACTTATCAGTTACCTAATTTTATTAACCATAGATCATTTCCGACAAAAAAATGTGCGATGGTAAGAAAAATGAGTCTTGCAAGACCAAATTATCATTGGAAAATAGACAAAAACCGTTTGAAAAATGACGAAAAAAAAAGAAATAAAAGAAAAAAAGGAAGTGAGCTTCTCTCCGGAGGGGGCGCTAACACTTCTCACACTGTCTAATTCTCTCAGCATCGTATACTCTTTTTTTTTCTTTTTTGATGTCATCCGCTGTTCTTTCGTTTGACACAGATGTGCTCTTGTTTGTTGTCTAGGACCTGTGGTGTAAAAAATTGGAAGGGAGAGGGAGAGGAGACGCAGGAAGTTAAAAAATATTAGATAATTTACTTTCAGCTAACTATGGAAACACTAAAACTAGAGTCTGTAGGCCTGATTCAGGCTATTTGGACCGATTTGGGCCGATTCAAGTCAGATATGGTACTGCTATAAAAAAAACGTAAAAATATTTATTAAAACTTTTCGAAATATTCGATTGGAACATTTGAAACTGGCATCCGGATAAAATGAACAAACGTTTCACAGGAAGAGAAAAACAGAGAAAAATTAGGGTCGGAGCATCTGAAAAACTGTTTCTTCCCGTTAAATGGCTTTCGGAAGCGATCGGAATCCATAAAATGAATTTTTACCTCCTTGAAACTTGGCGACTGCGTGTATATCTGGAAATAAGTTCTTTGTGCATACTGAAGGTGTAAAAACCCTTACCTCTTTCAAATGTCCCAAAACTTGTGTAGTGATTTTGTTCACAAAGACTGTTGCAGTTTCGAAATGTGCAAAATTTTGAAGAGGAACATTGAAAATTATTTTTCGACAAGAAAGAATTTTCGCATTTTTCCATTGCTCCAGCTGCATCAAACTATCATTTGAAATCTCCTCGAAAGCATGACCATATCTTGATAAATTGATGGTTTTCAAGGTTTTCGCCTCGAAAAGTGACAGTAGTTGGACCGCCTGATGTCCATGACCCTCCAAATGGAACTCTTTCACTCGAAGATGGTCTGCTCCCAGAAGTTTTTGGAACTTTTCCAAGAATTCCGAGTTTTTACCCTCTGAATACTTGTTGTCCAATTCAAATTTGATCTTTCCCATTGGGAATTTTCGGTTTTTCAAAACATACTGAAGAGCTTCAATGGAGGAGTCTATGAAGTTCTTCTTCTCCTGGAGCCTATGTCTGGAGGTATTCGGGCAAACGAGGGCTCCATTCTGGTGCTCTTTAACTTCCAGACAGGAGTTTTGTCCAGAAGATTTCAGCATTATTTGGACACTGTTGGAAGTCACTTTGATGCGGAGCTCATCTATTTGAATGGTGGGTTTCTCGGTGTCAATGAAGTGGTTGATGGGTTTGGAGACCTGGCGGAGACGGTGTCTGAAAATATCTGTTCTAGCCCCTTTGAAATCTACTTCCATAGCTCTATTAGAAAACTACCGCACTCTTAAACCAAAAAAAAACTTACAGTGACTTGAATCCAACAAAGCTGAAGATATGTTTCAATGGTAGAGCTGGCAAATCGATGAGTCCAATAGTAGAGGACATGGTGTGCTGGCGCAAGAAGATGGTTGAGTGGTAGAGAAGACGATGTGAATAATGAGAAATGGTGGAGGGAGCCTCCACAGGGACGACGTTGACTCTGCGGATTAGATGATTGACAGGTTGTTCTGCAGGTGTGCAGGTGGCCCTTTGATCCTGCAGGACGACCTGTCAATCATCTAATCCCTATAGTGTAATACAGTTTTCCCTCTAATCCTCATTATTCCCATTGTCCTTTCCCACACTGAACCAACGTTTAACAGTTCATCATGTCGTCTACTCTTTCGTTTATCGATTTGCCAGCCTTGCCAGTGAAACATATTTTCAGTTATGTTGGATTCAAGTCACTGTAAGTTTTACTCTTAAAATTACTGTAGTTGTTGTAGTTGAGCTAGGGAAAAGAACAGTATAGAGTACTAGAGGGATCCACTTAGAGAATTTGTCTATTACAGAGAGATTGTACAAAATTGAGAGACCGAGAGCTATCTCTGCGTCTCTTAATTTTGTATACTCTTCAATTGCAGTTTGGTAATCTAGGCCTGTTTTTAGCCGTTTATAAACCTTTTCACGTCAAAAAAAGGTCTTGTCAGACCGGAAATCAGCTGGAAATCAGCTGTTTTAAGCCGGAAATAAGCAATCTTTGAGCCTTCTTTAGACAGGAATCAGGCAGTCTATAGACACTTGAACCACTATTATCCCTTTTAGGTCCTTTCTGGACTTTACCAAGCCCAGAATGGGCCAAGAACAAGCGCTATTATCGAAGCTTTTCCCAAAAACAGAAAAAAATTTCCAGACAACGTCTCCGACAGGTCTCCAAATCCTTTAACCACTTCATTGACGCCGAGAAACCTGCCGTTCAAATTGACGAGCTCCGCATCAAAGTCGCCTCCAACAGTGTCCAAATCATGCTGGAATCTTCCGGGCACAACTCCTGTCTGGAAATCAGAGAGCATCAGAATGGAGCCCTCGTTTGCCAGGGGACCTCTAGACCCAGGCTCCAGGAAAATGAAAACTTCCTAGACTCCTCCATTGAAGCTCTTGAGCATGTTTTGAAACACCGAAAATTCCCAATAGGGAATCTCAAATTGGAGCTTGACAACAACTATTCCGAGGGTAAAAACTCGGAATTCTTGGAAATGTTCCAGAAACTTCTTGAATCAGATCTTCTTCGAGTAAAAGAGTTTCATTTAGAGGGTCATGTGTATCAGGCACTCCAACTTCTGCCTCTTTTGGACCCTAAAGTCCTGAAAACCATAGAATTTTCGAGATATGGTCATGCTTTCGAGGAGATTTCTAACAATGATTTTATGCAGTTGGAGCAATGGAACAATGCAAAGGTTCTCACTGCTAGAATAATGATTTTCAATGTACCGATTCGGAATTTTGCCCATTTTGACATTGCCTACGTCATTGTGAGCAGAATCACTACCCAAGATTTGGTATATTTGAGAGATGTAAGGCTTTTTCGACCTTTAATTTTTTTCAAAAAAAAAATTCATTTCAGGTGTACACGCAGTCTCCAAAGTTCGAGGATGCAACCATTCTCTTCATGAATTCTGATCCATTAGAGGAGCCATTCGAAGGAAAGAAACAGTTTTTCAGATGCTCCGACCCTAATTTTGCTCTGTTTTTCTTGTCCTGCACTATGTTTGTTCATTTTGCTCGAGTACCTATTTCAGATGTACCAGTTGGAGCTTTTGAAAGGGTTTAATAAAGTTTTATTGGGTTTTTTTTGTTCAAGCAAGCGAAGGATATCACAGGTTCACCTCACGACTTGACTGAGAGAGAATGACGGTCTGACTGTATGACGAATGTCCGGATGACCCTATATTTTGTATATTTGGATGAAATTTCCATCTGTCGATATGTCCGGATGTCACAGTGTACAAAAAACATACTATCTGGTATGGAGTTGCTGAGCACGTCCAGGGATGTTGCTCAGTTTTGTTCTAAAAAGACCAAGTCATCTGAAACATTTTTTCTTCGCCCTTCTGACCAAGAGGACTGATGACAGACCATACCAAAGGCCACAGAGTTATCTTCACATAGAAAAGGTTAATCCTCTGGACCATCGTCACTCACTCAATCACAATTACACCTGTCACATCTGACCTCTACGATAGATGACAGATCGTAGAGGTCAAACCGCGACGCACAGCCGCGACGCATCCTTAGGAGTGCGCGAAGGAGAGTCAAACAGTCATTCTCTTCATTAATCATCTGTTCTGGTCAGTCATCATCCAGTACACACACCACAAGATGTCTTCTCCCGTCACCACGTCTCCTGTTTCCCTGGTCGATATGCCGGAATTGCCGCTCAAACACATCCTCAGCTACGTTGGATTCAGATCAATGTAAGTTTTTTTTCGTTTCCGCTTCAAAACTGTCTAACTCCTGGTTGTCTGGAAGAGAGACAGTGTACTACTGAGATACCGCACGAAATCTTCTTACTTTAGTGTCTGCTCTTATTGAACTTTTTGCATCGCTCGAGTTTTTCGTGATTTTGTTCATTTTGGAACGTGAATATGCCATTTCTAGTCCTTTTTTAGAATGAGTTAGAGCCATCTTAACTTGTATTAGGCTATCTCTTCTATATACTAAAGGAATAGCTCTGTGTGTCTGTCTGTGCCGCACTTATCACTGAATAACTTTTGAACCCGTCGACCGTTTCCTTTCATATTTGGCATGCATGGGTCACCGAGCGCTTCAATTCTATAAAGTTTGGAGCACGGGTTACTGTAGGATTACGGTAGCTACAGTAACCAGAAAACTCAACAATAGCTAGAGAACGGGTTCGAAGTGCTCAGAACTGTTCCATTTTTTGCACGTACTATCTAAGGGACCCCAATAGTACACCATCAGAAAATGGTGGAGATTACTGTAGGATTACGGTAGTTATGGTACTCCGAAAAAATCAACCGGCAAGCTCTGGATGGATAACCTTCCAGAACATTCTCCTTCTTTCCAGAAACTTCCAGAAACTTCTAGCAACTTCCAGAGCTTCCAGAAACTTCCAGAAACTTCTAGGAACTTTCAAAATTTTTGGCGGGAATTCAAATTCCAAAATTTTTGGAACAGTAAGGAGGCTTAGGGTGCATCACTGCCCAATGATCAAAAATTAGTTTAAGCGTGGCAAATTAACCCCCCCCCCCCCCCCATTGAGGAGCGCAGCGACAAACAAATAGGAGGTGAGCCGCCGTAGGCGGCGCCACCGACTGGTTTTCAAGCTATTTTAGAGCCAGGAGCAAACTCTCCCCGAAACATTACATTTTTCCAGACAATCCCTCCGTCTCGTCTCCAAACCTCTCTGCCATTTCATTGACACCAAGAAGCCGCCTGTTCAGATTGATGAGCTTTGCATAAAAGTCATTCGGGAGAGTGTTGAATTTAATCTAAAATCATGTGGTCTAGATTCTCACTTGAAGATTCAAAATTTCGGAAAAATAACCTCTGTTGTACAAACAGAGGATAAAATTCGTTGTTATGTGGATATGGACTACCATAACTATTCACTCAGTGTGCTCAAGTATGTGTTGAACACTCAAAAGACACAAACCATTGAAAAGCTAGAACACTCTGATGAGAACAACTCGGAGTTTTCAAAGATGTTCCTGAAGTTTTTCACTGATCAAAAAATCAATCTGAAAGTTCGTGTGTTTTATTTTGATGGGAATGAGGACCTACCTGTTCAATTTCTTCCATTTTTTGATTCTAACATTCTAAACCGTCTCGTTTTTTGTGGAAAATGGGAGAAAATCTCGAGTGATTTGATGGAGTTGGAGCAATGAAAAAAGGCGAAGACTTTCAATTCCACCCATGTGTTCCGTGTTCCGATTCAAAATATTGGTCATTTCGAGATCGCTAGATTTTATATCCATAGGATCACTGCACAGGATTTGATTTATTTGAAAGAGGTACCTATCTTTAATATCCTAATTGTTTCTCAGAAAATTTCAACGGTTACTTTGGAAATTTTCCGGGTTCTCAGAAAATTTCAACGGTTACTTTGGAAATTTTCCGGTGTTTTAGAAAATTTCAACGGTTACTTTGGAAATTTTCCGGTGTTTTAGAAAATTTCAACGGTTACTTTGGAAATTTTCCGGGTTCTCAGAAAATTTCAACGGTTACTTTGGAAATTTTCCGGTGTTTTAGAAAATTTCAACGGTTACTTTGGAAATTTTCCGGGGTCTTAGAAAATTTCAACGGTTACTTTGGAAATTTTCCGGGTTTTAGAAAATTTCAACGGTTACTTTGGAAATTTTCCGGGTTCGCAGAAAATTTCAACGGTTACTTTGGAAATTTTCCGGTGTTTTAGAAAATTTCAACGGTTACTTTGGAAATTTTCCGGTGTTTTAGAAAATTTCAACGGTTACTTTGGAAATTTTCCGGGGTTTTAGAAAATTTCAACGGTTACTTTGGAAATTTTCCGGGTTTCAGAAAATTTCAACGGTTACTTTGGAAATTTTCCGGTGTTTTAGAAAATTTCAACGGTTACTTTGGAAATTTTCCGGGTTCTCAGAAAATTTCAACGGTTACTTTGGAAATTTTCCGGTGTTTTAGAAAATTTCAACGGTTACTTTGGAAATTTTCCGGGGTTTTAGAAAATTTCAACGGTTACTTTGGAAATTTTCCGGGGTTTTAGAAAATTTCAACGGTTACTTTGGAAATTTTCCGGGGTTTTAGAAAATTTCAACGGTTACTTTGAAATTTCCGGGGTTTAGAAAATTCAACGGTTACTTTGGAAATTTTCCGGGTTTAAAAATTTCAACGGTACTTTGGAAATTTTCCGGGTTTAAAATTTCAACGGTTACTT
>GL379894.1:245058-345189 GCA_000143925.2 Caenorhabditis brenneri | reverse complement strand
ACCAAGTGGCGTTAGCTCCGAATACTTTTAAGTGAAAAGTGTCTTGAATCATATCAAAAATAATATGACGGAACGTATTCCGAAACTTCCGATATTTTTTGAAACAAGGTTACTGCATGTACACTGTTTTTGTTTGTTTTTCGGAAATCATCCGAAAAACTAAAATATTACGAATGTTTGGATGGAGTTTCTCTGTTTATAATTCACCACAGAAAATTTCTCATCTCCGTGTGCCCTCCTAGTTTTGTTTCTAGGAGGGAAGAGAAATTAACCATCACTCAAAAAACCCTGACATCCCCGCTTCCCATTTCTATGTGAGCTACATAAAAATTTGCAGTTTCCCCTAAATATATTATACTTTTTTCCGATATTTGGAATCAGTGATTGAGATCATTGGCGTTTTATGTTTCCGAACAACACAAAAAAGTGTGGGTGGAATACTAAAATCTTTTTTCGAGATTCCCATCGATTGTCTCTCTGCGTATCTGCTCTCTAACCATACGATCATAAAAGCACCGAAAAGCACTAGTGAACGTCATTCTACACTCGTCTCTTTGTCCTTCTTGTGCCCTCCTTTCCTCCGCCCCCTTTTTCTATTCCGAAGCTATTGATCGAATCGGAAGAAACTACTTGTTACAACTACCGTTTGTCAGATCTCGCAATGATGATTCAAAGTTTGAAGAAGATTTCTTCGGAAAAAGTGGAACAGTATGCAAGAGAGAGTTAGTTCATTTTTTGTAACCTCATATTAATCATTTCTTTTGATTTCAGATAAACTTCTGGTGTCCGTAGAAACGCCTTCAGACTTGAGTAATTTGATTTTCGAAAGAGCATATAGGCACGCGATTGAATCGTCATCTCCCATGGATTTTTGGAATCTTTTTATTACCAAGGCTCCTGCAAACTTTCATTTTCAAGGTGAAATTCTACAATTTCTAACGGAGCATGAACTGAAAGAAATTGAATTTTCTTTTCTTCATGGATTCAACAGAACTTATGCTGACAGTAAGGAAAATTATAACATAAGAAAGCCTTTTTCATTTCTTTTTTCAGAAGTGAAAAGAAATGACTTCCAGTTTGTTTGTGATTGTTTGTTCAATTCTCGTAACTCTCTCACAACTCTAGTCTGTCGAGAATTTTCGGATGAATTCAACTGGCTTGACGCGGTAAGACTTTGTTATGCAGATCACTTTTCTTCAGAGTTTATAATCTATTGAATTTTATTACAGCTACTCCCTCTTCACCCTAATCTTTGCAATTTGAACTTTGAAGAAAACACTTTGTTCCGCTTTCAACAGTTTTGAATGTTTACCCGCAAATCACTTCTCTGGACTTCTCTAACACTGACATCATAAATCTAGAAGGGCTGTCGTCGAGATTCCCCAACATTGAAGTTCTTCACCTGTCTAACGTGAGATACCAATCACTGGAAGACGTGCAGGACATATTCCAGCTGCAGAAGCTGAAATTTCTTGATATCGCTTGCAGTTACGAGTGAGTCTTTAATTTAACCACCACAAAAACTACTTCGTTTCAGTAAGGAAGTTGACGAGAATCCGTGGCTTTTCGGCCAACAGAATTCATTTCCATCCTTGGAGTTTGTTGATTGGTCGCAAAAATATGTGTGTCCTGAATCGCTTGCTCAACTCTTCGCTTCAGCGCCGAAACTGAAGAAAATCGGCTTGATCAGTGAGTGTTTTGAGATGGATTTTTTATTAACAATAATTCTTGCAGGGACTAATTTTCCATATTTAAATATTTCTCTGGAAGGAGTTGAGGTCCTTTGTACAAAGGATCTTCCGTCTGCTGTGAAAGCGTTCAGACATTACCACCGTGACAACAGACACCTTTTCGTTGGCCCCATCTTGGAAGACATTCACGGAATGTTCAATATGGCACCACCATTCGAAACACACAAAAAGATATTGTTGGAACTTCTCGATTTATTGTTGGACAGAATTCAGATGAAAGAAGAGGATTATGACATGTTGGCAAAAAAATTGGCTATTAAGTCGACAGAACTTTTTTGGTATGTTTTTTGTTTTTATAAAGCATTAACAAAGAATATGACACGTTTTTTTCAAATTTTTGTAGGAAATCAATACAGCAAAGTGCCACTTTTTGTTCCCAATTAGCTAAAAAAAAAGTGGCACATTGATTTAATTTGTAAGGCGCCTCAATGGTTTGAAGTGGAACACAAATTATATCAAAGTGTCATCTCTTTGCTTGTAAATAATTGCATTAAAAACAAGGCCAATTTTAGGTCTTTTTTTCGCGCGGCTCTTCAGAATTATCATTTGCCCAGTAACTTCAACTCATGTAAAGCAAATAATTCTTCCAGCCAGACTTACTCTGGAGAGCTCTCAAACGAGCAAAAACAGAAGATATTGTTGGCTCTTCCCTACGATGACAGGGGAATGATCTCATGCTCGGTTTTCGATTTATCGGATTTCATCAAAGTGGAGGGACTGAATCCATTCTTCTTTTATCAAAAAGCCATCGACTACTTCCTCGATTGGGAAACTCCTCTAAATAAGAACAACCAGGCTCTCTATCCCATGCTAAATTCCTTAGAAGCATATGGATCACGCCTATCGGACGAAGCGTTGGCCAAAGTACTCGGAAAAGGAAGATGCTTTGATAAACTAAGGATTCTATTTGGCAGGCAAAGAATAGTGGACCGTCTGATTGAAGGAAATGTCACATGGAACTACTCGAACTGCCAAAAAATCGGAGCAGTTCAAGTGAAACTGTTGGCATCAAAGATGGAGATGCCGATTCACAACGATCAGCTGAGAGATATTGGCGTGTATTCGGAAGCTCCAGCTGTTCAACTCATTGCTTTGGAAGTATTTGAAAAACAACTATATTGTGTTGAATCTGAAGCTTTCGCGGGATGGGCCCGTTCTGTCAGTGGAGAAGAATTCGAAATCCTCATGTAAGTTTATCTATCAGAGAAATGAATACATGAAAGGAGTTTTACAGAAAATGCCTTATGGGCGATCTGGAGACCAATGACTATATGATTGGTGCTCACGTGGAGAGGAAGATCGCGATGATAGCGATGAGGATTTTGGGAGTCCTGATCCAATATCAGGATGAAGAGCATTTTGATCTCGTTGCACAGATTCAACAACAAGCCACAATCGCCGAATACAGAGATTTCTTCATTTTATCCCTAGAAACTAATTCATCTGATGAAGGATCAGCTACCCAATCTGACCAACCAATCCCAAAAGCAGGAAACATTGAAGAATGGGCCACCGCCATTTATGAAGACTTGAAGAAGCGAGCCGCCAAACACTCTACACTCAACATCCCCGAGGAAGACGGTATTCCGAGAAACATCATGGGAGACGTGCTAATCAAAAATGAAGTTGACAACGGGTATAAAAAACCAAGAACTTGTTATTATTAAAATGTTGGAAATGAGAAGTGAGTGTGAATAACTGAAACATGATCAAATTGAGTTATTTTCAGATTCTTTCATTCTTGCAGCTTCTTTCATTTGCCGAGTCAATAATATTAAGGATAATATCACTGAGTATTTATAATCTTTTTTTTTCCTTTTTTTAGTCTGCTTCCACAACAATTGAAAATTTCGGGTCGGATTTTATTCACTGAGAATCATGAGCTGTTTTTGTTTTTAATCTGCTTTTATAACAAATGATAATTTTGGGTTGGGTTTCATCTGCAAACTTTCAGTTTGATTGAGTACATGAATGAATAAATGTTTTTGTTCCATCAACTGAGAATTAGAAGGAAGATTCAGAAATTTTACTGAAGGTTAGCTTGGTCGAACTGAAGATGTGAATGAGTTAGTATTTTCATAACGAACACGTCTGCGGAAACCAGTATATTTTGACGGATTCTGCAAGGAACTGAAATTTGAAAAGAAAATCCAGGTATACATAATTTTCGGACTATTAACAAAACCTTTCTGTTTCATATTCAAATTAGTGCCATTTCCTTTTTCCTTGAAGCCTAACTGTTTTCTATAACCCTATCCATGATGTTCAGAACACTAGTAATTAAAAACATCTGCTACCTGTTCAATCGCCCATTTTGCGTGTCCCGTGTGTTCTTTTTTCCTTCCGACCTACTCAAACACCAGGACGATGAAATGATCATGAGCCGTTTACCTCCTTTCATTTCTCATATTTCATGTTATGCTTTTTCTTTTTCGCTTCACGGTTTTAATTATATGTTATCAGCTGTACCAAAGCTCTGATAACAAATATGCAAAGCACTTTCCTGAACTAGCGGAATTTTCATTGAATATGCTTTTTTCTCAATGATCCGGGTCAATAAGGATATGAAAATGGTTACGGTGAATTTGATCGAAATAAAGTTTTGTATTCAACACACTATGAAAAACTATTCACATGGAAATTTTTTAGTTTTTTTTTTCCGAACATTATATTCCTCTTTACTCTCTCTTTCACAAAAGCTGAAGATTCCGCTTGCCCAAAGAAGAAGACATGCCTGACGGATGCATGTCCAGAGATTTCAAAAAGAAGACTGCCAACTTCAGAAAGTGCACAAAAACATTCGCTATCTTTTTCTATAGACGTTTTTTGAAACCAAGCGGGAAAGTGTAATTTTCTCTCATTCGTGTTTCCACTCTCAGTCGTTCTTTTCGAAAACCCTATCTTTTATCCCTCCAACGTTCTCCGATATAAGATTTCGTTCCGTTTCCCTCACACATATCTTTTACGTGACCACGGGCCTTGAAAAGTGCACAAACGCATGCTCTATCTTTTTCTATAGTCTATCTTCTTGACCTTGAACTAGTCAGTGTTCCCTTTCTTTCATCCCCTTCTCAGACTCTCTGTCGCTTCTGCAACAGAACTCAACTTTCACCACCTTTTCGGCTTCAGAAACAAGATATTCACAAATTCTTTTTACAACTACTGAAAAAATCAATTGTCAAATACAACTATGCAGTTTTGCCGATTGGGAAGCGGTATCTGTTATGAGAAAGTGTCTCACTTTCACGATGGTTATCGATTTATACAATTTTCTGATAGAGTTCTTCTGAATTGGTATTTTCATGAACACTCAGCATCTCAGTTTGAAAAAAAAATGTCCCGTCCAAAAAAAGGGCTTCTTGGGACTCCATGCGAGACGGCTATAGACGTCAAAAAAAAAGCAAAAGAAGACGCTCAATTCGTTCCTTCATGATCTTTTCACCCGATAAAGTACGAAAAGTTTCATAAACGTTTGAAATTCTCTCGTTCATTTCAAAAATTGTCAAACTTGTAATGAATTCTCAACTACGTAGAGTAATCATTTGCCTATAAACTACGTAGAGTAATCATTTGCCTATAAAATAAACCTGACTTATTTAGTTTATCACCTAAACTGGTTTCGGAACTCTCTAATTCCCGAGTTCTAGTGCTCATTTTCCATCTGATTGAGTACGAAATTTCGCCTCGTTTTTTTCTTGCACCCCGATGAGTTTACGTAAGAAATTCTTTCCCCTTAACTTTTTTTTGGAGCATGAAAAGATTTTGACTAATCCTTGATTATCTGAGAGAGGACATCAGACGTCAAAAGTATACACTTTTGCGGCATTTTTTTCAGCGAATGATAGCTTTTTATCATTCATGTTTTTCTGCGTCTCTTTCGAAATCACAAGGGCAAGAATTTTGTTTCGACTGCGAATTTTCTACGAATATTTGTTCCTCACTCACATCACTGTGACGATTGACTATGGAAGGGAGGGGAGGGGGAGAAGACATTATTATTCTTTTGAAAAATATAAATCATTCAAAACACTTTATGAAGTTTAATGTATCATTGGATTTGTTTTGGATATTTTTTGATCAATAATTTGTTGTGATTCTGATGTTGTGACTAATTTTTGTTCGCCCTCGTTTCTCTACCAATGTTCGATTTCTAAATTGTTCTTTTTTCGCTGGTTCCAGTTGAATGTTATTCCATTTTCAATTTTACAACGTTTTCTCTTTCCTTTCTGATTTCTCTGTTTGATAAGGTCGTATCTTTTTTTCTGAACCCATTTTGATTCCCCTCAGGATTTGCAATATTCTTTTATTTTTTTTTAGATAAAAGTTTTAACAAAGTAGTGAAATTTCTTTTGCTCGATAGTCTTTGCAATCTTACTTTTCTGTTATTGAACTGTAAAGATGCAATCTTATGTTCATCGCTGACTCTCTCAGACTTTACTTTACGACCCTGAGCAGCTCATTGCATTCTCATCCCGCGCGACCACTTTATTGTCTTATATTGAATCTCCGGCCCTCTTGAAACACTATAAAAAACCCTTTATTGTATCTTACTTTATCTTTCCAATAAAGTCAAGGCACTGAGAGCCTCTCAATGTGAATATTTGTTGATAAAACGTTCTTAGAAAAAACCTGAAAATTCTCTTTCCAAAATAATTTTTAACTTGTTCAATATGAGGTTCTCAGATTGTTTTTTTTTCATAACGATTTCTAATTTGTTTAGCTTTCCGTATCGCTCACCTAACGAATTTTGTTGCCTAAAATTCCTCTGAAACCTTTTTTTCTGTTCTGTATATATTGTTCTCACCAGTTGGAAAAATGAAATTCGATTCTCTTCTGCCACGAAATACTTTTTTATCACTGCTTTCTCCCTGAGTCTCTATTGAAAAATTCGAAAAGATTGGTCGAATACTTTTTGGGGAATCACTGTTTTTTACTCACATTTATCTACGTTTCTATTCGTTTTACAGAACACTTTTTTTCAGAACTTGGGATTTTCTTGCTTGTCAATCATGATCATCCCCTGCCTTAAAACTCTTTGTGCACATAAGACCTCGGATCATATTAAAGATGGTAAGCTTCTAGAAGTTCCGATTAATTTACATGAAGATTATTCCAGGAAACTTATCTCTGTCTTTTCGTCTACCAATCGATCTAAGCAACCGGCTGCATAAAGACCACGAGTCATTTCTTCATCTTGATTATTCAAAACTGCAAGTAACAAATATTGATGTTGGAGAGTTCGAAATTCCAGAAGACTTCGAAAGGCTCTCGAATTTCCAATTGAAGTCTCTGAGAATTGGCGTATACCACCTTTGGAATCTCGAAAATCGTTTCGAAGGCCAGGGTAAGATAAAGTCAATGAATTCTACAAAAAAACCATTTCGTTCTAAAAAACTTTCAGAACACAAAAGTTTAATCGATTGCTTCTGCGAGTGTCTCGCTTCTTCTCGCTCGTCCCTGAATCATATTATGATCCCCATCAAGGATTCTCTTGATAAATACTGGCTTGAGAAGGTGAGTACACTAAATTTGAATAAATTCAACGAAACTGCAAACTATTTGAAGCAAAAAACATTAGCGAACAGACCAGTCATAGATTATGTGTATTAGTAATGAAACTCCTAACGCATACGATCTCTACCAGTTAGTGTTTAATGCTTTTGAACTTCTACTTACTACAAACATAGAAATTAGATTCATATACCGTAAATACCCTTATTGAGGTGCATGCAACTGTATTGCATGCTCCTCAATAGAGTGCGCCTCCCTGGGAGGGGCACTTCAATTAGAGGGTGTAACTCTACTTTTCGGTAGTACAGTTCTTCACGATGCGCCATACTAAGTTTCGCAACAGCGCAACTTTTTCAATTTTAACAAGTCCATAACGGAAAAACTACAACAAAAAAGGCAAAAAAAATGATACCGGCTTCAATCAGATCGTCTCTTTTGAGCTGAAATCGCTCAATTTTTTGTTCTATTCTGCGTAAAACTGGAGGAGCACCTCAATTAGAGTATTTACGGAAGTTTTCAAAAAGCTTTTTTTCAAATATTGAAAAAAATTTTCAGTTTTTGGATTATTTTGTCAATCTTCGCCATTTGGATATCCTCCACGCCACTCTCGGACGTTTCGATGCTGACTCTGAAGATGACATTGAAATCCGTAAATTTCCATCTATGAAGAGAATTCACCCAGGGGTTGAATACCTGAACATTTCAAACACCTTGATATACGAGTTGAATGGAATTTCCAAACTGCCAAACGTGACTGTTCTTTCAATGCGGAACTTGGAGTTTGAGTCAGTGGGCGAGATTGAAGAACTATTCTCTTTGAGACATCTGAAGTTTCTAGACGTTTCTCACCGAATGTAAGTTCTGAACGGATGGGAACGAAACAAAAAAAAACATATTGTTTCAGTGGAAGCATCAACGATCCAGTTTCAAGTATTGTGAATTTACTGATTGCATCTGGTAACTCATTACCGGAACTGAATGAGCTTGATTGCTCGAACACAGTTGTCACCAGAGAAGAATTGGATGAACTCTTCCGCTTAAATCCAACAATCGAAAAGATCGCACTCCACTGTACGTGTTTTCTTCTATTTTCATTCTACTGACACTTCTTTTTACAGACACTCAGGCTGCCGATTATAGCAAGGAGGGCGTTACAGTGTTCAGTGCTCGAGATATTGAGAGTGCGTTGCTGACGTTGAAACGATATCCAGTGAAGGACAAAAACTTTTATACAATGACCATAATAGACAAAATGCTCTTGTTCTTGGAAGCAGAGAATCTTGATTTTGCTAAAAACGAAACATTACTACTAGAGTGTTTGGAGGAATTATTGGTCAACGCCGGAGAATTTCTGTCTGGACGTGATTGGGACATGACAGAGGACAGCTCCGTTTTTCAACTAGTGATTCTACTGAGGTATGCAAAGTATAAAAATCAAATTGATCTTGTTTAGAAGATTAGGTTTTTTCGGAAGAATGTTTTTCATTTTGTAACTTTACAAACTGCATCGGAGCCGCTTTTAGGAAAATTCATAAGGGTTTTCTATTCTCTCATTTTTCAAACTGATCTATGTTTAAATCAATCTTTGAAAACTTCACAACTTAGATTTCTCCATAGGACACTTGGTACATCCCTGATCCTACCTGCTAATTCATTGAATAAAATTTTAAAAACATTTCAGTGAGCGGTATATGGAGCATTTATCGCCAGAGAAAATTCGACACATTTTCGCCGTTCTGATATACACTCCAGGTTGCTCCACATTTGGATATGGTATCCTGTCTGTTCCCAACATTCTCGACACTCCTGGACTGGATATTGCCTCCCTCTTCCAGAAAGTTTTGAACTTCTTCTCAAGCGAACCACTGGCCTACACAGAACTACATTTCAACATGGTGGACGTGCTCAAACAACTTCACGCGAAAACAACTCCAGCCATACGGAATAACTCCACAGGAAAAGAACGATGCATTTCCTTCTTGTATACTATGCTGTATGCGTTGGGCCAAGCAGATCACCTGGAAATGCCTCTCTGCAAGCTCATTGCAAAAACGAACAAACTAATGATTTTTTCAATGGAAAGTGAACTCGATCTCCAGATTGCTGTGGATTTGATCAATCGTCTTGGGGAACAAAGTCATCCACACATGAAGTTATTCCATTTGAATGCTATCCGATTCGTTATATACCGTCTGAAGCTCGTGGATGTTGAAGAGTTGGCAGCACGAGTAGATTTGAAAGTGATCATGTATGTGAATCTGAAAATTGAATAATTGTCAATAATGAAAAGTGTTACAGGAAATGTCTACTTGGAGATTTGAGAAGACCATACAGAAACACCGACGAGTACCTGGACAGAAAGCTCGCCTTCTCTGCCATGGAAGTCTTGGTCTATCTATACCAGTT
The DNA here is from genome assembly GCA_000143925.2 of Caenorhabditis brenneri. NCBI lineage: Eukaryota > Metazoa > Nematoda > Chromadorea > Rhabditida > Rhabditidae > Caenorhabditis > Caenorhabditis brenneri. The sequence goes on along the minus strand of GL379894.1, from coordinate 335,521 downwards.
TGTTGGAGAAGATGAGTTTATTGGACAGCTACGGGAGATCACTCAAAACGGGCAATACTACCATTACCAAATCCCAGTTGTTCAATCCGACGAAAAAACGGACAAACAAACGTTCATCACCTGCCGCGAATCGAATCTTGATGACTGGCGGAACTCGATCAATAAGTATATCATAACTTACGAAGCAAAATTGCAAAGGGCAAACCTCAACAAATATCGATACAGGCGAATGGATACTGGATGTTTTTCAGTCAGATACGAATGTCTGCAAGATCCGTCGGCTGACAGAAATTATCGGTGGTGAGCTTTTACTGAAGTAGAAATATGGGTTTTTAGAGACCGAAATGAGAAAAAGTTTTGCAGGTAACACCTTCCGCTGAATATCAGTTTCTCAAACTTCGTTCCCCAGTTCACATCCTTTTACTGCTTTTTAGGAGTCCAAATCATTTTTGTTTCACTTTTTTCGACACGGTTCTTTTCTATTGCTTTCTTTTACATTGTAGAATTTGCATCGCATGTTTTGTAACTTTTTTCTGTGCTTTAGAAATGGTAATAAAAGTTTTATCTTTGAAAGGATATTCGCTTTTTTCCTTCAGATTCGTGAGTTTCCCCAACTTCTAGAGTTGATGGCCGTGAGGTAACAGTTGAAGAGAGAAATGATAATGTACCTGTCAATCTTTCATATCTGCCACTTTATCGCTATTGTGGCTGTAAATAAAAAACTTCTCCCGCCAAATAGTCATTGATAAATAGCTCGATCAAAAAGTGTGCAGTCATGTCCGAGTGGTTAAGGAGATTGACTAGAAATCAATTGGGCTCTGCCCGCGTAGGTTCGAATCCTGCTGACTGCGAATCTTTTTTTGTTGTTTTTTTCTTGAAACGCATGAACTTAAGAAAAGAACAAAGAGCTGCCCTGAATTTTTGACAAAACGAGGGAAAAGACTTCAAGTTTCTGTCCGTCTCACTCTAATCACTTGGATACCAAACAATATGAGTGTGGGGTGAGGTTGTTACTTGCAACCGTTGCAACAAACGGGGGCCGTCATTTTCACGTAATTTGCATCAAAAACCTGTGCAATTTTACACCAGCATTCCTCACCGGTGTTCTATTTTTGCTTGGAATGCCGGCTTTCTTTTTTTTGAAGAAAAAGCAAAAGTTTCTAAGATTTCTCCATTAAATTTTCATTCACGCAGAAAATCGATGTTTTCATCAGTTTCTAAAATTGCACTTGCATGACATGCAAACTTGAAAACCAGCGTGTGTTGCAAATGCAAAATAAGAAATTTGCGATTTTCGCCGTGAAATGCCCTTTTGGCAGCCCTATAGTGGGGACAATTTTGCCTGATGAGTCTGTCTGCGTAACTGTTCTTTGGCAGCAAAATGTCACGTTCACATTTGCATATCTCTTTTGTCTCTAACTTTTCCAATTTTACCTGTTCCACAGCGCCCCTTTTCTTGTCGTACAATTGATTGAATTGAATTGAATGAGGCAAGTCGAAAGCTCCAATTGGTTCCACTAAATTTATGAACAAGCCAGTAACTTTTCATAGCGAAGGACTATGAGGAATTGAAGATTTTGTCAATGATGATTTTGGCAGGAAGCTATAATAATTTCAAAAAATTTCCAATTTTAACTACACATTTGACTATTAAAAAACCAATTAGCCAGCAAATAAAACATTACTAATCCAAGACACATGCTTGCTTTTCTAATTGCCTTTTCCGCGTTCACGTGTTCAGATTATTCGTAATGCACCCACACACACTCAAATCCTTATGACCTTTTTACCTTCCTCCATTCTTCATGTTTCATGTAATGCTTTTTCGTTTTTGGTTCTCCGTTCTATGTAATTATTATCAGTTTTTTCAAAACCTTGATAAGAACTTTACGTGGTTTTGCTATTTTTTTCAGGGGGCGGAACTTTTATGAGAGAAAGTTTTTATGAATTGGAAGAAAACCATTGATGCAGTAGAAAATGACTACGTTTCCTAGAAGAATGCAATAATTCCAAAATTATTGCTCATTGAACCCTTTTATTAGTTCAAGTTGTAATGCAACTGAGTTGCATATTTAGGATGTGCAAAAAAAACTTTTTTTTTGAACATTTGCTATCTTTTTTTCGAATATTTCTTTCTCTTCCTCACCCTTTATTCCATGAAAGCAAAAAAAACCGCTTGCTCAAAAAAAGAAGACATGTCTTTTGAATACATGTCGAGAATTTTCAAAAAGAAGACTACGAACCTTAGAAAGTGCACAAATCATTCGCTATCTTTTTCTATAGTAGTTTTTTGAATCCAAGCGGAAGAGTGTAATTTTTTCTCTCATTTGTGTTTCCACTCTCAGTCGCCCTTTTTAAAAACCTTATCTTTTATCCCTCCAACGTTCTCCGACGTAAGATTTCGGCTCATTACACATATTTTTACGTGAAAAAAACAAAGGTAAAATCATTTTTTATTAATTTGTTTATATCCGAAAAATATTTCGTTTTCCACACTTATCAGATGGAGTCATACTAAACTTCTCTTTTTTCTGAACATTTCTTTCACTTTTTTTTCGAACATTCCGTTATTTCTCAAGAGACGCCTTGTTGTAAAAAGCAAGAGAGGCTTATCCAGGGATCTCAGTGAGACGAGTATAGACTTCGATGTAGGGCAAAACACGTCCATCAATTTTTTTTGCGTCCCGCACTTTGCTTTGAAATGAAGACAAACTCCGGATGTTTTTTGAAATATCTGAATTTCGTATTTTTTGGGAGTGAATCAAATTGAACAGACGTTCGAATAATTTGTTTACTTATTGTCTAATTATTAGCCTCACTGGGAATATAAACTGACTTTGTCAAGTTACCTATTATTCAACTGCACTTGTATCATATCACGTGGAAATTTTTCGATTTCACTGATTTTAAATATTCAAGGTTCAAATTTTTGAATTTGAGAAATCATCCTTGTTTAATTTCTGCAATGAGTTCAACTTTTTACCACATTGAAGTCAATTAGGATTTTCTTATTTTTTCATATATTTTTTCTGCTTTCTTTCAGGAAAGAACTTTTATCTCGAAGTTCAAGTTTTTCTGATTTTTTGTCACTCTCTCGATGAGTTCAAAAAATGTTTTTTTTTTCTTTTTTAAACATTTCGTTTTTTTCTTCGAAAAAAAGTGTAATCCAAAAAAAGACGATCGTTTCTTTTAGGAAAGAGTTTTCCCAGATCTCTTTATGAGAAGATTATGGACGTCAGGAAAGGGCAGAGGATTAACACTTTGCTTTTTTGTTTTCAATTTCTATAAGACCAAGCACTATCAGATTTCTTCTAACTAGGTGAGAATAATTTGACATTCTTCAAATGAGTTATTCGTACCAACAGTTCAATCAGTTTCGTTCCTTACGCTTGATAATCATCTTTATCGTTTCCTTTTCGTGTAGTTTTTATTTCTTCTACTTCCAGTTTGATTGGTTCAACTCATTTTTCGTCCAATGAGTTGACAGAAAAAGCTTTTTTTAATGAACATTAGTTTATTTTCTCAAACACATTTCATTAAGAAAGAAGGAAGTTCTCTAAAGAAATCCTTATCCGAAACTCTACGTGAGAGCAATTATGAAGTCTGAAAAAAGCGGAGAGGATTTCATTATTTTGAAAACTCTGAAAAATGCTCAATATCTCGAAGCGGGTTTTGAAAATTTTGTCCAATTTGACGTTTTTGGATTGGGATTGTTTTTTTTTTGTTCTAATTGTTACTAAATATTTTTGCTTCTCATATTACACCATCGAAAATGTTTATTATGTATATTCATCATAGAACTCTTCTTTTCCTGATTCGTAGTTTTTTCCCACCAGTTGAAAGAAATCTTGTGTACCTTTCTCATGCCACGAAATATAGTTTTTTATCATTCAATTTTCTCCTCTGCGTCGTGATAAAAGCTTTGAAACGTTTGTTCGAATACAAATTTTTGTAATATATTACCCTTCGTTCTTTCCCCTAAACTTTACTTCACAAATTTTTTTTTCAGAATTTGGGACTTCTTGTTATCGATTGAAAATGATAATTCCGCCTCTGAAAGCACTTGCTACAAAGAAGGCTTCTTATTATATTGAATATGGTAGGCAATCACACACTGCAATCAAATATAAAGAATTTTAGGTTATCTAACTCTATCCTACCGTCTTCCGGAGGATGCCAGTAATCAGTTATTTGACGTGCACGGGAGCCATCTTTCTAACATTGATCCGACCAAACTGGAAGTAACGAGAGCCAAATTGGATGGTTGCAGCCAAAGAGACTACGAAAACCTTACGAACGTTCATTTGGAGTTCTTGAGTATTGGAAACAGCTACACTAGCGACTTGACGAATTGGCTTAACGAAAAAAAACTAAAAGGTTAGATGAAACTCGTAATCAGTTTCAATATTCAAATGTTACAGAGGGCAAAACTTTCATAGATTGCCTCATCGATTGTATGGCACCTTCTCGTCAATCTCTCAAATCTTTTAGGAGTGATATCAAGGAATCATATGATGTCAATTGGTTGAGCAAAGTAAGTAAAAAGAGGAACAAGAAAAAGCTGCTGTATGCGAAATCGAGCAAAGGCTCTCCGGGAAAAACGACTACTTTTAAAGTATACTGATACGAGAATGTAATCTGGGACATGCGAATTTGTTAGGCAGGGATAAGTTGCCCGTTAGTTTTTCATATAAAAAACGGAAAAAATACGGTATTTCTCCCAGGTTCTTCTAGATTAAAGTACTATTTTTGTTTCTGAAGTGAACTGCTTGATCCAACGATCAAAACTTTGTTAGATTATGTGGAATTCGATTATTTATTTTCGATTATCAGGCAGGCTGTGCGGTTTTGAGTTTTTTTTTCAATTCCGGAAAACCGGACCATTTCGAAACGATTAAGTTATGCCCATTCTGGTGTAACGTGATTAAACATGACAACAAAACCGTTGTGCAAAAATTCCGAAGCGCTAAGCCGAAATACGTATCCCGTGAAGTTGAACACTAATTTTGAGGAAAATTTTAATTTAATTTAAAAATACTTTTCAATATTTCAAGGGTTCACTTATTCCTGAAAGAATCAAATTTGGTAGCAGTGTTTTTTTTTTTTGGAAAAAATGACTAAATTTTAGTTTGGAATTCCACCTTAAAAGCCAAAAAGACAAATTTAACTCTCATGTGAATCTAGTAGCCTGAAGCATTCTCAGAACAGGTAAGAAATCGAACGCCACTTCCGAAGACTTTCCCACAATGAAGAGGCACTCTAATTTTTCTAAAACTAAGAATGAGATTCAAACGTTACACCTCCAATTTCTTTGGCACACATTTTCAGTTATGTGATCTTTTGAAGAATACTTTTAAAAATTACTTTTCCAGATTCTTGACTACTTTGTGAATCTACATCGATTGGACTTCAGCGTCGATAATTGCAGTCGTCCACGACAATTCCCACAGCTGATGAAGACATATCCAAAAGTGGACTGTTTGAACATTTCCAACACCGCCATCAGCAGCTTGAATGGAATTTCTAAATTCCCGAACTTGAACGTCCTGGTTATGCAGAACTTACATTTCAAAACTGCCGACGACATTGCAGAATTATTCAGTTTGCAGCATTTGAGATATCTCGACGTATCTCATGAATTGTAAGAAATGTACCGATGAGAACAAAACTCCAAAAACTATTTTAGTGTCCCTGACAAACAGACGCAAGATCAGCTATACGATGACGTTGTGCGGGCGCCAAACACTCTACTCGCTTTGCAGTTAATCCAGGACAAAAGGTCTTTTCCGAGACTGGAAGAGATCGATTGTTCCAACATTGCCATGGACACGAACACGTTGAACACGTTTCTCAAATTAAATCCAACAGTCAAAAAAATTGCCCTATTGAGTTAGTTTTGATTGGCTTCATTTCATTTTATTCATCAGTTGATTGCAGATACTCAAGTTGGAAGGCTTACATGGGACAAAGTTGAAGTGGTTAGCACAAAGGATTTGGAGAGTTCACTGGAAGCTATGGAGTGGTATCGGAAAAACGATCAAAACAAGTTTACCACAGTAATTTTGAGAGCAATTGCTGAGCATTTGAAGAAGAAACTCGATTTTGAAGCGAATGAAGTGGCATTGAGGAAATGCCTGGATGTTTTATTGGATATTGTTGAAGGATGTTCGGATTATTGTTCTAGAGGTGGAGACAATACATGTGTGGTCGAATCGGTGATTTTGATTTGGTAAGATAATTTTTTAACGAAACTTACATTTTTTCGAGAAATTAATTGTTTCTCAAGCGTTGAGTACCTCATTTTTGATTTAAGTACTTCAGTTCAACTTTATATTCATTCAATAATTATTTTACAAATAATTGTTGGATTCAGTTTGCCAAACCTAACTGGTAAGGATAAAAAAACGCTTTATAACACTTTTCATCATTACATTTCTGAGAAATATTATTGTGAACCAATTTTCAGTGAACTATACCTGCAACACTTATCAACTAAGAAGATACAACAAGTAGTGAGTGTTATGATGAACAACAGAAAGACTGATTTCCTTGCGTATACCATACTGGCCAATCCATACATTGTCAAAACTCCCGGTCTAGACGTTCGCTGGCTCTATCAGAAAGTTTTGAATTTCTTCGCACATCAAATCCAGAAAGTGACTCCACACACACGAGACATGGTTCGTGCACTCAAAAATGTCCATGATCTGACAACTAGAGAAATACGCAACCAAACCAAAGGAAAAATTCGTTGCATTCCCGTTTTGTATGATGTGCTGGACACCATGGTCACAAGCAAGGATTTCGATTTGGAAGAAGAGTTGCCATTCTGTCAGTTCCTTGCCAAACTAACAGAAAAAATGGTTTCTTCATTGGATGTTGCTCTCCATTGGCACCTCGCTATGTTAATAATCGAATGGATGAAAAGATGTCCTTATCCGGAGATAAAATTGCTCTTTTTGAATGCATTTCAATTTGTAATTTATCGTTTGAAGAAAGAAGATATCCCAGAATTGGCTGAACGCGTAGATTTAAAAGCGATCATGTAAGTGGATCTAAAATTCGCACGGTTTCAAATACTGAATTACTTTACAGGAGTTGCCTTCTTGGAAACTTGAGAACACCGGACAGCATCACCGGCGAGGACCTTGAGTGGGAACTTGCTTTTTCTGCAATTCATGCTTTGGCATATCTATATCAACCTGAAAAATCTGGCGATTTCACACGCCAACTCCGAGAAGTCGCCGAGCATAACAAAGATTGTCCCTTCCATCTTCCTCGCATTGAGATCAATCAGGAAACGGGAGCAAGAACGTTCTTTACGTCTGATGAGAAGCAGCTCGAAAGTTGGATAGATGCGATTGCTCCTGCCATAAGACTTTTGAAGGATGATTTAACAAGGTTCAACAAAAATAAGTATGAACCGAGACAGCAAAAAGTGACAGAGCGGATTTCGATAAGGTTTGAGTACCTTGACGATCCGGCAATTGATGCTTGGCACACGATTGTAGTCTTTGGCTGAGTAAGAAATGTGAGCTTGAAACAATCCGTTAAAAACGTATTTTCCAGGTTGCTTTTCCACTTCTGGTGCTCTGAATACCAATTTTTCTCAATATCTTCACATTCTCAACTGTTCCATACATTCTTGCACTTCATTTTAATTTTTCATCGGTTTACAGTTTGTTCAAATCTTTCTTCCTACTGTTTCACTTCATGACATCTCATAATTTATTAGGTTTCTGTTAATATGGTTCAATTTTTTGATTAATGGCAATAGCTACCAAAAAAACAGAAAGAACAGTTTTGTAGAGCTTTTTTCGAATAGAAATGCGTTCGGTTGCTAAGTTTCAACCAAATTACAAAGTTAACAAAAGAAAAAAACGCGGTTGAAAAGTGCATTGGCAGCATGACTGTCAATCTCTCATATCTGCCATCGCTTCGACAATCAAGGAAGTCAGTGGAAAGTCATCGACAAATAGACTCCCCAGACAGCATGCAGTCATGTCCGAGTGGTTAAGGAGATTGACTAGAAATCAATTGGGCTCTGCCCGCGTAGGTTCGAATCCTGCTGACTGCGAATTGTTTTTGTTTATTTTTAAAGAATGTACGTTTGAAAAGAAAAAAAAAGAGAACAAATTTTTTTTTCTTGGAGAAAAAACAGTTGACAGAAATTTTCGGAATCTCTCCCGATTCGTTCCAAATTTTCAATATGATATATTTTATTCGGACGGAAAATCTGAGTCTTTCGGAACTTTTCTCTTCAGCATAAAATTTTAACATTTCCTCAAATATAATTCCATTCGAAAAAAAATAAAAAGATTCTCCCCGGCCGGGAATTGAACCCGGGTCTCGCATGTGACAGACGCGGATACTCACCACTATACTACCGAGGACGACAAAAGCCTTCTGTTATATAGTGATGAGAAGAGTGGTATACTCGGTCGGCGGGCAAACTTAACACACGGCGCAAGGTGAAAATATTACGCTTTACCTCGGAGACAGAAAGAAGGGGTGATAACATTCCTGTCAATCTGTCATAATAAAGATTTTTGTGAGAGGAATCGCATAGAGATTTTGTCACTGATATTTGAAAATGATAAGCATGAATAATGAACCAGCAGTCATGTCCGAGTGGTTAAGGAGATTGACTAGAAATCAATTGGGCTCTGCCCGCGTAGGTTCGAATCCTGCTGACTGCGAATCTTTTTTGCTTTTTTTGTCTGGTTGGAGTTTTGTGAAAATAACAAAACATTCAAAATTAAGCTCCTTTTTTCCTTTGCCGACTTGGAATCTCCGTTCACTGCAAGACCCAAGGATCATCGAGTATTTGTAACTTTGTCATGTTTATACTTTCCTGTAACGTTTCGAAAAACTTAATTCATAAATATCGATATCATAATATCAGGCCCTAAATTGACCGAGATACGGTAAGTTTTGTGTTTTCGTTTTACGACCCATGGATCATTATATATTCAAAGCCTAATCATAATTATACTTTTCTGAACCGTCTCGGAGTACTGAACTCAAATACTCCGGTTTCATAACTGTAAACACTAAATTGACCAAAATACGGTGAATTTTGAGGTTTCGTGAATAAACTGGAAGCCCTGACGACAGCTCATGCAATCCAGCTTAAACGAAGCATTGGAGATACTATTGAAGACTTCTTCGTGACAGTTATAAGAAGATTTCATGATAAATTTTTTCAGGAACGTTTCCACGAACTGTGAATAGTTTTATGAGCTTCTGACGCACGTTTTATGATAAACATTACCTACACAAATTGAAATTTACGCAATTCTTTTTCTTCGTGTCCAGCAATCATGAAATCGTTGTAGCAACAAGCTTTTGCAGGCCTAGTGACGAAAATGCAAGTAGCCTTGTAAAACTGGATAAGGAAAAGTGCTTAGCAATAGATAAGATTCTATATATCACTAGGAATCGTTTCATGGATAGCTGTTCGAATTCCCAGATTCTTCTTTTCCTATTTTGATTGTCCTAATTACAAACATTAAAATGAATGGGAACCATTTCCTATAAATCATGTAAAAGTGAGGTTTCTCATCATTATCCGACAAACCACTAAATTTTGATGGCGATGGTCTCAGGTACAGGCAATCCCCGATCCCATTCCGATTATCGGTATCGTTCAAGAGTCCAGACCTAGATATCGTTTTCCTTGACCCACTCCCATCTTTCTCCCGTTTTTCTTTCTGTCTCAACGATTTGCAATGAGAATTTAAATGATCACATCGGTCTTTGTCTTACTTCAAAAAAGTGGCCAGATTTGCACTTTTCTCTTTCGACCCTTGTTCGATGCTGTCTCTGTCCTCCACTTCCACCTGTCGTTCGCAATTTTTTTTCGAACGGTCTCTCAAATCGCAATACTATCTTGCTGGAAGGTCGTACCAGCTTGCGTCAGAATTCGAAAATAAAAAAGGGTTGTATGACTCCGCCCATTTTGCGATCAACACCGACCAGCATTCATCTGAGTAATCCATAAATAGCGGGAGTTTCTGTCCAGAAAGTATCACTTCGTCACATTTCTCGACACTTCCACTGCTTCTTTTTTTTCTGCTGCTATATATTCAATATTCCGTATTGAATGGTCCCTGAGAATACTCTGGCAGCTCGAAAAGTATGTCTAGCTGCTGAGTACCATCGGGGACCAGTGAATACCGGAACATTTGTAAAGGCTAACGGTAAGACCATCAAACATAGATAAATATACCTAATCACCAATAGAACGTGGGTTCGTTATGAGAAATAAAAAAAATACATTGTTGTTGTTTTAAGTAGTATTCAATATCAAAAATTGAGCCTAATACTTTTCAGGTATATTCCAGAAATGAAGAGTTAGGGAAAGACAATCAAAATTTAGCTTCAATAGCAAGCATTTGTTGGATTTTCATATTTTCTTGCGGGGTAGACAGAAAATAACACGATGGCTTATTTTCAAAATGACGAACGAAACCACCGGAATTCAGGAAAAATGAGAGTCTGTAACGTAGCAGGTAGTGATTTTTTTGCGAATTACCTCGCTGGCCAGAAAGACGGAGCGAGGGAAATCATGCTCAAGTGATTTTTAGAGAGAAACACTATAAAAAATGATCAGTCAAGTCATTATTCAAAGGACTCAATTCTGCATGTGGTGCTTATACTGGGCTGAAATCTACTCGATGGTCTCCTGAGGCAGTTCACAAAAAATGAAGTACCCCTCGGTTACTATAACTGTATTTTTTCTTTTTCCGCAGTACATTTGTCAAAAATGCATTTTTTTTATTTTGATTATCTGAATTTGTGAAGAATTGAACAAAAAAATTGGTAACGAATAAAATGGTTCAGAATAGCACTGATTTATAACTTTTGAACTGAATGTATATGAGAATTTTTTTTTCATTCGTCATTTTGAACTGTCGACAAAAATTTGTACTCGGCATAGTTTTTAACAATACATCTATCTCAAATTTTCACTGTCTTCCATTCTCCAAATCCAAATTTCTGATTCAGATTCTCCAAGCTGTCTATCCCAACGCTCTGGTCTTTTTTTTTCAAATCCTTATCTTGATTTTTCTTTCTACCGAAACGACCTTCAAGTAAGCAGGTCATAAGTGGAAAAAAGGAACTTTCTACTTCTCTCTTTTCACATTTCACTTTTCCGTCGACCCATTTTTCCCGGCGCTTCAAAGGAACTTTGGTTTTCTTATCACTGCATTCATCTCTTCGATTCGATTTCGATTAGGTAGATACTTTGATTGATGAGTTTGAAAAATGGCTTTGAATGTTAGAAAGTTATTTTTGGAGAGTGTTTGAACATACTGTTCATAAAGTCAGGTGCATGATTTGTTAGAAAAAAATATTGAAACCAAGTGGGACTGTTCGAAGTATTGAGATTCACGAGTGACTTTTGAGAAATTTTTGTAGAATGGAATAAAGAAGTTATATGGCATCTGTTCAAGTCAGAGAATTGCTAAAAACATCCGAATGAAAACTTGACTCAGGAAATCACCATTACATCCTGTTAAACGATGGGTGCAAACAAATAAAACAAAAACATTTCAAATTTGACTGACATGTTTTCCAATCTTCCGTAGCAGTGTGTTCCAATGTCTTCAAAACTGGAACTTATCTGATATTGCCTGAATTTTGAATTTTGAAAACAACAGAAAAGAAATACTTTGCTGAGTTTTCTCATCCAAAAATGGAACCAATGTAGTGTTTTTTCACGTGAATCATGAATTTCAAAACTTTCGGCTTCGGGTTGGCAAGCACTTCACAACACTGCTAAAAAAGCTCATTGCCACAAACCACTTTCACGTATTTTTTCCATCTAATTGCGCACTTTTCAACTATGCCGGTTATCTAAAAGATTGTGATAACCTTAACGACGCCACTATTGCCTCATAGAAACACACCTTCTCTGTCATTAATCTCATGAACTGTTTAGGGATGTCAGAATCGGACACAGGAACGAGTTTTTTCACCGTTTGTTTCTTGAAAAAGGACATATCATAGAGAAAAAAGATTGATGGAGATTTCATTTTTTGAGGTAGTTGGAGAGAACAAAAATAAACCGTTATCTGAAAAACTGGTCAAACACCAGCATGCCTAGAAGGTATGAAGTTTGATCTTCGTTTTTGGTCAGTCTGATTTGGGATCAGAAAGGGGAATACCAGCAGGAAAGTTTTTCAAGGCTTTGAAACGATTGCAACTTAAGGATACGTTTGTACAATCAATTGGAACGGTTTTACCAAGCATTAAAATTGCCGAGTTCTCACGCGGGGTAGTCGGTAAATGTTAATGTGAGCTAGAACCATAAAACTACTTTCTTCCTACATTTGTATTTTTGCAAACTCAGTTTGGCTCATTATTCATCTTCAAATTTCAAAATTTTCATATTTTTGTATTGAAACATCTTTCCAGTTGAACATCAGTTTCAAGCAGCGAATTTTGGTATTTGATTATTTTTTAGTGATAAGAAAAGTAACCTCTCACTTCCTGGTTGAAATTTTCTTTCCACTGATACAAAAATGACGAATTTTTTGTTCACATTGTCGAAAAAAGTAATCTATTGTTAATGTTTCCAAATTTTTCTGCCAAAGTTATTCATCATGGAACATTTCCTGGAAAAAATCAAGCTGACAAAAAAGTAGGTGGGCCGGACCGGGGATCGATCCCGGGACCTCTCGCACCCTAAGCGAGAATCATACCATTAGACCATCCGGCCACAACAGTATAGAAACAAACCGACTTATTCAAAGATGCAAAACAGCGGTAGTCAATGTTCGGGGAACAAACACGGAGGTTAAGTATGTGAGAGGTAGGAAAACAAAGAATACGAAAAGGAAGAGTTTTGTATATTGGTTTTTGAATGTAAAAGTTGTAACTCAAAAAATGTTGGAAAGCATATGTTTTCAGAATAATTGATTAAATCTTATCAATTTTCTTTATGAATACGTTTTTTGTTTTGAATATCTCTTCTTGTAATCAAACCAAACAGCTCCGAAACTTTAAAATTTATTCAGAATTTCATCAACAAACTTCAACTCTAGAGTAAAAAAACCCATCTCTACTCATGAGTAGTACAAACACTCTTCTTCTCCATAGGGCTGCCCAAAAACACGCAAACACAACGTGGGCACAATTTGGCTTGCGGCCGCTCGCCCTCTGCTGCCTTTCTCTTTTCACTGACGACCACCTCTAGGGACAACGTACCCCTAGAAAACAACAGCAGCGTGGCGCAGTGGAAGCGTGCTGGGCCCATAACCCAGAGGTCGGTGGATCGAAACCACTCGCTGCTAGACTTTTTTGATTTTTTTCATTAATACTTGTAGAACCATTTTTAATGAAAATTTGTTGTCTGAAAATATTTTTAAATAAAGAATTTATAATTATCCACTAACATAAACGCAGACATTGTGTTTTGTTTATTCCATAAACAATGAACCATTTGGTGAAAGAAAATATTTTCGAGATAAAAGAAGAAGAGCCATAGAATATAATTTCAAATTGATACTTTTTTCTTGTTTTTTTTTGTATTGTTACCCAAAACAATCTCATGTGACAATTTCAACAATCTGAAACGAAATAAAACACTCTAAAAAAGAGGAAAAAGAATTTGCCGCCAGCAGGGGTCGAACCTGCGACCTTGGGCTTATTAGACCCACGCTCTAACCGACTGAGCTATGGCGGCTGTTGGAAAACCTTGGAAGTACGCAATAGATGTACGCGTACTCGAGAGGGTAAATAGAACATGGGAGGCAACTAGAGAGAAAGGGCGCCTGAACCCTCGACAAGTTCTACGCACAATAAGAATTGGGAGATCGTTTCCTTGCATACTTTTTTTCCGTCTTTCACTGGTTCTGAGAGTTTTAAACATATCACTTCTAAGTAATCTGTTTGAATAAAAAAAAACCTGAGAAAAAAGCTACTCGAAACACCTATTTTCAAACAAAAAAAGTTGGAAAGACAAAAACAATGCAGAGACAAAATTAGTAAATAGAATACTCGACGACTTTTCTCACAATATTCGATAAACTAATGTTGTTCTTTAGTATTCACTCTGTCTTTACGTATGACACAGGTGTATTCAAGCTTTTTATTCATTACTATGTTTGCTCTTGTACACCTCCTATACTAATTTCCTCCAATCGAATAAAAATCCAAATCCTGTAAACTTTTTTGAATAAACAATTCCGGATTAACAATCCAGATGAGGGGGATTTAGTCAGATGGCAATTACTATGGATGATTTACTAGAGTCTTCACGAAAAGCATATTGGCTAGGTCATATCAAATTCCAGCCCTCCAAAGCAATAAACTGTTTGATATGATAACCTGAGAAGTATATGGTCTGAAAAACCTATTCCCATGGAAAACTGAATCTTGAAGAAAGAAATAGTTGCAAAACGAGGCGAAAAACGCGAAAGCAGCTCTATATTTCATGTGCACTACCTTCCTTCAATCAAATATTTCTCGGTGGTACGGAGACCGAATTCCTTGAAATCAATTTTTTCTGAACAAGAAATTTTTGTGCTTTCTGGAGGTGTAACTGTACATATGAATTGCGGCTGAAAATTCGCAGATAAAACAGGTTGAAGTTGTAGTTAACATGATTTTTCACTTTGACCATAATTTTCAGGTTCAAAACAACCCTTTTACTATATACAACCTTATATATTCTTGTAGAAAAAACATTTCTTTATTCAGTTATCACTTTAGTTGCCAAGAAAATTCTGTAATTCGTGATTACGGAGAGCTAGATAAGAAAGTGGTAATGTGAAACATGAGGGTTGACTTTGAGTTACCGTAACTATTCCAATTTCCGAACAATCGGCTTCATTTTTGGATATGAAGAAGTTCAACTCTTTATCTTTCCGTTGATACCCCATTTGTTCTCTCAACTTCATTCTAAACGAAGTTACAAGTCTTTGCATAAAAACTCTTCAGTTTTTCATCTTTTGTATATTCGGAGAAGAAAACGTCTTAGTGTGTGTCCCGACAGGGTGGTACGCACAGCTGCTCTTTTTTTTGTTGCACAGTTATCTTGATGACGTAGCAAGAGAAAGTATATAATTAAAAATCATTTGGATATATGAATGAAAGTTTATTGGAAGTTGGAAACCTGTTCGTCTGCTCGGCGCAATGTGTTTACGATTACAAACTTTCAAAAATCTAAAACTCAACAGAAAGTGGCACTAAACAAAATAAAACTTATTCAGCCTATTATTAGGTTCCAAAGTTGTAAAACACACTGTTCCAAACAAAGATTAGAAAAGAAATCAAAATCAAGTCATACGGTATGTGTGGGAACATATGGAACTTCCACGAGGAGCACTCTCAATTATTGTATTTCATAATTTTATCGATCATTCATCGAAGTTAATGGTCCTTTTCGGTAGATTTATCGTGATGAGATTATCTGATCTTTAGCGACTCTTGAGAGTGGGATATTTGGGAAAACTCAGTTCGAAAAAGCTTTGAATTTTCAGAATAAAAAACGAAAACTAAGAGACCCGAAAAAGCAAAAATAAACAGAAACCCGGAGCTTCATTAATTGGGTCTTATTGTTTCGTTTCTTCAGAAAGTGTTACACTATCTACTTTGGCACTTGAAGTGAAACGAGTTATGCAAGTTTTCTTAGACATCTTTTTGCTCAATTTCTTTTCCCGATTCGAAATAAAGGACACCTGTTAGACCTGTCCACATAGAGGGATGAGTGGTTTTCTCCACGGATTAGGACTGTATTGTTTGAGTATAGGATGAAGAGAACAGTTGGTCGATATCCATCTGAAGTGCAGAACAATACATTTTTTGGTCAGATAGCAAACTGAATGGGTTATTCTACATAATCAAGGTTGTGAGAAAATCACATACTTTGGGTAGTTGAAAATAATTGAAATTTAGTTTCGAATTATATGAAGCTTATGATTGAATTTCGGTGAATTATTCAAAAAAAAATTGTATTGGTTGAGACAGTTCTGAATCGTCGATCCAAGTTATTATTAATATTGATTTTACTCAATTAGGTTGATGGGGAAAAAATGCAGGACATCAGAAATAAGCGAGTGGACATTTGGAATCGATGATGTGCAAAAATTCGCAGTTTCTCCGACAGTATTTCTTAATCCAACCTTGCATAAAATAAAGATTTTGTTTCAAATATTTTCAGACACCAAACATCAATTTTTCAAAAACAGTGCTAGGTTCTGACGGTGAATACATTTCTTTACAAAATATAACTGAATAAATCTATCATTAACATTTTTGTAACACCTATAGGCAATTTGACTTGCCCCAGGTGTACTCGTAAACTATGGTTCATTTTGAACTATCGTATCTCGGTCAGCTTTCATGTAATGGGAATTCACGGATTCGCGATGTGATCCGAGACGGATGAATCAGTCAAATGACTCAAAAAAGACGATTATAAGACTGCAATGTAAAAAGAGAGAGAGAACCATGTTAATCCTCACGTCCATCCTATGCTATTGCAAACAAAGATGGATATGGTGAATAAACACTGCTCTATTGTGATTATTGGGAGAAAACTTTTATTTTAGTATCAATCGTCTTTCAGTTACTGCGAGTGACGTCAGTCTTACAGCGAAGTGCTAAAACAATGGATTTCAACAGTCAAAAAGACTCTGTGTGTTCTTCAGCTAATCCTTTCCATAATGGGCCACTCTATCTTCATGGATGACGTTTGTATGACATCTGTTGTCATTCGTTTCCTTCGAAAACCTATTTGAATACCAAATGATCTGCAAAATATTCCGACATTACACTCGTCAACAAGAAAATTGTTAGGTTCAATTTTCAAGGGCAAACCAGTTATCAGTATTAACACATCAGGAATATAAAATTGTTTAGTAACAAACACAAAGTTATCAATAACAATTTCAACAAAGTTAATGACTATTGTAGCGAATGAGGAAACTTAACTCGATGAAGTGAAATATTGAACAATTGAGGTTTTAAACCTGCTATCATATTGTTCATCTGAAAGTGAAATATTTGAATTCTTTGAGTATGTATCACTTACATCAATTTTTATTACAGTTTTGCCAGGTATTCCGGGAGGAAATTAAAACTTCTCTGATGTAAAGTCAAAATTGTCTTTAGGATGAGGAATTTTGCTCAATTTTTTTACTACAATAATGATATTTGGGTATGATGTAGTCCAGGTATTTGACTTTCTGTGAGTGTTGCGCTGCGCTTACGTTTTTGCATCGAGAATGAGATAAATTACGATAATTCCCGTGAACCTGATTCAATTCGGATCCATCTCATTATCCGGAATGAGAAGGGCATCGGTTGTGTCCTACGGAGTGGTGAGCTCTGTGATATTGCACATGTTGACTTGCACATGTAGACCTTTCATTTGTTACAAGAGAACATTGAGCATTCCCATTTCAGCAGTCAAAGATTTATAGAAGTTTTTCAGATCAGGCGGACAAATCTCTGAATATGTACCTGTCATCGAATCATTAAAATAATTCTAAACGCTAAGAGAACCTAATACAGCTCTTGAAATGGAGCGGTCCATGAAGAGGCTGGTGTATACAGAATATCATACGTTCGCCGTATTTTTCTTTATTTTCACAGTTCTTATTTCATGATCAGATATCTTCGATTGCTATGAATAGTTCAAATTTCTGAGATTTATAGAGCTCTTTCTGCTACCGATATAATCGGATTTCCATTAGTGCCACTCTTTTCTAATGGACCGCAGTAATTCGACATCTGTTGTCACTCACACCCATCAACCCTACAATTACCTTTGAAGAGATTTTCGGAGAAAAAAAACAGTACAACAACCTTCAAAACAATTTTCAAAGTGTTCGGACATTTTACCTGTAAACAAGAAAATCCTTTAGATGGTCTTCCAAGGACAAACCAGTTAACACCAACAAAACCACTATTGTGATTAGTGATTATCACTCGTTTCCCAATGTTACCTTTGAATAAAGAAAATAGATGTTAGACTGGATAAGATAAAGATGTTATGAACAAAATTTGGGATCTAATCTTGCTCTAGATCTTCCATCGGAAAACAAACAAGTCTATAAATCTTCGAGGTGACACATTCAAATACACAAGCAATACTATGAAGAAGTGAATGATCATCATAACCTGAATCCTGAAAATTTCAAAATGCAATCGTTTTTAGTATGACAATAGTAACGAATATGATCTTGTCTAATGGTTCAGAACAATGGAGAGCGCAAAGGCCACAAATCACTCGAGTCCGCGCCAACAGCCTATTGAATAGTACCTATCAATCCTCATGGCTTCAAAAGTTGAAAATCTGCGATATGATCACAGGAGAAGTGAAAAATCTGAAAAACTCATTTCCTAGAAGGTCTGATCCTTGGAAGTAGAAATCCTGGCAAAACAATGCGAAAAATGCGAAAACAACTCAATATTCACTTCTGCACTTTTTTCCTTCAATCGATTGTATCTTAACGATAACGCCACCAAATTTCTTGAAATTAGGTTCTTCTGAAAGAAAAATTTTGGGGCTTTCTGGATATGCCACGATTCATATGAGTTGCAACTGAAAGTTTTTAGATATTTCAGGATGAACTTGTAGTTAACATGTTTTTTGACTTTGACCCTAATTTTCAGGTATGAAACGACATTATTAGTATATGAAACCTTATATATTCTTGTAGAGAAAATATTTTTCTATCCGAATATGATCTCGGATTTCGAAAATATTGATAATTGACTGATTAATCCTGTTTTATATAACACTATGTTTTTCGAAAAGTGAAAGTTGAGTTCAAGTGCCTCTAACTCTGTCAGTTTTTATGCTAAAGTTCTGATTTTTGGATATAAGATACTTCAGATATTCAACCTTCAGAATTTGAAAACATTTTTTCAGAAATTCAGAATATGACAGAGTTACAGCCGTTTCCCTAGAACTACTCCAAAACGTCTCTTTTTTCTCATTCGGTGGCCTAAGTGGGCGGAGCATGTGTCCCGACAGGGGGGTAAGACAGTGTAAGTGGTGTAGGGTGGTCGCATATAAAAGGTCGGAGAATACACCATTCACCATCACACTCCAAGTGTTTCACCAATCGTCCATCCTCATCATGTCCGACGTCGCCGTTGCATCCGTCTCTATCATGGCTTCCGATAAAGCCAAAGCTGCTGCTCCAACTAAGATTGCAAAGGTTGGCAAGACTGCCCCCAAGACTGCCACCGCCACCAAGCCCAAAGTTGTCCGTGCTCCAGCTGCTCATCCACCATACATGACTATGGTCGTCGAAGCCATCAGACATCTCAAGGAGCGCAAGGGATCCTCCAAGATTGCCATCCTCAAGTACATCACTGCCAACTTCAAGGTCGGAGACAAGCTTTCCCAGGTATGTTTGTAACCCCCAGCCCGTGTAGTATCAACCCTGACTTTTCATCTAGAACTTCTGGTTACCATCCTTAATTTAGATTGTTCAGATCAACAGCCGCATCCGTGACACCCTCAACAAAGGAGTCGCCACCAAGAACTTCGTCCAGACCATCGGAACTGGTGCCACCGGACGCTTCCGACTCTCCAGTGTAGAACCAGTGGACCCAAAGAAGGTTGCCGCGAAGAAGGCTGCTGCTGAGAAGAAGGCTGCCGCCAAGATCGCCAAGAAAGCTGCTCTAGCCGCGAAGAAGGCTGCTGCCAAGACCGCGAAGAAGGCTGCCGCTGCCAAGAAGACTGCTGCCACAGGAGAGAAGAAGGCCGCCACCAAGAAGCCAGCCGCCGCCAAGAAAGCTGCCACAGGAGAGAAGAAGGCCAAGGTACCAGCAGTGAAGAAGGCCAGCAAGGCCAAGAAGCCAACTTCCCCAAAGAAGACTAAGCCAGCAGCCAAGAAAGTCGCAAAGGTCGCCAAGGCCACTCCAAAGAAGGCCGCCGTCACCAAGAAAGCCGCTGTTCCCAAAGTCAAGAAGGCCGCCGCCCCAAAAGCTGCTGCCGCCCCAAAAGCCGCTGCCGCCACAGCTTAAGTGTCATTAATATTAACCGATCTCATGTCTCCCGATTACGTGTAACGTTTTTCTGTAAATACTTTTTTCAACATAATAAACTTTGTAAAATCTAAAACCCTGTGTTCAGCTGTTGTCTTCGTCTTTCCTAGAGTCCATCCTCAGTCAGAATCTCTTCTTGGTCCTCTTTGTTCTCACAGCTGTCCATTTGATTGATGGATGGCGCAACAGTCCTCTCCTTGATTACCCATTCGCAGCGGGGGGTTCACGTAACTGTTTGCCAGTGTCTTGGCAGCGTGCCAAGTCCCGCTCTCCCGCCACCGCGGGCAAAAATTGATGACCTATTGTTTGGCAAGGGGGTACTCATCCCAGTCACAAGGGAGGAATAGGGAAAAGAGAAGGGAAGACAATTGGCGTTGTTGCTGTTTTTATTACCAGTGGAAGAGAGAAAAGGAGAAAAACATTTGATCCAAGGGCGTTTTCAGCAGGAGAATGGGATTGAGAAAGGGTGGGGAAGAGAACAGAACAGGAAGTAACTTCGGAAATATGTTGACAGAGATCGGGTTTGAAGAACGGAACCGAACAATTTGAGAAAAACCCCGGGAATTTGAACAAAGTGTGGACATTTACTAAACAGAACATTTGAAATATTCAGGAAATCTTCATAGCTAGTTCTAAACTTCGGTCTCGTTAACTAATGCGGATAAAGATTTATGAATTATAGGCTGGACCATCAAGCCATGTTGCTCTAATGCTCCCCAAGAAGAAAATTTGCTGCCAATTTCCGCTTCTTGTCAGAATAACTTCCCAATTTCCAGAACCTGTCTCTAATTTTACGTTCAAACTGCTATTCTTATCGCAGTCGCCATCTCATACACCAAACACATTCAAACAGTGTTTCCTCCTTTGTCAAACAAGGTGCCTTCCCCGCGTCTCAATAGAGCGCACTTGCATACTTTGTGAAAAAAATTTTTTTTTAATCAATTAACTGCAATTTTCTACCAAAATAACCAATTTTCTGATTCTTTTCTCCAACCGTATTTAAGTTCACATCAAAATTGACCAGAATCAATCATACGCTGTTACAAAAACGCCTCCAAGCTGTGACAATCGTCGTTAAAAAATGGTGAGTCTTTTTTACTACAAAAAAAGATTTTCCAAGAGTCTGAATCATAAAAAGTCAGCTAAAAGTCATTGAATCAATGTGCCAGGTCCTTATCATCTTTTGGCATGGTTTTTATGATGAGGAAAAGCAGATTTCTCTCAAAAAATTTGCAGGTCGACATTCTACTAGCAATGCAAGCATAGAGAAGTTGGTATTTGGCAAAATTTTGACTTGGCTTAAGTTGAAACATGCTCGAATATATTGATTGCAACGTGAGGAACGTTTGCTAGAAGATGTTATTCAAAAAATTCTTTTGGATTAGCCAATCATATCGTTTTTTGGTTGCACGATAGTCTTTCGATGTTTCATTTGGATTCGGCTCAAGACTGGTTGTGATTCCTCCACTTCCAAGATTTGTGTTTGAAATACCTAGTCGAAAACTTGTGTTTGTAATTTCAACCATTCTTTCGTAAGTAACTCAACTAATAACTTCTAAAAAACATATTGGCAACTGTAGTGTAAAAATGGCTCCTCTGAGACAATGTTGAGCTGTTTGCAAGCCCTTGTGACAAAGATTACACATTTATTCATGGAGTGAAATTGATCCACATCTATTCTTACCAAATCGGTGCAAGTTACACCGGAATTTCTAGAAAAACGCCTCCAATATAATGAAAAAAGTGAACAAATGGTTCGGGTAGATGCACACCTCGACTGAAAAACACCGTTATGTTTCCTTGAGTGTTTCTTCCGGAAAATCTTTGAGAACATATAATTCCTACATTTTTCGACCGATTTGATAAAGATTTTACCAGGGCAACGAAACAATCGTCTCAAATATAATAGAAATAGTGAAAATTTCCTCGTTCTTGGTCAGTTCTTGAAAGATTCGGGTGGCTATTCTGTTACTGATTTTATTTGAAATGTGAAACTGAATGGATGTTGAATGTTGTTTGTAGGAAGAAGCGATGAGCAACATTGGAGGATTGGACAACGACATATCGAGGTTGTTTAACAGCAAATATATTCACGCCGTTGATTCAAGCAATCCTCTTGCTGTGAAGACAAAACCTGTACGAAATCTCTTACAATTGCATATCCATCGCACCATTGCTCACTTCGAAGTAATGTTACTGATCTGCAAATCACAAAACAACACGGAATCAAATCGTTTGTTCCTTTCTCAGCGGCTCTCCTTCTATCAATGCAAGAGGTCAACTGTTCTCATTATCGATCCACCGTTTTCCAACAACCTGACCTAGTCTTCGCAAACAACACGGAACGTCGGAGAAGTAAAACACGTGATAAAAAGATTGAGTACGTTTTATGCAACTGTTACAAAAAAGTGACGTTGAATCATCGAGCATGTTGATTGGAAGAGGATCATACTAATTCTACAGCAAAAAAAGCTGAGAACCATTCAGTAACAATTACGAGCACCAGTTTCAGATATCAGAAGCTTCAGTTTTCCTACTAAACGCAATCCAAAATGCAGCCATTCTTTTTTTCAACGGTTGTTTTCTGTCATTTCGAGAGGCCACGTGTTCAATTTCGAACCAAACCATCCTGTTTTTGAAAACAAAACTGGAATCTACAGCTTGATGCGCTAGTCGGCATAGATCAGGAACAGTTATATCAGAAACTTAGGAGGTCTATTTAGCCCGTTCTATTTTACTGTTTTGATTCATGTTGTGAAGAACCTTTTCTGAATTCTGAGTTCGTCAGACAAACAACTCACATTTCGAAGAGTTTTGGACGAAACTACCAACAATTCCATTTGGTTGGAATAACTGACTTTTTTCTATATCTAGCAACCAGCTTTCTTCTTGAAACTGACATTCTTATCTCCACTGCCATCGTGTACACCAAACACATTCAAAAGATGCTTTCTCCTTAATCTAAAAAGGTGCACCTCTCTGCCTCCCCGCGTCTCAATGGGGCGCGCTTGCATTTTTTGTGAAAAAATGTAATTTTTTCAACCATTCAACTTCGATTTTTTTTAATGTGACGGTTTTCAGATACTCTTCTCGGACATTTTCAAAGTCTGCAACCCAGTTGGTTGTATCAATCATCGGCTGCTCCGGGAAATGCCGAGATTGTGAGGATCGTCGATGGAAAATAGTAAGTCTTTCTTATAACAAAAAATGTTTTCTCAAAAGCCAGTTCATGAAGAGTTAGAGCACAGTCACTAAATTGATGAACTGGACTTGATTCGCCCAACAAACAAGCTTTCACAAGCAGAATGAGCTGAATCCCGGCAGGAAAACGTGAAACAGTGACTCCAATGAAACTGTTTTAGGCTGAGAGCAATTACTTTTTTGATAAGTTCTCCGAATATTTATTCAAATAAAATTGACTTGTCTCTGACTTGGCCAAAAATCTCAAGATTAAATTTGAATTTCCTGAGAAACGTTTCCAACGTTATGTGATAAAAGTGATAAAGTGACTTGGGTGGATTTATGTCTGATTGAGTGGGGCTAGTACGCCGTCAGTTTATGATTTTCATAATGATAATAGCGGTTCCTATCAAAATCAAAAATTTAACGACTGCCGTTTATGGATTTCAGAAAGCAGCGGTTGAGAACATGAAAGGATTGGACCAAACAAAATTGCATATTGCTCGAGCCCAATAATCAACTTTTTCTGTGAAGGCGAAACCTGGTCGAATTCTGCTATCAACGGGAATTCACTGCACGGTTCCCTAACTCGAAGTGCTGTTACCACTCCACCAACCACAAAACAACACACGACAAAGTCATTTGTCCCTTTCTCAATGGTTCCCCTTCTACCAACGCGTAAGACCATGTATGTTTATCATCAATCCACCAATCTACTTTAACAACCTGACCTCGTCTTGGCAAACAATACATCAAAGAACGTTGTTTGCAACAGCTACAAAGAAGAAGAAATGAATGACGTCAAACAGTCAAACATGCTTGTTGAAAGACTTTTCGACAAATTCAACAATTGATGAAAATGGTAACCACTCCGCAAATTGCTCACGCCATCGGTTCCGTTACGATGCACAACCGTTTACAAACTCAAAATGCTGCAATTTTTCTACCGAACAAAGAAAAGTCGTCATTCTCTTTCTCAAAGGACATCTTCTGCGATTGCAATAGGTCAATCGTGTCCAATATCAATCCGCGCAATCTGACCCGTCTTTGCAAGCAATACCGAAATCCATTGCGGTACATACACGAGGTTTTCTAAGCCCGTTCCATCCTTTTGGGTGATTCTTTGCTCGAGAGAAAACCGACTGAATGCTGGTTCTTCCAGAAAAAAACTCACATTGTCAGTTTTCCTCAGACACAACCAACAAATTTGACTATTGAAGTATCCGGTCCTTTGGCGCCTTGTTGTGAGTTTTTCGCATTTCGTTGGAATAGCGTCTTTATTTTCATACCTAGTTTTCAATTTTCTTTTTAAAAAATTGTCAAAACTGCTATTCGTATCTTCATTGCTAGTGTTTTCACCTTCATCAAACAGCGTGCATTTGTCTGCCTCCCCGTGTCTCAATGGGGCGCGCTTGCATTTTGTTTAAAAAAATGTGATTTTTTCAATCATTTAACTTTGATTTTCTCTTAAATTTGCCAGTTTTCAGATACTATTCTTCTATCATTTTGAAGTCTACATCCAAGTTCAGCGGAATGAACCACTAATTGCTCCGGGAATGCGCCAATATTGTGGAAATTGTCGATGAAAAATGGTAAGTCTTTTTCATAACTGAAAAAAATGTTTTCGCGAAATCTATTTCATGAAAAGAAAGCGATCAGTGTTTTACCTTGTGAAATAGATTTGTTTCATCTTTTGAAGAAAACTTCACGACCATTATGGGCTGATTCCCGGCAAAAAGCGAAGGCTGGTTTAGTTGGCACACCTTGCATTAAAATGTTAAAGCTTCGTGAATTTTTGATTAATGTTCAATTTAAACTGACGGGAAAAGTTCAGAACAACGTGAGGAACGTTTGTCAGAAGTTCTTACCCAAGAAAGCAGAGTAAATCAGCAGTTCATACAACTTTTTGTTGAAAAGCAGTCATTCAGTGGTTCATTCCGATTTGGCTGTGACTCCTTCATATCAAACCTTTTTGTTTCACATACATAGTTATAAACATGCAGAGAGAGTTTTAATCGTTCTTTTGCGATCAATTCAACTAAAACTTTTGAAAAATAAAATGGCAACTACTAGAATAGTAAAAAAATACCTCAATAAGACGGTGTTTCAGCTGTTAACAACCGTTTTTTTTTATAAATTCTCCAATTATCAATTCACGTAAACTAGATTTTCTACTGATTTGTCCGAACATCTCAGGATTCCATTCATATTTTCTGACAGACGTCTTCACCGTCATGCCACCGGTGAACAAGTAAATTGGATAAAGATACGTTTTTACTGATTAAGAGCGGCTTGTTCCTAGTCAGATGAAGCTTGTTGAAACATTAATAAACATAACGGTTCCTATCGAACATTAAATTAAGATGACCTCAACTTGTGAATTTCAGAAAGCAGCAGTTGAGAACGTGAGAGGATCCACATTCTTCAATTCCAACGATCAACTTCTGCTGTGAAGGCGAAACCTGTACGAAGTCTGCTATCAACTCAAATTCACCGAACGGCTCCCCAACTCTAAATCCTGTTACTATTCTGTCAACCACAAGACAATACTTCGATCATCGAACATGTTGATTGGATGATGAGTCTTAAAATCTCAACACTTGAAATTGGTAGCCTGTCTGCAAGAACTGACGAAGAACGATTTTACTTTGTTATGCTGCCAGTAGGTAGATAACAATCAACGAATGAAGCAGACATCGATGACTGAATTCGAAGGGTTTTGACCATTTGAAGCTGGCAAGGATGTTTCTTGATTTTGGATTAAGAAGTTTACAAAGTGTTGGAATCGGAGTGCTGAACAAAATGTGTTGCTCTGGACAAAAAGGGATTGCGAATAGAATCGTATGGTTCTGTATCAGTCACATTACTAGACTTTGCCACACAAGTTTTGCCATACTCCACAGCAACCCAAAAGTATTGAGGGCTGTATTTTGGACTTGAGAGTAGGTTTCGAACAATCAATGCCGGATAAAAACCAATAATCATAGTTTTCAGGTTGAAACATCATGAGCACAATGCCCCCATCGTCATCAGTTCAAATCATGCTTCTGTCCCAACAGTGCGAACGTTTTTGCGGTTAGTTTGAGTAAGAACTTCAGATACTCTCCGCCTCAAGTTTTTTCAGGATTGAGAAGGAGTTGGAGTAGGATTCCGTATGCCTTATCCATTGCAAAGTGAAAAATCACCGAATTGGCTGGATCAATGTTTCAAAGACCACTGAATACGCCTGCAGTACAGGACAAGTGTTGATGTGGCAGCTGATAGTTCTACCTTTTTGTGAGTTTATCTGAAATAACATTAAAACCAAAATGAAAACAACTTTCAGGCAGCGTCAAAAGAAGCCGTATGATCGAGCAGTAGAAACTGTCTAGTAGAAGTACGCAGATGTCGTCCGAATTTCAAGAAGACTGAAGATTCGTGTTTTAGAGTATAAATCTCCTCTTCATGAAAGCAACGTTTCTCTGATGCATTAAGTGTTTTGGCTGTCCGTTGTCGAAAGAAGAATCTGTTGCCTTCGAAGCTTATTACATACTACCGCCGGTTCCTTACTTCTATAAACTATCCGAATATAAAAACAAACTCTCAGCGTACTAATTTATTTGAAAAGAAAAGCACTAAGACACTAGAAAAGTTTGCGGAAAAGAAGATACGGAAATTTGAATTTTGTGATGAACACGGAATGATGACATGTTTCTGATTTCGAGAATTCTACTGAGAAGAAAAAATTAAGCAAAAATGTGTACAGCAATTTATAAAGGAAGTGATTCAAAAAGAAGGTTGGCGGTCCACATCAGTCGTTTATGATTTCTGTTCGGAGAACGATGCATGGATACTTTACAACTTCTGAAAAAAACACTTTGGAAACCAAACCGATTGTTTTCCGAACACAAAACAAAAACAAACTCACTGTTCACATATGGTTCTCCTTTTCTCTTCAATGACTTTTGAAGACGATAGGCTTCATTTGAAGCAATGTTGTAATATTCTTCGCGGTTCTTGCATTCCCAGTAAGCTTTTGCCTCAATTTGCTTTAGTTGGCCAGTGATTTTGTCCATACGTCCTTCAAGATGTGCAAATGGATCTGGTGGAGGGAAGAACATCATTCCCAACTTGTCCACAACTCTGTGGCGGATGAGAGGTGTGATCTTTCTCTTGGAGTCTGGATCCTCCGGGACTTGTGGGTTCCACTCTTCATCAAATTCTTCCAACTCTTCCTGGGTTAACCCCATGAAGTCGGCAAGTTCATGAGACGGAGGAATATTGGCATATGCTAAAAAAATCTGTTGTTGCTTTGTTGATGATCAGAATGAACTGCACAAAACCAGAGAGCTACCGTAACCCTATTTACTGTCTGGTTGATTACGCAACAAAGGCAGATGTTAATAGTAGGATTAATGGATTAGTTCTCGGATAAGATGTTTCGACCATTCCAAGCAATCATGTACATAATGACGTCCAGTTAATAAAGATGGCTATCTAGACCATCAAAAGTTTACTCAAACTCTACACCTATGTAAACACTTTCTTATCAACTCACGGTCATTTTCCGGTGCAGGTGGTGTTGTTCTCAACTGCATTTGTAGTCTGTATATAATCCTGGCCAACCCAGAGTAGTAGTCATCTCTTGTTTGTGCTCTTTCAAAAGCCTTCCTCTCCATATACTTGACATACTCAGTGAACTCTTCCATTTTGGGATTCGTGGCTGCATGTTCATCTGGGTTCGGTACCATGATCGAAACGACCCTTCCTATCATGTTACGACGAATTCTTGGAGTGAGAATAGAGAGGTCATCGTTGTTTGGTCGCGGTGCTTCTGCCATTGCTCCTGGAAAAAAAGAGATTGCTACCGTAGGAATAGAGACACTAGGATGAACGCCAACTGGGAGGAAAAAGAGGTAGGAGAAGTGAAAGCAAATCTGTCCTAAAAAGATAGACTAGCGGAAATAGTGGATGATGTGAGAAAGTAGGGTACAATTGATAACATAAGGATGTGTGTGTGTGTCTGAAGAACTGTTGGCCTATCTTCTCATCTTCCAGAGAGTGATCATCGGCGACCACTTGGAGAAAAAGAAGAAGAAGAATGAGTGTAGAAAGGTTGCCATCTCGCAATGTGTTTTTTTGTTGGAGGCGGGATGAAGAAGAGCCCCAGGAGGTGTTTGTCGCATTGCTCCTCGCGCTGAATTCGAGACACTCACAGT
Source organism: Caenorhabditis brenneri (assembly GCA_000143925.2). Classification (NCBI taxonomy): domain Eukaryota; kingdom Metazoa; phylum Nematoda; class Chromadorea; order Rhabditida; family Rhabditidae; genus Caenorhabditis; species Caenorhabditis brenneri. The sequence continues at coordinate 307,127 of GL379894.1, read as the reverse complement.
AGGCGGAACCCCAAGATCTAGACCCTATGATTATTCTGATTCTAGGCCTGCCCGCAGCAGCCGTTTTTCTTTTCTTCTCCACGAGCCACAAGTCCTCAGAGCCAGTCGAGAAGGAGCTTCTTCGCCCTTGGCCTCAGAGCTCCTATCTCACTTCCTTGCATTCTCCTTGTGACTCATTGGCCCACCCACCGAAGAAGGAGCCCCCGACGCGACGGCAGACAGAAGGAGGCAAAGGAGCCAGTCAGCTCTCCAGCAGCAGCCAAAAAACGAGCACACTGGGGGCGAGAAGCTGCTTCTTCCACTGAGTCCTCTCCTGCCGGTCGCCGCGTGCTCCTCCTTGTGGCTCTCGGTCGCACGATCGATGTGTTGTCCACCGAGGAGCAGAGGACTGCGGGCGGAGGAGCCCCCCGAGAAGAAGCAACAGCTCTTTCTGTGGGGCGAGAGCAGAGCCAAGTGCACACGTCGAGACTTGCACACCGCTCCTGACCGACCGCCGCCCCGGAGGCCTGGGGCTCACAAAATGTGCGCGAGGGTCTAGTGTGTAAGTGAGAGTGTGTGAAAAGAATGTGTGCCTGTGGTGGCGGCGAAGAATACTTAGTAAGAAACTGATGGCAGGATGACTTTGTCTCTTTTTCAAGACGACGCTTGAGCAAGGGGCAAAGTAACCAAGGTGATCAGAAGGCTCTTAGGAATCGAGTGGAAGGAAAATGAAATAGAAATTGAAAAAGAAGGAAAGGGGCGAGACAGAAAGTATCTTCCCGTTTACATTGTGTTCTGTTCAAGATGAAATGAAGCACGTGTTATCAGTATTACATAATAACGATTCGATTCAATTTTAATAGATACATCGTTAAATTTTAAGGACAAAATTGTGTTTTGCTTATCATTATCAAAATTCATACCAAAAACCGAGGATCGTTAACTTCACAAAGAACTCCTCATTTTGTAACCATGAACGATACCAAAAACTGAATTCTGTCCATTGAGAAAGTTAACTGGAACTGAAGTCGTCAGAAAATGTTATGGTTTTCTAAGAAGTTCAATGATCGGTTAGATGATTAAGATGGATATCCGGAAAACACAACAACAATGTCCTTGTTTTTCTTTTCATCAGCTCAAATGCTCAAAGCCAAAATAGTGCAAATAAAGCCATGGTTTTGACTTTTATTGCATTCTTAACCCATAACTTCTCTGAGAATCTAATCATGAAAAAATAGCGTTTTTTCAAATTGAGTACCAAATCACTGTAAAACATCGCAGATCTTTAAATGAGGTTGGCAAAATGTTTTTCTTTGAACCTCATGAACAATCTTCCGTTGGATATGAGAAATCTGGGAATTTCTCAACCTATAACGAGTTCGAAACCATGTTTGAATCGTCCAAACTGCTGGATCTGTAGTTTCGATTGTCGGATTATGTTCCTTCCCGCGAAGACGCAGCGCAGAAATGTAATTTTTTACGGCAAAATTTCCAACACCATCAATATGAAGATACAATTTAACCTTGTGTCCAGAAAACGGTTGAATAATTTTTCACTGCTAAGAAACACTCCAAACCTAAATTTGCGAAAAACTGTCAATTGTTTTTCCTGTATAGAAAAGGAATTTGTTGGTTCTTTTTTAGGTTACATCCGGCGAACGAAAACAATATTTACAAGAAATCGGCTTCGAATTCAAATTGGAATCACGTTATCTTGTTTACCAGTTTCGTCCATTGTTATTGTTATTATAATCATCAGAGGGTGGTATTATATTCGTACCAGTCATCTAATCAGAATTTTGCTACTTCAACTGTAACATTTTCCATGCATCTTTTCGATTCAAAATACATTCTCTATAATTCATTTTAGACTCTCAAATACTTTTGAGCTTTGTGAGCTCAGTCCGAGCATTCATAATTCCCTTATCACGCGGAATAACTACAAATCTCTAGAAATAGAGTGCATGAGATAAAAATCGTTAAGTTAATAGAGTGTATATTGAAGTAGTAGTACATGTTAGAAGTCAAATCCTTTTGCAGGCACGTGACTATTCTTTTTGAAAAATTTCGAAGAGATAAATTGATATTCCCCGTTTTTGTTGCCTGTTTTTTTTTCTCTCCGAAATTTTCTTTACAAACATTTCTGAAAGTTAGTTCAATTTCTTTTTTCTTGATTTTGTGATTCGTGTTTCACCTGGATTCAATCTCAACTTATATTATTAACACCGCCTATTTCAATCAAAAACCTGAAACCCCCTTGCCCGAGCCTACACCTCATTTCCTCTTCTTCCATATGTCGCCTAAAGGCGATTTTCGTTTTCCGTGTATATTTCTTCCTCAAAAGCCATGCAACCCCTAAAGAAGCAGCCTGGAGCGCAGGTGGTGTTCCATCCCATTATTTTCCTTCGTTGTCCTTTTTCCCCCATTTTCTTCCTCCTTTCCGTCTTTCTCCTCACCCCATCATTTCTTCCTTCTCATGTGCAACGAGTCTAATTGGTATAATCTGACTACGAATGTGCCCTTCATCTCAAGACCACTGCATTCATTTCATTTCGGCGAGTAGTATGTCCGATTCGAAGAAAAAGTGCACACGGCTAAGCCATGCAAATCTTTTTCCATTTTTAGCCATCGTTAATATTGTATAGAGAACTACTCTATCCATCTTATTCTGATTTTAGTATTAGTAGTCGGTCAGAGGTACTGGCGAGAGATTCATTTCCCATATTTTCTCAGTCAGAACCAAAAAAGCCTCTTTTTTTCTAATAATTCATGTCTATCTCTCACCAAAACAACACTCTTTTTTCTTATCATTTTTTTGTTACACCACGACCTGTCCAATATCATTTTTTTTCTCATATCAACCATCTCGAAAGTGTAAGAATACTTTTTATTCTACCTTTCTCTCCATTTCCGATTGTTCTCAGCATATGAAACTTGACATTTATCTCTGTTCAAACTTGATTTGAGAACAACTTTCCCTTCAAAACTTGTGTCTACCTAAATCGCAAAAAACTGAAATAAAACTGAATACCTCCGATGTCTATCTCTTTTTTGGCCGCCCGATTCAAATGTAATCTTCATTGAAATCTCTGCACTAGTGTTCCTTTGTTCTTTCACACACACTTGCCGTTTTGAGGTCACAACGACGCGCCGATATTCCGCTGCCTGTTGTTTAGTAGACATATGTTAACTGACTTTATCGCTTCACCTTGCTTTTCCACGTGGTTTTACTATTTTGGTTGTTTTTTTAGGTTACTTTTTTGGTCCAGGAGGAAGAACATGGAATTTGCGTCAGATTTTTCTCAGTTTCTGCGTTAAAATTGATAACACCGGAGGAAGTATGTGAAAAATCCTAAATTCTATTATTTTTGCCAAAAAAATCATGACTCTATCCTGAGCACATAGAAGTCAAAAAGAATTATGTCACGGATCGGAAACATGATTTTTTTTCAACAAAACACCAAGAAAAACTATCAAAAATGAAAAGTGTTTCTTTATCCACCGCACATTCCCTCCAACCCCGTGACACTGCTTCATCGATTTTTGACATTGCGCTCGTCTCTTTGACAGTTCTTCAACTGAATATTTTCATTTTGCAGGTAAAACTTCGAAGATCTCATTGCTTTAGCAGTATTAAGTTCAAAGCCGAAATGGGCAATTCGGGTAGCAACATCGAATCGGAGTCTTCTGCCAACGTGGCAAATGGAGAGAACGTTGTTGTTGAGAACATCGGAGGCTCGGAAGAAATAGATACTTCTTCACCGGAGACTGGAGAGTCAAGCCGTACTGGATCGCCGGAGATTGAGAGAATGGAAGAGGTTGCCGATTCTGACGAGGAACCGGAGAGCACCGAGTCCGAGACTGATGAGGAGCCAAAGCCAAACGGAGTGCACGAGAACAAAGTTGGAGACGATAAGAAAGAGCTCAACGAGGGTGCTGTTCTTCCGAATGGGAATGGCGAGAAGGCTGTCGTTGTGAAGCCAAGCAACGGCATCAAAGATGCTGTGAAGGAAGCTGTCATCGATTCTTCTACTGGACTGGCTGATGAGAAAGTTGAAGCAACGACTGAACCAGCTCTCGAGACGTCTGAGAATCCGAAGAACGAAGCCAACACTGAGAAGATGCCTGATGCAAATGGATCTTCAGTGTCTTCGTCCATTCTCAATGATGTTGGCACTGAGGACGCTGGCTCTGACGTGAAGCCGGATGCAGTCGGAAATTCGGAGAGCGTCAAAGATGACGGAGATGATGTCGTCAATGGATCTTCAAGTTCGACTTCTGGATCATCAAATGGCAACGGAGAGGTCAGCGTTGAAGTCGCTCCACAGCCAGATGCGGCCAAGGATTTGGAGAACGCGGCCCCTGAGCCCGTCGCTGCAACTGAGGAACCAGTTGCCCGTCCGATAGTCGGACCAAAGACTCCAGAATACTTTGGTCCGGATGAAAATGAACCTGTGGAAAACGACTACCCCGGACCGGATGACAGCAACGAACAAGTCATCGCTCCTGTTCCAAGAGGTCAACGGACCTCTCTGACCAAAGTCGTCCAGGATGTTCCCATGAAGTCTGTTGCTGAAGAATCTACCAGTTCTACTCGACCAGCCATCAATGTCAGTGAGCACGATTATGCCCTCCCCGCAGCTAGTAGGATTCAAGAGCCAGCTGATGAACCAAACACTGAAAGGCGCTCCAGGAAGAAGTCTTCATCAAGGCATAATAATTGTAAGTAGTTTGTAGGAGACGAATCACAAATTGAACCTCAAACCCTTTCTTTCAGCTCGACTAAAGTTGCTCGTGACAAGGCCGACTTTCACTCCAGAATATGAAGAAGTGATTGATGTCAACGACAGTGACGAGGAACTTGAAGCTGCAATTTTGGAGTCTGTCGTTCAAGCATCCTTGCGCGATGCGATGGAGGAGTCGGGAATTGTAGAGGACATTGAGATTGAGGGCAGCTCGACCGCTTTGAGAAACACAGAACCTGTGGTGCAATCTATCGGTATGAGACCGTTTCACAATATGTTGTGTGGCTTCTTTCTCAAACATAATTTTTCAGGTCATGGATACAACGGAGACCTGGTGGCATCTGATGATATACCAATTGAAGAGGACGTTGAAGTTCCAATGGGAGCATCCAGGAGAGAAAGGAATAAGAGAAATTCAGTTGGAGATCCTCTGTCCATCGATGTCTCCGACAACGATTTCCCGGAGGAAATCACTCCGGAAAAAATGGAGGAAGAAATCGACGAGATGAGCTCATCGCGCAGAGCTCTTGTTCCACGTCGGCTGCTTCTTGGCAGCATCCCGAAGCCGAGGCATTTCCGGAACTTGAATGCTTCAGAGCCAGGATGTTCCAGCAGCTCTGGCTTGAATGCAGACTCAGGCTCATTTATGAGAGGTTTGTTTCGATTTTTTCCAAATAGTTTTGAAATAATAAGCTGCTTGGTTTTAGACGATGAACCTGGTCCAAGCAATCGACCATCAAGAAGAGCACCACGCGAGTCATCGTATTCTCCACAGAGAGAGCCGCCACATGCACCCTACATGGACTCGGATTATCTGCTTGCTCTAAAACTGCAGGAGGAGGAGGATAATAGAGCAAGAAGGATGAACCGGCCATTCCCTTCGACCTCGTTCCAGTCGACTTCCTCCTACCAGCAAGGCTCCACTTCTTACGAATCCACTTCGGATTGCGTAATCGAGCAGTTTCCCTTGAGTCCGATTCGCAATTTCTCTGGAAGTAAGTTAATAAAACACACTAATTTTCAAATTATAAGAATCATAACCGTGAACGGATGAATCACCGCCCCCTAAACCGGCATTTGTGAGAGATTAATGCCATAGCCTGCTCACCGCGCTCTCAAAACTCCTCATTAACACTATCAATTTACAGATGAGAATGGTACACCCGCTGTTCCACCAGGCTCACCAAAAGGACCAGAGGAGGCTGCCATGACGACCACCACGGTGACGTACACAGACAGCTACACAGTTGTCCGACATCCGCTCAAACAGGATCTGCCCACTGACATTAACAGCGTAAGGAAAACACATTACTCAAAAACTTCGATGGAATGTTTTTAGAACGAAACCAGAAACTTCGGACAATTGGTTCCCGCCACACCGGAAAATGTGAAGAGAAGACCACTATATGAGAGATCTGCGAAGGTGAGTTTGAGCATTGTAGTGTTCAGAGTAATCTGAGTAAACCTCATCAATGACTTTGACTGTAGTTGAATAAATATGTACTGACTCTCTGAGTTTTGAGAACTATTGGGATATCATATTCTTCTAAAAAGTCTAAATACTTAATTTCAGCACTCATACTGCGATGAACTCCAAGGTGAGCAAGAAGAGAACAACGGTGATGACTCGGAAACAGGCCCCAGTGACCGCGATGAGTCCGAAGCCGGCCCTAGTCGCCAAAACGACTCTCAGCCAGGAACAAGCAGAGGAGGTCCGTTTTCCCATTACCAGTACGGACCCAAAAACGACCCCAGAAGAAGGCTTGCAACTCGTACTGGTGATGTGGTATCGGCAAGCCGATACAATGCGTACTCCCAAGAGGAGGACAACAATCAAGCTGGAACTTCGAGTAGCTACTCTCACTCGCACTACTACAACAATCAGCCGGGACCTTCAAATCGTTATGATCAGCCGGGAACGTCAAACAGCTATAACCAGCCAGGAACTTCGAATCAGTATAGATCTTCCTACGATCCAAGCCAGCCTGGAACATCCAGTAGCTACACCCAATACGATCCAAGCCAACCTGGAACTTCCAACAGCTACGACCCATCAGAGCCAGGACCTTCAAATCGGTACCACAGAGCACCATCCCAACAAGCTATCATGGACGAGGAGGCTGATTTGAGAAGAGCTCTGGAGCTGTCACGACTCGAGCACCAAAATATGCTGAGACGACAAGCAGGATTGGAAGAGGTTCCGATCCCGGAAGAGACAGCAACACCTGCTGTGAATGACGATGCTCTTTTTCGTGTCCCAGAAACTCCAAGGAAACGAAAAATGAATCCACTCTCCGAACAACATGAGGTATATATTATTGTTTTCTGACTTCTTGTAATTCATCTCTTTCAGTATTCGCCTGCTAGCCGTCGTCATGCTTCGCAATCGTTCTATGCTGTGGAGACATTCGTCGAAATGGAGGAGCCAGATGTCTCGTCATCCAGCATCATCTCGGCGGAGAACAAATGGCCTTTGTGCAAGTGGCTCGATCCGGAGAACATGCCAGAACTGAGCACCATCGATGAAGAGGAGATAAGGAAGATGCCTCTGACTTACCGTAAGCAGATCAAACTGGAGCAGGATAAGAAGGAGAGAAATGAGAAGTCATCTACTGCCAGGAAAGCAAGCTACCAGTTTGCATTTGAGAGGGAGGCAGAACTCGAGAAGACACTTTTGGAGAACAAGTTCATGGACATTGCCCGTTCTCACATCACCAGCCCATGCATTGTCCCAGTGGAGATCGCCAACACTCGCTTCGAAGTCTACCTCCGGTTCTCCTTCCTTCCCCGTCCAATCTTTGTGCATCACGTGCTCAATGCTCTCAACACACCGGACATCAATGGTTCCTGGGACGACCAGCTTGAAGGAACTCCCGACCACATCCGTGCAATGTCGGTCGGCGAATTCTTCAAATACGCCGTGTACATCTACTTCGGCTTGAAGTTGGACTCCGTGCCCATCGACCAGTCCCAATCCGATGCACAAATTGCTGCCGCTCGGGAAAAATTCTTCAAATCTGTTAGGACCCGATGTGAGGAAGAGGCTCTGCTCCAGCAAGATGAGGAAGAAAGAAGATGTGCTCAGTCAATGGTGGTCTCCTACGTCCACGCATGCTGTAAGTTTTTTTTCAGTTTATTGAGTAGCAATAGCTATTATCAGTTCCTGGTTTTCACAAAGAAAGTAATGCATCCACTAAATTCTTGTTTTCAGCAAGGAACGACGTAAACCGGGACGACATCAAAGAGATGCAACTGTTCCAGAAGAAGGCCACGGAGAAGCAGCAATTGCTGGACCGCCACCGTCTCCGATACGGTATTTCCCGTGAACACAGACCAGACAGGGAAAATACGTTTAGAGAACCGGCGTGCATCCGGAGGGAGAAGGCTTTACTTCAGGCACAAGAAGTATCGATTGCGACTCCTGGAGATGAGAACGAAGCGCCGGTGATCTATGGCTTGAACTCGGACTTGCCTGAGGAGGACGAGGACACGGAGAACAACAACGAGAACGGAGCAAGATCAAGGAGGAGCAGACGAGATTCTTCAGATGCTAGTCAGGACGTCCAACTTTAATATTATTTATTCCATCATTCTATTCATTTTTAAATGTACATACCTATTTTTATCAATTTATAGTTTATTTATTATTCTTGTTTTTCATTCCACAAATTCCTCTTTCACTTGAACTTCGTATTGCATATTCCCTATTTCTCAATCATTTTCTAGCAAAACCCTCACATATTCCTATTTTTAAGCCATCTCATCCCCATCACATATTTTTTCGATCCCAATGTATAATTTTGCTTGAAATCTCATATACCATGCCCGGAGTTTTTTTTTCGTGATTTTTTTTCTTTTTTTCATTAATTGCCCGATTCTGTTCTATTCCACACGCCACTCACATTCCGCTTATTTTTGAAACTCGTGTACTTCATTATTAAATTATCGAACTTTTATGTAAATACTGAATCTCAAAATCATAATAAAATGGCAGTTTTTGAAACAGTGTTCAATGTTGTCAAACTTTCTGAATGGCATTGTACGAATTCTACTTTCAGTCTTTTTTCAGGTTTCCATTTCAATGGTGAGAATAGTTTTGAGGAAACTGATTCAGCAGCATATTTCGTCGTATTTTCAAAATCAAATAGACTGTTCGGTTCGAACGACAATGACAAAGCAGATTTGGGACTAGATAATGTTAACGTCCTTCAAGTGGTTTTTCCTGCGTTTCAAGGTCAGATTTGATTGACCCTCTATTGTGCTGGGAAGATTGTCAACACGTTTTGTGGTAACGAAGTCGCGAACGACTTTCGAACAACTGTTTTTGGTAGAGTGACTTTCTGGAAGCAGTTCACATGTACTGTCAAAAATTATAGAATGTGTATCTAACGTAAACAAAAACTGGTTCAAGAAACTCGAGAAAATAAGTTTTTTATTTCAGCTCCCAAACTCCATTTTTCTGCTAGAGAGCTGAATGAAGATCAGAAAGACCACCTGCTCATCAACCTTGAGTCTATTGACATAGAAGGGTCCAATTTTTTGAAAGTTTCAAGAATTGGAAAGGTTTCACAGCTGTGGTGCTGTTCCGAATTTGTGAATAGTAAGTTTTTCAAAGGTCCAATGACAAAACAACTGAACAAGGTGACATTGGTTTGAGTTTGAACCATGCTTGTCTTTTTCTGGAGCTCTAGAAAAAAATTTAATGAAGCATGATTCTTGTTTGTTGTGATTATCCAATAAAAGTGTTTTCACCGACTATCTGCTTTAATGTTGTTGGTTTCGAGAATTCTCCACTACTTATTTCGGTACAAAATTTTTTTTCGACCAAAGTTTCCATTTTTCACAAAATCCCCACTCGAAACTTGCCGATATTGCCAGCTGCTCATCCCTTCAAACATATTTACATAAAAGGCTCCATTTCTTAAAAACTCCAAAATTTGAAGTGGTTCCACAGCTGTGGCACCTGGTCGGTGTCGACTATGAAAAAGTTTCTTTTGGCAGTCTTGTTATTACTGAAGAACTAATTATTCAAAATGTTCGGCTATAGATAAATTTCGCTTTCACCAATTTCGAAGCTTTTAAAAAAATTATCAATACATTTGAAGTTTCAACCAAAATTTTGCAAAAAATTTGCACACAGTGATGTCGCTTTTGAGAGGACATCACAACCCTCTGGAATACCAATGTTTTCTTCCTAACTGCTAGCTGAAGTTCCCACTTTTCACAAAACCCCAAGTTTTTGTTTACATATAAATCATACTCCTCCAGTTTTGTTTAACTTCTTTAGCAAAAAAAGGAAAATGAATGCCATAGTCATTTCCACAAATTTCCATCTAGGAGAAATCCGACCTCGCGCATATCATTAGATTGGTAGAAGAAGCGCCCCCATCACAATTTCCAATAGCACAAGACAAAGTCTCGAGGCTCATTAACTCAATAACTGCAGTGACGTTTTTCACGTTTCCAATCTGGTAATGTATGGGGTGAAAATTTGGTGCAAAGTGGGCAAATGTAACTGAAATTTAATGGTTGTGTTAGGGAAGGGCTCCACACAAAAAAGAATCGGGTTTTATTTTTAGTGACCTTCAATTTTCAACTGTTACGTTTGCAGCCTACACACATTTGGTGAATTTTACCTTCATGTTTCAGAAAATGGAGGATGTGACGTCAAATTCTACAAATATACTACCAGATTGCGGGAAGTTTTATGAATGGGTGAGTTTTGAAGGAAAATGTTTAGTTTATGCCTCATCTCATGCTAGGCATGGATTAGCTTTGAAAAATGATGAGTCTTCTAACTTTTGCTGAAATATTTTTCCAGTCTTTTTTTCATTTTGCTTTCGAGACAAACCTTTCAATCTGCCTCAAAACACCTTGTTATGGACTCGTGACTTTTTGCATGTAACGTTTCAATTCCTATTGCGAATAACATTTTTTAATTACAAAATATATTATCTATCTGAAAAAATATCAGCTGTTGAACATTAGTCTAGTTCTTTTTCATTCTTAAGTGGGTCAACTAGGATTACGGTGTGTCTTGCACAATTTCTAACTGCCTTCAATTCATTTCTATCCCACAAGAATATGTTTTGTTTCACATTTTTTTGCTCGAAAGATTGCTCTAAAGTCAAAGTCATTATTTCACAAGACCGCACTTCCCACATCTTTTCTCTGGTAAGAATACAAATTAGCTGAAATTGAGAATGTTGGACATAGCTGCCCACATTTTTCTTGATTCCTCTCATATGAATTGTTTCGTTGAGTTTTTTGCCTACGGTATGAAAAAAAGTTAGAATCGGAATGGATGAACCAAAAAATTATTCAAGGGTAAGTCGCTTTTATTTTATGAACCCTGGGGTTATGTTTGAAATTAATCGTAGGGAACCAGTTTAAATTTCAAAACATTAAATAAAAAGGTTTTCTGCTGAAAAAAAGTTGAAAGGAAAATGTTTGAGATAGTTCAAACAAAAAAAAATCACGTCTACTATGAATTATCACGTTCAATCAAGATGAATGTTACAGTAAGACTGTTCACAGATAAATACAGCTGAACTAAGACGCCTGGCGACGCGATTCTCTTATTTGCTTTCTTTTTGAGTTGAAGACTTTTCGCTTTAAACTTCTGCAGAATTATTTCAATTTTGAAGTCACTAACAATTATGATTAGAGAATGTTTCAAGAGGTGAAGTACAAAACATATGCGAGTTGTGTTTCTGTGTTACTGTAACAACAGTATGTCTTTAGGAATAATCTAAATTATCTGATGTTATACTATTGAGGTCCCACTAAAAAATGGAAAAATTATGAACACAAACTGAAAATTACTTCACAAAGATGAGAAATATCCAATGAGAAGTGAGTGATAGACATACCCACACACAGATAGAACTAGCGTATTTATCAGCCATAACCAGGTTGAGAAAAAGTGATACTGTAGTTTTTCAAAACAAGGACTGAAATTGAAACTGAAACGTTGGCGCTGAGAAACAAGCAATGTCGCCGCGTCTTCCGAAAGCGCTTTTGGTGATCTACCGGATCTTCACTTTTTTTCAAATCCATCAGATGCATCTACTGTAGAAAATTTCAAAATGAACTTTGTGTGTCGTCATCTTTCATAGAGAATTTTTGAAGTTTCTGTGTTCCTCAATTTTTATAAACACAATCGTTTTTCTGAGGTTTTAAAGCACTTTTTTTTTTAAACCAGACGGATCTCAAATCTTGATTGATCACGATTACTCATCAAAATAAAATTAAAACGGAAACTTCCAGGAAAATGACGTTTACAAGACTATACTACAGTACGACCAGAATTGTTTTGTTAATTGAAGTAAGGCACCATGTTTGGGTATTTGGATGACCACTTTAATCTGATATCCTCTTAAGAAAATTTGGCAACTTTAGTTGATCTTAGATTCTCAAAACAATGTTTATTTTATTCAAGCTTGTACGTTTCAATTCCAATTCCACATCCGGATTCGGCACCCGGCTTGATTTACAACGTATCACGTGTACTTTGTACCACCCTCACATCTGCCTTTGTTTCACAAAATTGCCAATGAGATGAGTATTTTGAGGAAAGGCATCCATCACACGACTCTTTTAGCTTGCTTTGTCTTTGCGCACACCCTCTTTCTTACGCCACCATCATTGAAATATTCGAATTCTTGATTGGCAATAAAGGAGAAATCGAGAGTATGTGAAGAAACGTCGTGGGGGCTGCTGGTGTGCGTTCATCAATGTCAACAAAGGAGAAAAAGAAGAAGAAAGCACCAAAGGAGGAGAAGAAGCATGACAAGTACTCGTGATGACGTCTTCCATTCCTTCATTATGCCGTTTTAGGGTTAGGTCCGTCATCAGATTTGATCATCGTCTCGATTTCAGTTTGAAATTTGAATTTCTTTTACGAAATTCATTTCCGCTTCCCATAAAACCCTCATTAATTCCACCTCCGTGCCCTTCTCGGAAAACAGTAAACAAAGTTCTTCCATCAGTCTTTTATTGATGTGGTTCTGTGACATCACAAGAAACACGACCCACACATTCAATTTCCGGAGAAGATTCAACTCCCACACGATTCTCTCCTTCTACTTGCCCTAGTCTGAGACACCGGCAAAGTTTACATCGTTTTTTCGCCACCAGATGGTTTTGATTCCACAAGAAGCAAAATGCCATGGCACTTCTTCTTCGACAAACTTTATCCGGTTGGTATTTTGTTCTCACTCAGTCTTGTGGTTTTTATTTTTCGAAGACTGATTGAATGCTCTTTTCCAGTTTGCATTCATCATGACATGCTGGTTTGTTCAATTCGATTGGGCCTGTTATGATGGAAACAGTGATTTGAGTCGGCATAAATTGCACGTTCTATGAATTAGGTTTCTTTATGGTAGCATGTTATAAACCTGAACAACCTTCTGATTCTCGATTCTCCTCACCTTTTTCCAATCAGTTGCCCAACTTTGAGCTATTATCATCACATTTTCCAGTAAAACCCAATAAAGTTTAGGGTAACGAGATGAAGCCCTCTCCTATATTAATCCGGTCAACGCCTCCTTCAAAACAGTTTTGGATTTTCTTTCTTGTCCAACCTTTAGCCAGTAGCCAAATGTATCGTTTTACAAAGTACTTGAAATTCTAGGTTTAGTTGCCGTTGGGGGTGTGGACACAAAATACATTTTGCTATGGTCCTCAATAACAAGGTTCTAAATTCTGAAAGCATAATTTATTGGGAGCTGTCGCAAAGACCATCATGTAACTTGATGTTTATCAACTGCTGCAAAAACACATATGTTATATAATTCTGTGGTAAAGCTTGTTTTAGGAACGTCGGAAGTTGCTTAAAATAGTGATTCAAAGTACGCCCTTCAATTTTCTTACTTTTCCTTTTTAGTTCAAATTCACTTTTTAAAAAAGTTTCAGCAAGAATGACTAAAGACTTCTTTCTCCTCGGGAATTTGTTCTTCCATCCTTATGTTTCAAAACCCTTCAAAAATTCCAAAATTGGGCTTCTTCATTTTTCCACTATTTCCATATAATCTCCATTTTGTTCATTTTCAAACCGGAAGTGTCATCAAAAATTACCATAGTTATCACGTTATTTCAGCTATACATTATTCACAAGTCCACATGTTTCTATGATTCTAGTCATCGTGTTTCATATCACATGACAAGATCATTAATGCTGTTTTATCTATCAACAACACATGACTTATATATTCTGCATGAACAGTTTCTTATCATATATTTGGTCCATATCTGAGCACGTTGTAATGCATATCTATCCGCTTTGATACTTGATACTATTATTTTTGAGTGGTGGTGGAAGGAAAAGTACTAAAAAGAATGCACGTTCTACGAGCAGTAAGTCATCTACAAATGGGGCTCAGGAGGTTATCATATTTCATTTTTTCCTCCATTGCTCGCACAAAAGAGCTTACCCTTACTTTTCGGGGAGTCGCTTTTCCTTTTTTCTATTCTGAAGCTCACAGAAAAAAAAAGATTTGAGTTTCCGAAGAAGTAAATCAAAGTGAGTCCAAAGTAAGTAGGATGGATTTGATGCTCGGTAATCCACTTTTTGCACATCATCCTATGGTATTCTGAAAGTGAGCAAACAACTGCTTATTTGCTTATACTGGTAGTGTTGTGGCGGGGCAAAATTTGAAATTCGACCAACACATTTTTTCGGTTAGGCAAAAAAATTTCCATTTCAAATATTTGCCCAATTCTCCTTTTTTACTTTTATCATGACGCCATTTTTCATGTAACGTGTGGAGTTGGACACCTATCATTTCACCTAATAACAACGGTAATTTTGAAATTTTCCAGCTCCAAATAATCCTTAACATGGAACAATTCTGTAACAAGATCAACTACAATGATACAATAACAGAAGAATTGAGAAGTGTTAAAGAAATTTTCACACGAATACAGGTCAGTTTTCATAGGTAACAAATAATATCCCAACATTGAGTTTCAGGTGATATGTTGCGTCATCGGTGTTATTGGAAACATATTCAACATTCAAACATTACAAAGTCCTACTCTTCGAACAATCCCATTCATGTATATAAGATCACTGGCCTATTTTGATTTGGTAATTTGATTCGAAGACTTTTTTCCTGAATTTTAAAATTTTCAGATTGCCCTCACAATGATACTGTTTCATTTTATTCTGGTACAATTTTCCAAAAACATACTCATAATGTTTTACACTACATACATTGAAGCTCCTATAATCAACACATTTTTAATTGCTGGCTTATACTGCGCATTCTTTTTAACACTGGAAAGATATTTTCGGACAACAAAACTAAATCATGTTCAACAGAATAACTACCTGTTGAGAGAGTCTTACTTGGTAGCTCAAACTCGGGGACGGATACTTTTGATGTTGGCACTCTCTTTCCTTATTCATTTTCCGATGGTTTTTCAACGAACTCTTCAATTAAATGAAAATGGGGAGTATATGATGGTCAATAATGTGGAATTGTTGTGCAAGTGAGTTGTTTTGAATGGGTAAGGTTGAGCGAAATTGGAGTTTTCAGGGAGCCGCAGTGGTCAGTGTACAGTTATTACAAGCTGGGAAGAGAGTGTTTGAGATTCCTGATTGTGATCTTGATGACGATTCTGAATTTCATAATTGGGATTCATTTGCATCACCATCAGGTGGGTAGACCATTTTGAGAAGTTCTGGGGCGGCAGAGGGATTTTTCAATTGACAGTTTTTGATGACCATTTGACATCGAACAAATTTAAATTCAATTCACTTACCAAGTTGTATTATAACTAGAACAAAATGTGACTAACTCAATTGAATCTCGACTTCATCAATTTATATTTCTCTTGTTTTTAGCAACACAGAAGTCGTCTTGTACGACGCCATTCACCTCAAACCAGTGACTCCTCTAATGGAGCAAACGCTGCGGCGGAATCGGAATCAACTGTTAGTATAGCACCTGCGCTGAGGTATTCTTTTATTTTCCCATTTTTAATGAATACCCATTTCCAACTTCCAGAAGAGAAGAATGGAATGTGTTGAGAAGTTTTAGTGAAAGACGCCTCACAGTTTTGATGATAGTGATTTGTATTATTTTCCTACTCGGAAACATCCCACAAATCATTGTCATGATTCTGCAAAATGAGTCAATGGAAAACAACTACAAATTCCAAGTAAGGCTAATGATCAGTCTCAATTATTTTCGTAAAACAATACCCACTTTGCAGCTATATCGTCATTGCTCAAACACTCTAGAAGTGCTCAATCATTGTCTCAATTTTTATGTCTTCTGCATTGCCTGCGCCGAGTATACGCGCTCTTTCCTCCGTAATTACCAATGCGTCCGGACTCTTGCTTGCAAAGTTCCCGGAATCGCAGCCTATTTGGCAAGTCGGAGGAGCAGCAGGTATTCGTGATCTGATCCATAAATTTTCTCTAGGTTCATTATTTAGTGTTGCTGTGAACACTGGACTTGGAATGGTCAATAGAGACTACCGAAGTGTAGAATCTATCCCGGAGAAGAGCAGAAATGCTGTGTTTGATCCAACACCAAGTAATCTCTCGAAGCGTGTAGAATTTCACAAAAAGTTTCATTTTCAGGTTCTAGTCCTCCTAAAATAGCCGGTACCAATATCAAAGGAATACTGCTGAACGGAAATAATGCCACTCGTCCGAAAAGGTCTTTAACTATCGCTAATGAAAGTGCTGTTGAGATTGATGCCGACTCGGATCACGAAGTCACATCCATCTAATTATTTTATTTTATATTTTCACGCCGTATCAATGTACATTGAATCTCTTCCCTCCCACTCTTCTCTACTACCGATAATATTGTGAATAAATGTATTATATTGTCATTTTCAATACAAATGCAATTCAAACTACGAATAGGAAAGTCTAAGATTTCTCCAAATAAATGTTTGCTCTGAGGTTTTTTTAAAAAAAATTTTCAGGTTTGGTACAAAATGAGACTACAGGAAAAGTACTCAAAACGAAAATTAGTGGTTTGTCTCTAAACTTTTGTCGGAATAAAACTATTGAGAAAGTTATCTCATGAGCTGTAATCAGATTCTCCAGCACAAAAATCACAGACAAAAACGACACACACTAAGAAACTGAATGACTTCAATGCACGGTTGGTCATTATTACACGATGGGTCATTATTAACGTCATTACGTACCGAATTCATGGCGTAATTTGCCTCGATCGAGTTCAGTATTCATGGAAGCTGGTCATTGTTTTAACAATAGAATAACCGAAATCATTTTTTCCAATCATACTGTAAAAAACCATTGATTCAAGATAACTTTGAAATATCTGAAATTTTTTCGAGTCCATTACATTAAAACTTTTTGAAGATTGTATCGACTCAAAGAATAAGTTTCAATAAAACCAATGCTGTACTAACATGCAATTGAAATTACAAGTTAATCGAGTTAAAAATGGTTTCAAAAACAAGAAAAATGAGAAAAAATAAAGCACGGAAGATCGATCAGTAATTGATAACTATGTTTTAATTATTTTGATTCAAATTAGAAATCATTGTCTTTCGTACCTAAAAATTTTGTCACTACTTCATACCAAAAGGTATCCGCTGTTTTTTGGCTTTCTTTTTTAGGTTCACGTAAGTGTTAAAAAATGTTCTGCACGAAACTCTCGTGGGGTCCAAATTGAAAACAGAAAACCAGTAGCAACTTTGAAATGCGTTCTTTCTGTGTACCCTATGAGAACAAAAAAATCGGCCAAAAATGAGTGGACGAGGTACTCAATTCATATCAAACACACAAGATCGATAAATGAAATGATGAGATAGGACCATACGATTACCTACTACAGTTTCACTTCAAATTTGGACACTTTTCATTATGGCGCAACAAGTATCTGAATTGTGAGGTATTGTACCAGAGAACATGCTTGAAGTTGTCTGAGTTCATACTGATTGGATTCTCAATAATTATTGAATTTAATGTGTGGAAAGGTTTGAAAAACTCAGTTTCTTTTCAGTTCTTTGTACAA
The DNA here is from genome assembly GCA_000143925.2 of Caenorhabditis brenneri. Taxonomy (NCBI): domain Eukaryota; kingdom Metazoa; phylum Nematoda; class Chromadorea; order Rhabditida; family Rhabditidae; genus Caenorhabditis; species Caenorhabditis brenneri. The sequence goes on along the minus strand of GL379894.1, from coordinate 289,393 downwards.
ATTTTACACATTAAGTTCATCAGCTTGTCGCCTGGTCATATCCGCTACGGAATTGAGACTACCAACATGGAGCGTCGTGGTGTCGAGCTAAAGTGCGGAAGAATGTCTTTTTTTCTGCTTCGGTGAAGCTTTCTGATTTGGACATGAAGACATCAACAACGACCATATGATTGTTGAGTAGACCAACGATGCTGCCACTCAATTCCGTCGCAGGTATATCAAAGAAAAGGTTCAGGTTCGTCGTACCGGTCCTCACCGATAAAATACAACTCATGAGAAAAAAAATCATCGTTTAATAAATGATTACGAAAAGAAGTCTGTTCCGAACTTGATTGCATCAGAGTATTGAATTCATTTGCGTCCGTTCTCCATTTGATATCATTTTTAATAAACCCTCTGATCGAAAAATATATATTCATTTGATAGCTTTTTACAATTAAGTGGTGCTGAGAGAGAGAGGGATGTTGTGTCCATACAATTGTGCGAGTCGACATGCGACAAAAATGGGACAATTGAAGAGGCTCTCCATGGAACATGTAAGGAATCAAGGGAGGAAAATGTGAAAAAATGGAGAAATGAGAGACAATAAATTTACATCAAGTACAAGTAGAAATCAAAACAGAAGCTATTCACAATTAGTCTGTCAGAAATAAATAAGATGGGAAGTCCAGCAAAAAGTAAACTTGTTTGAAAAATTGCAGAGATCTTTCGCTACGAGATGGATTCTATCGATGCAACAACCATAATCATAGGATGGGCGGGACAAGTTCTTTTTTTGCAATTTCAATATCTGGGAGCTCAAGGCTTTGAAAATTGCAAAACATTAAATGAGTTATGAAAAGAAGACCGGGTGAAGAAATTAATTTTCATTTTTTTGTTGCTTTTTTCGGTTTTTTTGTGTTGGTTTTCAAATTTGACGAAAAAAAATAAGCATTTTGAGCTCAAGCTAAAAAAATCAGAGTAATTGGTCTAGAATAAGGATTTCTCGATCTGTATTGGAAGGAAGAGGAGAAAGTTACTAGGGGATAGTTACATAGCCAATTCAAGATTTAAGCTAAGTGACGGGAAAATAAAAAGGAGAAATGGGAGCATAGGTAAATAGTGGAGCTAAATTAATATTATAGATTTTTTATAGGTGTCTTTGAAAAGTTCAAAATAGAAACGAGTATAATTAGACTCAAAGCACTCCAATTTCGAAGAATAGAGTGCACACATTTTCAGGAGCTGCAAGAAAAAAGGAGTTAAGGAGAGTGGAGACAAAAGGAAATGTGGAATTCTAATTAGGATTTTGGTGAAATGACTCAGAACAGTTTTGAAGGACAAAGAAAATATAGGAAAGAGGAGGAAAACAGACATTGACAGTGAAGAAAGGAAGAGAAAATTGAAAATAAATGACTAGATGGGAGGAAAGGTGGCAAGAAACACTACATTTAGAAGGCTTGGTCACAGAATAGAAAATTGGTAGTTTTCAGAGACAAAACTCGGTCTATTAAGTAAGATAGTTTACAACACGTCAATTTAATCGTACCAAAATTTTCAATTCTGTGTCCAACTGTAATTATAAAAATAGAAGATGTTTAGTGGCTTTTGGTGGGATCAAGACAGTCGTGAAGAAGAGATTTCGGGATTTAGGGCTAGGTTGAAGGACGAGAACTGGGGCAGACTTAGATGGTTAGCATATTTAATGAGTTAAACTTCGAAATTACATTAAGAGATACTTTTCTAACACTATGAAATCTGAAGAAAAACTAAAAAACATGGCGATCTTCCTCTAACGTCTGTGGTAGTAGCCCCGTGGAACGCTGTGGATCAGGAGATTGAACTCTTCACGACGAGTCTGAACCGGTGGTGGAGCCTTGCGACGGAGCAAGACTCGAATCGCCTTGCAGATGTGCATGACCACCAACGAGCAGAAGGTCCGTTTGAATCGAAGTTGGAGCATTTTCCTGCAACAGACTATTATCAGAATTTTATCATGACTGTTTGCTACGTGGAACCACATTATTCATTCAATTATCTCAAATGTATAAATGAAGTTTATTGAAATCTCGAAAAATGCTTTCCTGTTCGCCAAATTTCTGGTATTTGTATCAAGATTCACATTATCTGTCATAAAATCGCTTCAAAACCAGTGGGCTTTTAGATTTTCAGCCGCTCAGCGTTTCAGGTGGGGAATTAGTGATAAACGCACTGACTCTGGTTTCACAACAACCAGAGACATTGGCGATATGTCTAATCAGAACTTTCCCGAATTAAAACCATTTCTTTTAAAAACGTTCACGTGAAAATTACTTTTTATGAGGGTACAGTTCTGATCATGGAAAGTTCTGGATTTAGCATTCCGTCGAGGCATCTATCTTTGGAATATTTGGCTAAGGACCAGTAGGACACGACACTGAACGTTTAGTTAGTAAATAGTCGCGCTGGATATATAAGAGCGGATTATAATTGGTTATGTATTTAGTAGCTGCTTGGATCTTTTCTAACTCAAGTATTTTTAGCTCTCAGGTATCTAACAAGTCTTGCAATAATAGAAAGTCCAGCAGTATGTCCGATCTGTTTCTAGTAAGAAATATTTCTCGGAACACTGGTCAAGCCAACTCCGAAACAGTAATTAATCTGATTGTCCGTTTGAGAACACGTACCGCTCAAACTTATTCTGCTCGTAAACGACATCCTTTCCTCCGAATAGTGTGAAGAGCGCCTCGCTGAGATAGCTGCAAAAACAATGGTTTTTTCTCAACGTTCGTAAACTGGAAACTAACTACTCCGGCTCCACGTCTCCCATCTTCATTGGTGATTCTCCGAGCATTGTCTCTACAAAAGAGAGTGGTACTGGCCGGAACTTTGCTGCCTCCTCAGGTGTGAGCGTGATCAGATGTTGACGAGTAATGACGATGTCGTCGGCGGCAACGAGGCAACCTGATTTTCATTCAAATTGAGAGCGATATGTGTGAGATTTGAGATTTTTGGAATTGGAGCCCCAAAAAGTTATCGATTCAATTCGTTCTAATCACCATATTACATTGGGTTGAAAATATTTTTGTGATTTTTTTGTTTATGTTTTTCTGCAATTAGTTCCAAAAACTGTATCAAAAACGTCATATAAGATAGGAGGTTTCAAGTGATTCAAATTGTTCTTTCTGGCATTTCAAAGGAAGAAATATATACTGCTTGTACTGAAACAGTCTGAATCACAACTATTCGTGTAGAAGCTAGCCGGAACAGAGCACTTCACTTTTCAAGTTCATTTTTATTTCGAATTCTATGAAACATCCTAGATCTGAGTGATAATTGAGGGTGTCGTATAATTGGTACCCTAGCTGCGGTCCAATTTTAACCTGACTAGAAAAAACGCTTGCGATTCTGTTTTGGAGCAACATCAATTGAGAAAGTCTTTGTTATCAAACTCCGGTTTTTGTTTTCAGAAAAAGCAGAAAATTTTGAATTTTCGCACTAACTCTCGATATCGTTCAAAACAGGATTAATTATGTCGTTCCAATTGAATAATTTCCTTTTTCCTAGGGCTTACAACAATGTGTATCTGAAAGTGATACTTAAGATTGCTCAAACTAAAATCAATGAAAACAGAAAACTTTTCAAACTCAGAACTTTAGATCTCCTATGGAATCCCATGATTCTGAAACTCAGAACTCAACAGTTTCAACATCATTCCTTCAGTTTCCTTACTCTATATTCCTTATATTGTGAGATAGTTCCAAAAATTGGCTCTAAAGAAGTGAATGTGTCATCACACTTTTCTGTCTAATGGACCTAATTAAGTTTCAGAATTTTCAAGAATTCTTTTGGTTTCGTGCAATTCTAAACCAACAAAACCCTAACCATCTATCTTATCCCCAGAAAACGTGCAAAAAATTTCTAAATTTTTGACACTGAACATTTCATGATTTTTTTTCTTAATTTGTATAATTACTCATCATTTTTTATTAGCATTGTATTCACGAGGTTTACTTACCACATGGGTTATCAAGATCGCACTCGGCGACGTGCTTCCAGCACACCTTGCATTTGTCTGCAAGGTCCTGGAGTGGTTTGAGCAACTTCATTGGTTTTATCTAGATGTTTGAAGAGAGAAGATCTAAAGAAATAAACGAGTTTCAAAAATTATGTTCATATAATCGAAATAATCATTATACAAAAATAGATAGTACAAGAAGAATTGGGAAGAGAAAATGTACGAGCCCAATTTGACTGAAGACTAGTATCATTTCAAAATTGACGTAGATAGGGGGAAAAGGGAAACGAGATTGACTTGAAACACTTTTTGGCAATCACAACATAAACACACGTCGTGGCTAGTAGTAAGAAAAGGAAGAAACTGTACGAATAATACCACATGGAAATGTTTTTTTCTGTTAGACAATCAGAGAAAAAGAGAGAATGTTGGAATGGAAGAACGGAAAAGAAAAGAAAATATAAAATTGCATGTTGGATGGGGCAAAATGACTAGTTGAAGCATTGGAGACAACAGGGAGAAAAGTAAATGACATTTGATTTTTTTTTCGGACTATTTTTACAGGCTTGAAGGAAGAAAGGCTATTATTTGTTCCGGTTGAACCAGTTACTGAAGATCCCGAATCTTCTCTTCTTTTTCTTCTGACTTCCTGATGAAGAACTTGTAGATACGTTGTCGTCTACAGTGTTATCAGCGTTCCGCGTCACATCAGTTGTACTACGGGTGATAGTAGCCTCTGTCTCGGAAGGTGCGCTACTCAAAGTTTGAACGATTTCAGGAATCGACAAGTTTGAGTGGCCCTGTCCAGCAGCAGCACTTCCAGCTCCGAGGGTGGCTGGGAAGGTGGCTACAGTATGCACACTTTTCCCACTACCCGTTCGCCGGAGCTTACTACCCGGACGCGTGGATGGCCTAGAATTGTTTTCTCAGTATGAGTAGTAAAATTTTGCTGCCTAAGTGAATCAAAGCTATGTTTGCAATTCTCAAAATATGAGCTCGAAGTTAGAGCTGATCACAAAATTGAGCTATTCTATACTCTTACATTTACACTAATAATAACGTATATAGTTTTGAGAAACACTTCCAATAATAATTGATGGGTACTTTAAGTACACTGAACTCAAATATCAACTATTATTTCTTCCGAAATACCAAAAATCGAACAAATTTCGGAATAGATCTCTCTCGATTCTTGAGAATAAGTCACTAAAAGTTCGAAAAATGCAGAACAGCATAATTTGAACATTGAATTATAACCTCTCGATGCTGTGGGAAATTTTGCACGAGATTTTGACATTTCTGCAGTTATTATAGGAATTCTTTGCTAAATTTCGCACGAAAGTGTTAGTGTCATGATCGAAACTTTCAGAGAGTACTTCTCAAATGCCACAAAATATACGAATTTTTCAAATCTATTCAGCTTAGTCACGCTCTGTAACTCACAAACTTTGATTCACATTAGAACAATCTCAAAAAAAAACACCTAGTCGGTCATAACTCACTCATAAGGTTTTTCTTGTGGTGCATCAGTGGCAACCATCTGTTTCATATTATCAAGCCAACTTCGAATTTTGAACAGATCAATTGGATCAATGTTCACACTTCCCGAGCTACGCATAGCGGGAGATGTATTGATCAGCAAGGCGGCACCTTCTTCGGTGAGAAGAAAACCTTGATCGTCGTCGCGCTCTTTAAAGGAACATGGTTTGAAATTTGTTCATCAATTTATTATTTGAAATTTCTGATTTGAATCGATTTCTCACTTCCTAGCAACTACGCAGCGCGCCGCTTTTATGTAGGTTGTCTTTATGGGAGGTCTAACTAATTACCAAGTGAAGAAGAGTTATAAAAACATAAAATACGATGAAAACTTGTCTCACGTACAGAATGACGGAACAAAACCACAAGGATCACCCTTCGAAAAAACATTCGTCGCGGAGAGGACGGAGGAACTTTGATTAGGTTTGTTATATCCGGCCGACAGAAGGAAAAAAAGAAGGACACATGAAAACGTGTATGTGATGTCGGTTAGTGTGTGTCCAAAAATGTCAGATAGGTTGTGTTTTCCTGGGAATCCTAACTGACGTCAACTCTAATGATTAGGTAAGCATTTTTTATGATAGCACTCCCCATACGGAAGTCTGAGTTTTCATAATGATCTTTTGAAAAGTCTCGAAGTTTGTTCCATTGAACAATCCAGGAAATTTGCCTACGTGCCTATCTGCCTAGGTGTCGACCACCCAGTCAGATTATCTCAGTTGCTAAGAACGATGAACGCAACAAGCTGATAAGAAACAGTGTGTACTGAGAAGAGCTTTCGAAAAATTGTTTTCTACACAGTGGAATACAATGACGTCGAAATTAATTTCCGAAAATTGTTTATTAATGATTCCTTCGTTACCCATCAACTAGTATTCCTAGTGATTCTAGATAAATTGAAGACCTTCTCAGAATACAACGGAGGAAACACTTATCCAGGCCACCAGGGCAACCTGACTATTATATACAAGCTAGGTGCCTCACACGAAGACAATCCTCCGAAAGGTCTTATTATAACTGGCATCTCCATGTTTTCCTGTCTTCCTAAAGGATGTTGTCATAACAACATGACGTATGTTAATTTCTCTAACGACCCGCTCAAAAGAAATTGCGCGCCCACTAAAATCGTAAAGCAAATGACGATACAATTTCAAGATTTTGATGTTGTAAGCCCATTAACTTAAGAATCAGAAAGTGCGACCTAATGAGTTCTAACACTATTGCCATGTGAAGTTTCTACGCAATAACAAACGTCTCACGTCATTTCAAATTAAGCAGTGACGAAAGTGGTTCTGCTCATTAAGCTCATAAACTCCACTGTACGAATTGCTTTGGTTGTACGGTGGTTGATGGGATGACGTCATTCATGAGTGTCTAGGGGTACGGTAGCGTCGTTTTCGGAATGGAACTTTTCCTCGCTCGAAATCTACGGAAGCAGTGGGAATCGAACAGACTACCAGGCTTGAAGAAGGAGTGGCTCATACCAAGAGTTACTAATATTTCTAAACGGATCAATTCAGAGAAGGGTCGGGATGCGTTATCCATTAGGATCTGCGGTCGAAACCCAACTTAAAGCTGTAAATGAGTTTCTAAATTTCGAAGAAGACACTCCTTCGCGGACCTATTTCTCATCATTTTTCTCCGGTCAAAATGAAAGCGGATCAGGAGGAAAACTGGCCTCGCGGAAAAATATATTTCGAATTTAGAAGCGCATATCTTGCTCAGAATTGATTGTTGTACATTATTTCGGTCGGATGAGATATACCTACCATTCGTGTACCGACCCATATGGAAGTAATGGTATTGGTCTACGCTACTTCTTCTCTGATTAAGCTAAATCTATTATGTGCAGCGTTATCAACTCCCACCTAGCCTCACATTGATAGTTTGATACAAGTGATTGAATATCTATGTTTTCAAGATATCTATACTAGAATAGACCGCCCACGTGAGGCCACCTAGCTTTTCCGATCGGAAATGTTCACAAGGCAACTATATGTACATCTGTCTATGACTATCTACAAATGAGTCATGTCTCTTACTATTGTTCTTCCTCTTTTCAATAAATGATGAAAATAATACTGGCAAAGAAAACGTGAGACTACGGTAGCTAGGATTGATGTCTCGTTTCCAGTAACTAGAATTGAGTGAGAGCCCATAAATCTCATATGCGAAAGGGACTCTATCGATCGTCGGGTGGTTGGCTCCGGCCTACCAAAAAAGGGAAAGCTCAGTGCACATCAACTACCCGTTGGTTCACACCGCAGAGTCTTATTCCACAGGCTAGTGGGAGAAAAAGAGAGAGAAAAGAAAGAAAGAGCTTCGGGATGAGCATCCGACTTGACGAGAACCTGGTGATGAATGGTTGAATTTGAGAAATAGGAAAACGATTTTTTAAGTTTCCGCGTCCTTCGATGAAGGACTACTTCGTTTTTATGAACTAGTATGGCAATAAAATATTATTTCATGAAACGAAGGATTACGGTAGCTTAGTAGTCTACGAATAGGGCCATCTTTGTTGTCTCGGGTCTTAACGTTAATAATGGCCACCCTGAACTCTTCTACTTCCTTCGGCATAGGTGATGAAGTAAAAATGGTTATGCAGCTACAAGTGCATATCTCACTCAACAACCATCATCAACTATTCGTAGGCTTAGTTTACATTTCTACCAAGAAGTGGGGCTAAAAAGGCGAGGCGAGGGAACGCTAAGAGTACTCCACAAAAAACTCTATCAAATGTGTGTGTGAGTTCACACGGCAGAGACTTTTCCAACAAAGCCAAAAAAACGGAGTGCGAGAAGAGAAACGGAGAAGATCAATGGAACTCCACGAGCTGAGTGTCCCGTCTTGCAGAAAAGAGCGGAAATGAATAAATGAAACTGAGAAGTGAGGAAACGGGTTCTCAGATTTTTTGGGAATGCTTTTTTTGGAGTTGACTCCGCCCAAAGTGAGTATTTCGGCTTCAGAAGGCATCAATTGAAAGTTGTTTCCAAGAACTTTAATGGAAAGGGAGAAAGATTACAAATCGTGTTTTGCAAGCGACATTGCAGGTACTAAAAGTTAGGTGACTAATAATCCTGATGAATAGAAAAATGTTCACAACACAACATGGACTTGGTAGCCCTGAAGAAAAGAATACATGAAGTGTAGAACTTGAGATCCATGTATATCCATTGTGAGCTTAAGGTGTCGAGAAACCAAGTATACCTAACCAAAAAGAACACAAAAAAGTATATAGGAATGAATGTTATTAGAGATTCCAGAGGAGTACCTGCTGCTTGTTGTCTTTATTTACCTTCCTCTGAGCCGCTCTACTAGTTATCCAAATTTAGAGCCGGCTGTGCCCAAGAGCTCAAATACAAAAAAAGAGATGGAAGCTTAGACTATAAGAAATGGGAGAAGAAACGGGAGAGAAGGAGCCAAAAAATCGAGCGTCCGACCAGCCAGTGCGGGCCCCGATGTAGAATGAGGATGGGAGGCAGGAAAAGTGCTTCGATACTTTCGAGCCTGACTCCGCCCAAAGGCAAAAAAGCTCTGGAGCCAATGAATGGACCACAATAACATGCTCCGCCCATAACCGTCTATTGTAGATGCGCAGGAAGATGAAAAGACCAGGAAAAGGGCGGAGCCCGTGAGATCTAATGCGTCGCGCGCCACGTAATTTGTGTTCGGAAGTCAGATATCGATTTTCGTTTCAAAACGTGGAAATTCGGAATTTTGAAACTTCATAAAAACATACCAATCATGAAACCACGATGATTGGGGAACGCAGGTTTAGCTCCCTTCAGGTTCTGAACGGCGGATGAAGTAGACGGCTGATCATCACTGGTTCCTTGTTCTTCTGGAAAACCGAACTTAGAATTTTCTCAACTCGGAATGTGAACACATACCAAGGTATTCCTCATTTTCCATCTGTTGCTGTCTCTCTACAAATCTCGACAGGATCATATGTCGGTACATACTTTCACTCATACTTTTGTTGTCCATAACTGAACCCGCAAGAGCTTTGGTGCTCGATCCTTCGTCATTAAGTGATGTTACCTCATGACCAGAACATAAGGTATGAAGGCTCTGAAAATTTATTAATTGTCATTGTCTAGCTCCTAGTCTGGGAGTACACATCGGGGGATGTGTACTTACTCAAATTCATGATGACTTATCCTAGACAAGTAACATTTAAAATTTTTATTTGAAGTCACGGTTGGAGGATTTCCATCTGTTTGAAGCTGTTTACGGGTGTCAGAAAATCAAAGAAAAATTAATTTCTTGAACTTTTTTCCAATCGGGAAGTGAAAAGGGGGAGATATATCTTCGAACCTTATTTTCAGGACAATCGAGCGCCCTACAAAATTTTGAGTGATTCATTTCGAAAGATTATCTGATGTTTTTGATTACAAAACTCCGATTTTGGATACTCCCATGGCCACGGAGATGAAGACTGAAACTTTTTTTTTTCGGAAAATCGAACACTGCGGAATAGTCACAGGTTCGAATTGTTTGAAACATGTTGAACTCATTGTGAATCGAATTTGGACAGATAACTGTTTTTTTTTCATTTTTTTGTACTTTCGTTTCCCTTTTTCTTCGTGTTCAATTCTCGTATCCGTAGAAAATCATGTTTCCCCATTTCATTCAGAACCCTGACTACATCCCATAAAAACATTGCTATTAGAAACACTACCTTATCGTCATAGTGATGTGAACCAGCCATCGCTTTTACACTCGCCTCTTCGTAGTTGACCCGTTCTCCTGAAAAAAAAAACCGAATGTCATCTATTCCGTCCGAACACCGGAGTGGTGATTCTAGATTAATTGGAAAATTATGTTAATGACCCAACACTGCCTAAGAGGACATCCAAACCAGAACATTCAGATGAAAAACCGAGATGGCCGTTAGTCAAGGACAACCGTTGGCGCAGCAGATGCTCTCCTACCCGCTAATTTAGTCTGTTCCATTAATTTTTCTTCCGATGTGAACCTTGAACCAACGCCCTCATAAATCTACAGTAACTCCTAATTATGTACAGAGAGGCGCGAACGGAATCCAATTTCCGAGAAGAGGAACCTTTGATGAGTAAAGTTCAGGAGTTCAGAACTAGTTCTAATTCGAGATTAGTTGTATAAGTACATCAAATCTACCTACTTATTATGAAGGTATGCAATTTTCAGTTTTCAAGTTTTGAATAGAAAAGTTTTGAGAAGAGAATAAGGGGTTGCAAGTAAAAAATGGGAAAAAAAAGAACTGCGGGAATTCGAAGAAGTAAAGTCATGTGATTTCTTGGAAACTTTCAAATGATGTAATTCTCAAAATTATTGGAGAGGGGGATTGAAAATTTGGAACTTCTCCGTTAGAAACTGCTGAACTGCATCGATGGTGAATAGGATTACTCGATTGAGATATTGTCAAAAATTCTTGGGTTACTTGGTCTAACTCCAAACCGGATATGCTTGAACAATTGCTAAAACAGGGACGGTAACCCCAGAATTTCATCTTTTTTTTAGACATGTCTCACTGGAATTTTAAAAACATATTCAGTTTTTTATAGCTTCGCACATCACACTTTTTCCGTTTCATGAGCCGATTTACAGCAAAACTTTCCGAGAAGAAAACAATTTCATATGTTTAAAAACAGTCTGAACTCTCAATCAAGGGATAAATCGAAAAGGTCTAGAGCCTAACGGATTTCCGACTTCTCTGGAAGTTCATCCTCTTTTCGGATAATTTATGGAGATTCCTCTGGAAAGATTTTCTCTTTTTTCTTCAATCTTTTTTCAGATCCTCCGCATTTTCATATTCTATTCTGGGGATTTTCCGACTCAAGATTTTCCGGATAAAACTTTTTCAAAGATCGGTATTTTCAATAAACCAGCACCAGGTTCTGATATTGTCCTGGTATGAACTTCGTTCCGGTGCCCCATTTGTTCAGTGTCGACAATTCTATCATTATTACCCTTTCCGAAGTCTGTTCCTGATTCCAGGCTAGTCCTTCTTCCTCTCAGATCCAAATTCACATAATGTCTGGACCTCAACTCATGTGGCATGGAAATGGCGCTCAAGATCGAAGGATCGATGGACACAATTTCCTCCCGTTTAGATGCATCAGTCATGAATTGCGATACGTCGACGGGAGCATTGGCTGAAATGACTAGATTGGGTTGGTGCACAGCCCGCAAAGATTGAATGATGGGCCTGAAGATGGAAGAGAATGTGGAGCTCGCCTCAGTCGGCACAAAAACAATTTTCTCGTCCATCTTACTACCCCCGCGAACGTCTTATTTAGTCATCTCACATTTTTCACTTGATCGGGTGGTGCGCCGCAGCGCAGCACCGGATAGGGAAGAAGGAAAAAAGAAAGAATCGAAAGAATAAATTACACACCTCCTGGCGTTCCATACAACTGCTCCTCGTCGATATCTGCCAGAGCCAGCGACGAGTCGGAAGAAGATAGGCCACATCCGCCGTTTCGGCACAGCGAAAGAGGAACCACACCGTAGACATAGGCCAACATGATCGGGACACCCACACCTGGAATGACATTGTAATGAGTTGCTGATGATGGATGTGTTGGGTTATTCACAAAGATAGGAAACGTCAGAATTAGATTTTTTCTGGAACTAAAATTTTTCCAACGGCGAAAAAGCGCTTCTCAAAAAACTGAATCGGGGTTCCCTTTCAAAAAATCCCAGTATGTTACAATAAACCAAACTGGGAGCTAAACAGGGGCCAGTCACACTCTTCAAGTTATGAATTATGAAATGCTTATCCGAATTTTGGTATTATCTATTTTTAGACATGAATCTAAAACAGATTCTGAAACAATAATGGGACAGTGAAAACCGCTGCAAAACTTCGTGTATTTTCAGACCAAGAACTTTGTGATTTATCATGAAAGGTGTTCGAAAAACTTGCAAATTATTTTTTTAAATATATCTTTAACGATGTTTGATCTAGTCGGATTTTTTTCAAAATGAAGACAGTAACTTCTCGAAAAATGGCAAATGTTATCATTTTGTTTATCAGCTGGAAATCATCAATTCTTCAGCAAGAAACTTGAAACCTAAAAATTTGACAAAAAATTATTCTGCAAAGTTACCAATCCAGTGATAAACTGTTGGCTCAATCATTCTATGGGTTGTTTGACCATTGACAAGTTTCAAACTGGAATCGGATGCGATCAAAATACCGATTTGGTCACGTATTCAGGTATTTTTTACCGGCTTCTTGGTGTCTCCAAATGTTTTGTTCCTAACTTTTCATAAGGCCAGCTGTATGCTGCTTTTTTATGATTTGATGTTCCGATGTTTTCAGCTTTTTTTTTTAATTATGGTCCGTTTTTAGCCCACGGATTCTAGGTTTCATTCTGCTTTTTTTGTTGGTTTTTTTGTTTCTCTATTTTCTTTTCTTTTCGCTTCCGTTTCCCACTTTCCAAATTATAACTTACCAACAGCCATCACTGCCATCACGGGACTGACAACCAGTGATCCCACAACACATGTAGCGGTGAGAAGTCGTCGTTTTGCCTTCGACTTGTATTTGAAACGCTGATGGACTTTCCTCCCAACAAAAACAGGGACACCGAAAACAATTCCAGGGATTGAAAGACCGGCGATGAGAGCGATTCCAACTGGAGCGCCGATGAGGGTACCTGAAACAATATTTCATCCTTCCCAAAGGTTTCTAATTGTGTCGTCCATCATAAATTAACACGGGAGACCCATTTCGTGTCCTACTTCTTACGAAATAGAGCAGTTGGAAGCTTGACCCCGTTCATCTTCCATTTTTTATTGCCCATTGTCAATTGAAGATTTATTGAACTCTCTAAAAGAGCGTGTGTGGGCGATTTTTCTTGGATCGCTCACGATAAATTAAAATGCGTCATGTGAAGAGAAAAGCAATTTGTGTTACGATTCTTCAAGAAAAGGGCAAGCGGAAAATATTCCGCAGAAAATGCTCGAGTTTTTTTTGATACTGACGTTTTACGACATAAAAGCTTTTCCGAATTTTTCGGAGTGTCATACTGTAAGCCCATAAAAAGAGTGGGCAGATAATGGAGGTTTGGGACTTCGTCACAGCATAACTGAGTTTTGGAAGTCATTTATTGGTGGGGGACTACCCAGAAACATGATTTGAAAAAGCTGATAAAAGTTCGAAACTGTTTTTTTTAATTGGAGAGATTTGATTTTGCGAAAAATAGACTAAGCATCATCTGAGCCGGGATAGATAACTTGCAAAAACTTCATTCTGTAACCCCTAAATGAAATGAAACTTTTGAAATAGAATATCAAATTTGCAAAAAAGTTCATTTTTTGAAAAGCTCAGCGCCAGAGCATTTACATAATCTAGATACTTTTGAAGTCTCAATTGGTACAACTTTCTCAAGTACCTAACTTTTTTTTTGAACTTCTAAAGTTTTCAGTTTCTGAGCTGTTACATTCTCCACCCCCCATTTTCCTATAACGCACCAAGTTGCCAGAGCAACTTCTTCTTCCTCGTCCACGGCTTCTTTCCCCAGAACGTGCATCCGGTCGGGCTCAAGTAGTGGAGGTCTGAGATCTCTTTAAGGCACAGCCAACAGAATTCCGCATTGCACATCGTGCACACCATGTGATTGCACGATCCATCATCCATCTTGACAATGTAGGTCTTGCAGCGAGGGCATGCCTTTACATCACCAGCTAAAAAAACAGAAAATGAATCCAATAGCTTATTGAAAAGGGGTCAACCCACGTTTAAGAGTTGAGTCGGCACTAGCATGAAATCCATTACGCATTATTTCTTCGAAAGCGAGCCCTCGACTTTTCCGTTTTTCCGGCCGACGTGCCTCATCACAAGTTTGATTCGAGTGCCATTCACGTTTACAGTGATAACAGAAAAGCGTTCCACACTCCGGTCGTTGACATTTCAGTTGGGGACAGGCGGCACACTTGGTGGCAATGAATACGAACCTGGAAAACAACACTGTTTTTCTGATCTCATTTGATGTCTGTCTTAGTTTCACGTCATCTAATTAATTATGCATACTGACCCGCAATCTGGAGCAGGGCACCATCGTGCATCCGCCTCTGTCATCAGATAACGACGAAGACTGAAGGCTTCATACTTCTCCATGAGACTCGGAACATCACCAACCAGCATTCTGAAAGAAATTGATTTTAGAACAGTTAAGATTGACATATTGTATTTAATAGGATTAGTTATAAAACTCACTTGATATCATTTGGATGGAGGAATGAAGAGCACTCTGGACATGGGACTTCGACACGATTTTCTGTGATCGACAGTTCAACATACTGAAATAACTGGCGTATTAGTAGACTACATTTTCTTCAAATACCTGTCGAAGACACGTCCTACAACTTCTGTGTTGGCACCCTTTCAACTTCGGAAATGAACTGCTCGGCATTTTGGCTGCACACAAAGGACATTCCTTCATTTTTTTGGCCTGAAACTTTATTCGTTGGTTTTAGTAATCGTCAAAAATAGTTCACTAGTTTTTGTTCGAAAAGAACAAAAAAGTTCCAATTAACTCAACCGGTTGACTAGGTTGAGACTAATGCGATGATGTCTTTTTTGTACCGTTCTGACTCGTACAAAAACGAAATTGGCTGTGCTGGGCAATGTCAGGAGACAATGTTGCAAAAAAACTTGGTTAAGTGGGATCATTTTCTTGGAATTTTCCAAAAGTTTGTTATTGAATTCACTTCGACACGTGAGAAAACGAAAACGAAATAATGTTAGCTGACTAGAAAAAACTAAAAAAAACTAATAAGAGCTATTTAGGAAAGTGATTTCATTCAAAACTTTCAAACAATGGAATGAAACATTGAATGTTTCTAAATGCTTTGTGTGTTTGTGAGTCAACGAGGCGCTAGCAATTGTTTCATAGGCAAGAAAGTTTCTATCTCTCACGATACCGCCTCCTGCTATATGAAACACTGCTACCCATCCTCTCTCGTGCGGTTTCGTGGTGTAGTGGTTATCACATCTGTCTAACACACAGAAGGTCGGCGGTTCGATCCCGCCCGAAATCACCTGCTTTTTTCTTTTTTTTTGTTTTCTTTTTTATCAAGTACGGAAAAACTAAAACAAAAAACGTTATTCGCAATAAACGAAAGGGAAAAAAGTTTGGTCTTCAAAAGGTTATTCGGAGAAGAAAAATGTAAATCACAATTTAAAAAAAAACAATGTTTGTGGGTTCTTGAATTCAATTGAAAACTAGAAGAAGAAACAGTCTGAAGTTTTTCACTGCCATTTTGATTCGTTTTCACATGGAAGTATTTTTTCTCTTGTGACTTCTCAGATTTTCATCATCCAAGCCCTTTACGGCTTTCCGGCCTCTAAATTTTCGATCCACACACGGCAAAAAAAGAAATCAATTTTCATCTAGTTTCAGCTGCCAGAACATAAATTAGAAAAAAAATGCCTTGAAGTTCTCAAATAACTTCCATGTTTCTCGAAATTTGAACACATTCAAGTATCCGTTCTCAATCACATTCAGACACAGGTCAAAGTTTACAAATGTGTGTCATCCATAACAAAACAGAAATTACAAGGAAGTGAACAACCAGACCAGTGTCACAACTTTCTGATAAGATAACACGAACACTTTTTGTTGAAAACCAACTGTTTGTCAGAAAAAATGAAATCAGGTGGAGTTTTCTTGCGAGTTGCCTAGTAAGCACATGGTGGAAAAATTGAAAGCTAGGATTCGGAAGAAGATGTGAAAATCTCAATTTGAAGAATGATTTCATCTGAGCTGGTAAACGGAAAACACTAATTTTTGAAGAAAAAGTGACAATATAGTAGTTTATATTGTTGGTATTGTTGCTCAAAATGAAGTCCACAATTCAGGTATCAGACTTGGATTTGAGTGTATTTTTCGAAAATTAGCACATTAGTGTGAGAGAAACTACGCTCATCACACCTTAAACACAAATAACGAAAAAAAAAACGCCTACCTTTTCTTTCTTGACACCAGCAGCTTCTGACAACGTCTTCGGCGTATCAGGTAACGAGCCGGACAGCTGCTTTTCTTCCATCTGCTCTTCGTCATCCTGATTTCTCGACGAGAGCAGCATTTCAGCACAGGTCTCACCGCCTTCACTGTCCATTCCGGATCCTGTGTCGCTACCACGATAACTGCAAAAATGTCATTATAGATAAAAATAGTTTGACCGACAAGGCGTCCACTAATCAATAAAAATTATCAGTTAAACCATCACGAGTTACACGTGTTCGCTCAAAAATTGTTGCAAAAAGGGGATGAGGAAGAATAAAGAATACGAATTGTGTGTGTATTTTCGTTTGCGATTTCGTAAAAATTGATATGTTTTCGGGTTTTTCGGCGGAAATAAAATGAAACAAAACGGCTAACGATCAATCAAAACTGAATGAACACTGTCCGTGTCATACATAATGTCATGCAAATGTGGGCTGATGTGGAAACAGAATGGTTTTTCTGATTCCTTTTTTTTGCTTATGAATACGAATTTTTAAACAATTTTCGAATGTTTATATTGTTGCGAAAGAACCATATTGTTTGGACTATTGTTATGAAAAATGGGCGTGATAAGAAATTGGAATGAATAGCCGTCAGGAAACGGGGAAGTTGTTTTTGAAACAGGAAATGGAAATGGAAGTTGGTTTTGAGAAAATACTTTCTAATTATTGAAAATTCAAAATTTTTAGAGGTGCTGAGAACACAGCTCAGAAAATTGGACTGAGAGTTTGAAATATTAGGAAAAGTCAAAGCAGCAATCATCTACAAAGTTTTGAAATGTTCAAAGTGGGAGGTTTAATAGAAATCGTTGCAGTCCTAAATGGATCACATCAAAGGGTCATAGAGTACATCAGTCACTCTTATCCAGTTTACCTGTTGTCATTTCTTCAAATTTTGCTCTCAAACCACTTGTTACGGAATCTTCAGACATGATTCCTGAGTTTCAGTAAGAGGAATTCACCACCAGATAAATTTTCGGAGTGACATTTCACAAGTACTTTGTTCTCAGATGGTGTATCTCCGTAACTGGAATCACAAGCTTATGTTCGTAGGTCCTCTAGTAAACTTGAAATTTAGTTCTGATCAGATTCACATTTCCAGAGAAAGTTTGACGAAAAGTTTAGTCAGTTTTGTTTTAGAAGATTGGTGGCATTCGAGAAAACAAAACGGTCAGAAACAAAAGCTATCTGGGATTATCGATAAAATTTCATGATTTCTGATGAATTTCTGCGGTTTCTAGAGAAAAACCCAGGAGTGCAATTGGGTCAGAGAAAGTACTTTTCTCAGGCTTTTGGCTTTACTGTTCTAGCTGAAGTGGCTAGAAAACAACTATGTTCCGTTTCACAATTGTTCTTCGACCTTTGAAATTTTGGAACATTTCAACATTGAACTTGAAAAAATAACCGCAAAACAACACGTTACACAAGCCTTCACAATCTTGCTATCCAACCTTGGACATAGAATGTGTCCTTCAAATATGCTTATGACACAGCTACCAACACAACAATATGGGAAAACTAATTCTAATCACGATTTCTCATTACCAACGCCTCAATACAGAATAACAACTCAATCAAGGAGAAGTCACAATTTTTGGTTTATCAAGAAATTCAACTCCCGAAACCATAAACTATATATTTCTTTCCATCAACAATTTTTTTATATACAATCGCACGTTTACTGGAAGAGCGATGGAAAAAAGTGACACACCGTTTTGACGAAATGGATCCAGAAACGTTGCTTCGGACGTCGCTGCTGGAAACGCTTGTCATGGCGACGTGACCAGCGTTCTCGTCGCTGTACGACCAACCCGAGCGAGATCTGCAAAATGGAATTGTTTTTTGGAAGAGAAAAACGAGAGTTCTGGGATGAATGGAGAGAGAACAAAGGGAGTACAAAAAGAATGAATAATTTTTGCAACAGAACACTGGTGACCAGGGATAAATGGTTAATGATGAAAGTTCAGTGTTGAAATCTGCCGAGAATATTCTAGAATTTTAGATTGATGATGACTCAACAGATCACATGATCGTTTGAAATGGAACAGTCGGGAAACAAAACCAAAAAATGAGGAATAAAGCTAAAAACCAAAATTTCAATTTGTCTTACTATGTTCGTTTTGATCAGAAATGGAGACTAAGCTAACAATCAACACGCGCGTCACCCAAAGTTTGATCAGTGTATTTCTGGAAAACAAATAAAAGGAATGTGCGTACACATAGTAACGACTTGAAATTATTTGACTGGAAATAGCAATTCCATAGAAAAAAAATTGCGAAAAAAAATATATTATCACTCTACTTCTCCTGGCTACCATTTCTTATCAGTATGTATCATGAAGTCAGGTGAAAATGTTTCTCTTTCTCAATACAAGCTTCCAAAGACCACACCTATACTGAAAATTGGTGAAACTAAGGAATCGGAATATAAAAAAAGGAAGAAGATAGGTAGGTCGATTTGTTTTGTTTGCATTGTAGGAGATCGAAAAAAACATACAGTGAGTATACACGTAAAAATAGAAAAGAGATGAAGAGAAAAAAATTCGAAGGTTGAGGGACACGTAAATTTTGGATAGTAAAGTGGGAAAAGTGAGAAATTGGGAAATGTAGAACAGCTGAAAAACAGGCAAACAGCTGGAATATGAAGGGATTCGGAGAATCAATCTAGGTGTTTTAGTTTTTGGAAACATCATATCGCTAAAACATTGTTTTGAAATATGTTTTAGATCGGAACGATGTTCATTGAACATCTATCAAAGATTGATTGTAAAACTGGGGTTTATCAAAATCAACAAAAACCATGACACATCGTTAGCAATACATCGGAAATTTCTGGAAAATTTTCGAATCAGAGGTCTTTTCAGAACATGTGGAAAGTGAGAATTTTGGAAAAGTGAGCATTTCGAACGGAAAATATTGCAAAAAGATACTAGGAATTACTGAGAATCTGTTAATTGGCCCCAATCATCAAAAAACAGGGATTCATCAGGACAAACATAAAATGAGTTAACAGAACACCCCCCGAAGCCACATATTCAGGAAAATAGGCAAATTTTTTGTTCCTAAAGTTGTTAATTTCAAGAGAATGAGTACACAAGCAGAATTGAACGGTTTCACAAAATTTCATCAACTTGATATTCGAATGGTTTCATTTTGAAACCAGTTTTCAGGTGAGAAAGTAACTTTTCAATAAACTCTTTTTGATCACACATTAGGTTGGAATATGGGAGAAGTGATCAAAAAACTTGTGAGAGCTAGTCCGATCTGCCGGTATATTGAAGGTTTTTCAAATTTAGAGAAAGTTTTGAAACTAGAATTTGCACAGAAAACGTTTGTAGAGAAAGTAAGTAAAAAAACAATTTGTACATTGGTATCACTCCTGGTCTTGGCTACCCATGCCAAACCGGTGAGAACACAATATACATAATAAGTTCAACGAAGAACTATATAAGGGTCAAAAAAGGAGGGTGAGCTTCAAAACCAGAAATATATTCTACCCAATATGTATAAATTAAATTCATCCAAATACAATTCTGAAAGAAAGAATTTATGACGAAAGTGTAACATGTTGAATGAAACTAATTGTTAAGAGCCAGAAACCAAAGTAACTATCCACTCAACATTGTCAGGTGATTTCCCTCCATTTTCCCCCAGCAAGCGTTCACACTGACAAATCAAACAGTACCACCCAAATACCTTAGAAAAGAACGGGCAACCAGTTGCCGAGGTATTCTTATCTTTCCAGACAGTTTTAGGTACACTTTCCGTCTATTTGCATGACTAAGATCGGGACAAAAAAGAAGCAAGACGAAAATTGAAAAGGAGTTCTCATTTTCCACAAGACTCATTTTTCTCCGATATTACTTATTGCAAATGTTTGGCAGAAAAGAGTAAGGGTGAACCGAGTTTTGAGAGAAAAGAGATGGTTGCAAATAGGAAGGAACAAACCGCCAAAGAACAAATAGTGAGTGGTGTGTATGTGAATGTCTCTACTCTTTTCCTCTCAGTTTGCCCCGGGGAGGAGGAGGACAAAAAGAAAGACGAAAAGGGTCGGAAATGACAGAAAAAGTGAGAGGACTCATAGTGCCATACTGTCAAAAGTCGCAATTCGGGGATAATTCACCTTTTGTAGGGCGCCCCATGTACTTTTCACATTTTTTAATATGCGCAGTAAAAAGAGAAAAGAAAAAGAAGAGAAAAAAGGAAGGAAGGGGAAATGAAGTTGATTCAAAAAGTGCGCAGGGTCCAGAAGGATCTGAAAATGTCTTTTGGACTTTTCTTCTTTGAAAGTTCTATGAATGGGAAAAAAATGAAAATAAAACTAGCTGGAAACCTTCTGGGTTCCACTCTGAATAGTGTTCAAAAAAGATGATTTGAAGTACTTTTGAAAAGAAAAAACTGGAGAGAAAAAAGGGGAAAATATTTTGAACCACTTTAAAAGAAATGCTATGAAAATCAGAAACAGTGGAGAATAAAAAATATAATGTTCACTCTGCCCGGCCCGGTGAAGACCGGAGGCCTGGACTCGAGAATTTTGAGCCTAAACTTCATCAGAACCGGTAAAAATGCTACAGTCAAGTGAAAAACTACCTATTTAGTGTTTAATCAACGCCTGGAGCACAAAAGTTAGGCTGGCGGTAATTTTTCTGGTTTTCGGGCCGTCATAAATGGGATTATTTTCATTCAGAACTTTCAAAATCAGTTCTTTGAAGTGACTTGGGTCCTTGGTGTTCATCATCAACTAGGACATTAGAAACAGCTACCTCAAGCAGATCAAAAAACAAATTCAGAATCCTAGAATCTAAGAAACTAATTTCCCGAATTTTCCCAGTACCACGAAAAACACATGATTTCGTATAAGTTTCAAAGTGACAGGTGAAACACTTGCCAGAACAAGCTGGTAGCTAGGAGAGTGGGAATCGAAAATTCATGAGCGAAATGCAAAATATTCATCATTCATTGTGAATAGAAAAACGTGGGGGTCCGTCCGTCCGCAGTTTTAGTTCTGGTTGCCACCAACAAAAGGCCCGCGGTGGGTGATGGTGGTGAAGAAGAAAAATGACGTAGGCATTGGAAGTTTGAGGACAAGAAAAACTTTGAAAATAAGAAGCGAAGGGTCCGAAAAGTGAAAGGAGACATACCAGAGCACCTCCTAATAGAGATAATAACAGGGACCCCAGACGCATGAATGTGCCGACGGAAATGGGTCCTTCAAAAATTGCTGAGGAGTTCACAAATTGCGGTTCCTGGATCAGCAGCTTAGAGGGCGCCTAAGCCTAACTATCTATTCATGGAACTCTTTCAAGACCCAACTCGTTCCCCTGCAAAGTTGAGCACTTTCTTGCTAAAGAAAGTAACTAGAAAAGGTCATGATGGATGGACAAGTGCTACCAAAAACTAAGAATACTAAGGGATTTGTGGTGGAGTAAAGTATAAAAGCATTGCGGAAAAAGTGGAAAACGAAGGAAAAACGAGAGAATGTGAAAGGCTTTAAAATAAACACAGAACCACAACCACTAACTCTTGAAGAATAAGAAAATATATAGAAGAGGAAGAGGATGAGAGGAGGAAGAAGCAGTGTAACATTTGTTCACCAAGGGTGTTCCTTCATTTCTCTTGTTCTAACCCCCCAGACCGAGAACATATGTCAAAAAATAACTGATGTTCGTGTCGTCCATGTGGAAGATGAAATTCCAAAGGATTACTCGCCAGAAAATCAGTTTCAGCTTTGTGAGAACTACAAGACAACTGAATAGTGGAGTTTGAGCTAACTAGGAAAAAGATATGACAGTTGGCAACCGGAAAAGTACCTTGCTAGGTCAGCTACGTGAAGTCAAGAGGGCAGACTCTGTAGTTTTCATAATTAGTAGTCAAATGTTAATCATATATCGGTTCGGTTCGTATAGAATGAGTTCTTAACCTACTTAGAATCTGAAGAAAGCAAGGACAGCTACAAAATTGCAGTAATGGACATTACTTGTTCTCAGCTGTCCAGTGGTACACTTTACTTATCAGAAGCCAACTATGAAAAATGATAGGTTTTTACTAAATTAGTTGAATCCATCATGAAACTGAAAGCGGTAGTCGTATTCAATAGAACTTCATAGTAAAATGGCAGCTGCAATGTCAGGAAAATCTAAATCGGAAGAAAAAATCATTACAAAATCTTCTCAAAACCTCAAAACCAAATTGCAAGGATTGATCTAAAAAATCTAAAAATGGGATTTCGCCTTTTCAGACAATAACCCCAGATCCCAATTTTCGGAAGGGCACATAAATTTCAGAGAGCCCACATTTGAGAAATTTCAGTCGTACAAAAAATATGGTATGACGTAAACCCAATTTTGACTAAGAATTTTGGATTGGAATTTATGTGCAACGATAAAATAAGAATTTATCTGATTCTACGAGGTTATTTTTAGCGCTGCCGTAGTGAAAATGAATCGGAATTTGCAGTTGAGAAAACTGAGAAAGCCTAGGAATCAATACAATTCGGAGGCCGTATTCATGAGCATTTTTAGAGTGGAAATTTTGGATACCATGAATACTATATCAGATGTGGACTCTTTAGACTCAAATTTAACAGACAAAGAAGAAATATCAAGGGGAAAATTAACAGACAACCCGGACCGTGGTTATTATAGTTTAGAAACTGAAAAGATTGCTAGAACAAACTGAAATAAAAACCAAAAGATCACAAATTTCCGTATTTCCAACCGAAAATGTTACAAATGTATCCAATAAATAAAAAAACAAAACCTCTAGTACGCCCGACTAGAAATTTTCAGATCAATGTTCCGATAAACCCATGTTTCCCAGCACACCACTTCCGTTTCGTTTCACTAGAAAAAAACCAGTCCTCAAACGTATTATGTTTCAAATAAAACTTCAAAAACTTCACTTTTCGGTAAATAAAATGCAAATTTGGCTTCTGATCATCATAAAATAGGAAAAGAAGTGGATATGTATGTTCCATTTGTTTAGAAAGCTTAGTGAACAAAAAAGAGTGGGAAAACGCAGATGTGGGAACCAAATTTAATTGAAAGAGACAAAAAATTCATTTAGAGGGAACCGATATGAAGTAGAATTGGAACAAAAACACCCCTCAGTGTTGATGAAACTGAGTTTTTTTGCTTTTGATAAAAACCTTGATACTTTTTTGACTGACCGTTTGGCTTTCTATACTAATCAGATTATCAGTCATGTTTTAACAAATTAAAACAAAAACTAGACCTTTGTCCTATCTCCTGTTCAGCGCAGCCTCTCTAATTCGATCAGAAAATGGAGTGACCTCAAGAAAAGATGACGAGAAGAAGAAGAGAACCTCCCCAAGAATCGAAGTAGAGAAAGTCATGTTGGTGACGACGTCAAAGAGAAGAAGAAGAAGTAATAAAGAAAGTAGTGTCGAAATTGGTGCCAATAACAATCAGCTGAGTGGCCAGCACGGCAGTGAAAGTGCAGTACACATTGGAGGTCCCCCCGAAAAGCGATATACACCGGAACCAAGATAATGAAAATGGAAAATGAAAAAAGAGTAATGAAACCGAAATTGCCGTGCGCGCCACGCTGTCATGAGAAAATGAGATACAGGAAAGAGAAAAAAGTGAGAAATTGGTGATAGAAATGACGATGACAACACGAGACAAGACAGTGGATAAGAAATGAAGAAAAAACGGACATATGAAGCGAGAAAGACCTTCAAATATGGTTCACTTTCACTCGACGACAGGTTTTACACTTATCGAAGCTTTTTCAACAAAAAGAAACATGAAAGAAGCGCGGAAAAGTTATGATCCAAAGAAAAAGTTTGGTAGACTGGACTTGATGATGTAAGGAAGGAAAGGAAATTTTCGACATGGGTGTCAGTGTTGTAATTGATTTATTGTGATCGTAAACTATCAGCAAAAAAATGAGAAGAAAAAAATCAGAGAAGACTTTGAAACTTTCTAGAAACTTTAGCAGGTGTTTTGTGGCAGGTGAATTCGTTTTCAAGAACTTCTTCCCATAAAAAATGACATTCGATCTTAAGGGGACCTAACTCTTGGACTACGAAAAAAACGATCAATTTTGGCTTACGAGATTGAGAATTCAGAAAACAATAGTTTCTATGATTTTATTATTCGGGTCGAATTTTTGTTTAAGTTTCGTAAAGTAGATCACTCCAAAGACCTCAGTTTTCAATTTAAATCAAATTTCTTTTGGCACCTCGGTTTTGCTGAGTTATGTTCTCTGAATAGTCGGATCCCATGAACTGATGGCCTTAAAACTTCTACAACTCACACAAAGAATATTGAAAAAATCCAGAAATTTTGAGAGAAAGTATGATTCTAGCATTGAAATGACAATACATCTGATTTTGTGGAGGAGATTGAACCTAACTTCCAATCCAGTTATCAGTTAGTTTTTGATGGAACAATCGGTAGAAGTGGATAAGTGAAACCTCACTGGTGAAAACTGCGCAATTGAGGCGAAACGATAAAATTGTATAAACACTAGTTGAAAAAAAAAACAGTTAAACTCTCAAATCTTCCCTGAAAAAACTTGGTTGCACTTGATTTTGAGACAATTGAGTCAGATATCTCAAAAGGATCTATAGAAATCTTGAAAAGTACTAATAAACGAAATCTCTATTAATAAGCACGCTCCAATACCGTTCCCAATCCAATTCTATCTAAGACAAGTGCGAAAAAACTGGAAATCTAATCACAAAACGCATTGAAAAACCGTATCATTTAAATTGGGGAATCGAAAAACCTCCGTACTTTTGCCAATCGTCCGCAAATAATGACAGGGAAACTTGATTGCATTGTGTTACCTCCCACAGTTTTTTATTGATTTCTATTAGTTCGAGGTACTTGTGCTGGTAATGTAAACTTTGAGAGTTATTTTTATCCAAGAATCTAAAAAAAAGACTATGAAGAAAGTTGATGGAAATGGCGCTTCATTAATCAAAAATTTACCAGATATGAACTAATTTTGGATTCCAGACAATGTCAAATCAAAATATGAAATTTTTTCTATGAAGAAAGAACATAGAAAACCAAGAAAAAACGAGGTTCCGAACTTCAAATTATCGTTCGCCTATCAATCAAATGAGAATGTTAAAAGAGATAGGAGAAGTTCCTCCTGCCAACAATCGGAAGACACCTAATGAGAGATCACCAATACTAGAGGCCGCAGACATCGCAACAAAACCCCCGAGTGGTGGTAGGAAAGGGTTCTCTTTCCGTTTTCTCGCCGTTCGGATTTGCATCAACGCAGCAACGGGCCGGGGCCGAACGGAATATAATAGTGGTAGGAACGAGCGAGAGGATGGAGAGTAAAGAGTAAGACCGTCGAGTGAGGAAATGAGGGGAGGAGGCTGGTTGGTTTGGACACCAGATGCGACCCGCTAGGACACGGCTGCCTGACCTCGTATATTTAGCCCGGAAAAAGACGGCGACACTGTCCCCTGTTATTGTTATTGACGAAGAGGAGGGAAAATGAGGAGGGCAGAGGTGAGATGAGGGAAAGCGAACGACAAATTGGACAATATCTCTATTTCGATCTAGTTTTTCAGCTTGAAGCAGGTGATTTATTGGGGAAAATAGGCATAGTTAAAATTATTTTTCGTTTGAGCCACAGTACTGCACCAAAATATGAATGAAAACAAATTTCGAAAAGCATTTAGCGAGGAAAAAAGAGTCCTTTCTGATATTCCGAAAAAATCGTAATTTGCACGGTACTCAGGTTTAATATTTCATGTAAATACATCTGATTCTTCTGAAATTTCCTTTGATATTTTCAAATGGTAGCCTTTAAGATTTTTGGAACTATTCCAACTAAAGTTTGAACTGGAACCAGATTCCCTTTTTCCACTAATTTGACACTGTTTTTTTTTGAGTACTGCGTTTGAGAAAGTTCATTTTTTCGTTTTCGGATCATGTTTTGTATTTTGCTCAATCAGAACTGCTGAAAATCTCAATTCTTGTAGAAGAAGCCTTACTGTGCCAAGCATGAAATCCATGCTTTTTGATGTTTGATGGTTATTTTGAATTTCTGTTTCCGCAAGGATTCCACTAATTTTAATATTTTTCTGAAACTGTTGAAAAATATCTCGCACACGACAGTACTTTCCAGTTATTCAATCATGTGCTCAAGAGGACCGTGTGACTGTCTGTGAAAAAGTGTCGACCAATTTCCTGAGTACATGGTCTAGACTGAAAATTGTGATACAAAATGGCTGCACTTTAAAATGCCATGAGAGTTCATTGTTACACCGGATGGAACTCACTTTTTTGGAGAACTTCCGTGAGAACTATACAGGAAATAGAAAGGGAAGTTTTTGTGAGCAGATATGATAGCTAGGACTTTGCCGTAAAAAATCCGCAGGTTTTCGATAGGCTCCAGATAAAATTCAAGAATAAACTTAGAATGGGGTTTCAAACTGACATGGAGTTACGGAATTATTTGTGAGAAAAATGTCAGGTAGGTAGGAAAAATCTGAGATAAGAAAAATGTTGAAAACAAGATAATGAGATACACAATGTTGGAAATTTTCAGTCAAGGTGAAATAACAAGAATAATGACTGATCAGTGTTTCTCAGATAGATTTTTTGCTAGTTCTTCAATTTTACCCAAACACCACCTTTTCTGCCACCTTAATTTCAAATACGGTCGTTTCCCCAAACAGTTGCACCCAAAACAAACTTCAAAATTGTTTTTGACATCATTATTTGTCCTTACCAATGTTTCTAGCTTTAACCCATCAATCTTTCCCCACTCTCGAACTAATATAAGTCGGATTATCAGAAAAACCAAACCCACTGCCAAACATCACTCGGAAAAACGATTAAGTAAACTTTTCAAAGAATCAATGACCAACTGATAGTTTAGGCAAGTTTGACTAAGTTCAACATAGGCGAGACTAGAGAAAAACTACGGGGAATGAAGAGATGATAGTAAAAATACAACTATACAAACCTGTCACGAGAGAACGTCGAATGTCCAGTGAAACTGAGCAGACTCGTCAGACTGAGTCGTGAGCCGCACTTCCGCGACGGACGATGATTTGCGACAATGGACCCGACATTGGCAACGCTCGAACTTTCCGTCGATTTAGAAGGCGTGGCTCTGATTTGACACGGTCGCGTCGCCGACACCTCCTCTGAAATTTTGCGACGATGCTGGACCGGCGGTGTGGCCGTGTGGTGAACTGGAGGCGATTCGGCTGAAATTGACACTTTTATCTTCTCTTTTTTCCTTTTTCTAGTCTCATTTTTCTTTTTTTCTTGCTTGTTATTTTTCTAGTTCCTCTGTTTGCATGAAAAGCACATCAAAAGAAAGAATGAAAGGGATGTGAACTCACTGCTTGGTTCCTCTTCTACCAATGGATCGAGACCACATTTGCTGGAACTCATACCCTAAAAATAAGAAAATTGAGGATACTGTGAATAAAAAGAAACAAAAAATTGAAAACAGCTGATTAAAGAAAAATGTATTTAAGAAATTGGAGGTGTGAGAAAAAAGAAGAAGAAGAGAAGAAGAAAAAAAACATTTACAGATTAAGTGAAAATCTATTTCCTTTTCCTCCCATTTTATATGTTTTTCTTCTTCTTCCCATACAAATCCTTTTCCTTTTCTACTCAAAACAGCGGGAATCCTCTTGGATTATCGTAAAGTGCGAGAAATCCATGAGAATCTACAAAAAATACGTGCATTTCCTCAGGATTCCTTAATTTTAGTATTTGTTGCAAACAAACCGAGAAAAAATGATTGAAAATAGGATGACGATTCTGGAAAGGAGAATCCTAAACAATAGGTTGTAAAAAACAGGGATATAAAATTTCAAAAAGGGAGTGAAAAATAGAAGCGTTTTTGCGCAAGATGGCAACCAATTTGTAAGGAATGAAAAGCGCGATGGATATCAAACATGGATTGAGAATAAGATGAAGGAATAAGAAAGGAATTATGGAGTGAGAGAGAAAGAAATGGATTATGCGGTGGTCGAGGAAATCGTTGTCATGTGGTTTGGATTGGTGGTCAGCCAATCTTTAACTTGATAATATCCAAAAAAAACAAGCATCTCAACATTTGAGGAATTACAGAAATGGAAAAGAACAGAACTATACAGCAAGGAAAACGGGAAACGATTACAAAAATACTGTAGTTCTGTGAATACCTAGATAATTGTGGAGCTCAAAAAAAATGTTGTCCAAAACTCCGAAACTGGAATCAATTGAAATGGAAAAATAAAGAAATCATATGCGAGCAAAACCTTTAACCATTTTCTTGAAGTGTTTTTTTCTGAAACTTTTTTTTAAAAAAAACTCTATCCTGTGATTGTCATCAAATCAAAAATAGAAAACCCAATTAATTTTGTAAAATGTTGCTGAAATTCGTGAAACAATACAATTTTTTTCAGAAGTTCTCGAAATTTGAACATGAATGAAATTGAAAAATTATACTACATATTTCAACAACAGAAAAGAATTCGAACCAATTTTTCAGGGTTAATTCAAAACCTTATAGAGGCATTTAGAAAGAAAATCAGAGATTTTTTCAATATATATATTTATACAACATTTTTGACCATAAATGATCAAATGTCTGAAACAAGCTTCTGTTCAGTCAGAAAAATACATTTACGGGTCAAAAAACTACAAAAAACTTCAAAATGTATTACCAGAGTTTGATTTTGAAATAACCTCTTTTTTGGGGTGTTTTTTTTTCGAATTTCTGGGTTTTTAGGACCAAACCCACATCCTTCTGTCCAAAAAAAAATTGTCTTGAAATTTCAGTGAAACACTACAATCCCAAAGCAGAAAAATTCGAAAAATCATGAAAATGGTTCTGAAAAGCTTTCTAAAAGATGATATCTCGGCTTGATTAGCAGCTTCAAAAATAAAACTAGACTGAAAATATTTTTGTTTTCAAGAAAAAATGTAATATTGAAAAATGAAAATGAAATTGCGAAAAATATAACCAAGCGTTTTGCGCGTGAGGACCTCAATTGCTTCTGCCTGAATAGTAACATAGAGTATGGGACCCCCCAACACACACACACACACACAATCATTGGAGCACATTTGCTCAGAAGAGCTGAGGGACTATGAGTCACACAGAGAGAAGTGATACACAAGAAGCATGAGCACACTTCTCTCAACTCCAATACTCTCTTGTCCCCCATGGCTAGTCCCCATCTGTCGGTTTTCTTTTCCCCCGGCGTTTTTGGTGGTTCTCTACACATCTGCGTCTTGGATGATATGGAAAATTGTTCCTTGTTCCATAGACTGGATTATGAATGGTTTTTTGGGATTCTTTTTTCTTTTGAAGAAGATCAGTCTCCACACATAATATAATATAATAGAATAGGGAAGAATTGAATATTTGAGAACCCTTGGTCTAGGGATTTTTCTTCGAATAGAATAATTCCTTTGTTCTTCAATTTTTTGGGATTTCCAAATTCTCATGGATCTTTTTTCTACTCATTCTGAAAAAGTTCTTGAAACTCCCAAACCAACAAAAAAACCGATTGTCAAAATCTTGGTTTCGTGAACAAACAAAACAGCAAAACAACAAATGTCAATCAAGAAAATTCCAGGAAAACTGCCTTCTCTGGATGGCAGAAGATGAAAAACAGGGGCGTAGACACAAGTCGATATATGACGACAAACACACGTGAAATATGATACTTTTATTGGTTGGATAAGAAAAAAAAACGTGAAAAGCTCACAAAAACAACTTTCTAATTACTTAGGAGTAAGTCGTCAAGTTCAGGAAATGAGAAGTGTGAAAAAAGCGGTAGAGGGGCAAGGGGACAGGGATTTTGAATATTTTGAAATAGTTATAGAAAATTCACCTGTATTGAATTTCTGGAAATGATTATTTCAACGGTACCATTGTCAAACTTTCTAGTTCCTTCCAAAATTTGAAAACCGATGCTTCTAAAAACTGCTAACAAAATTTTCAAAGTGTATACCTCACTGAATTTTTGAAATTGTGTACCCATGTTCAAATCTAATTGCTATTCACCTTTTTCTATTACAAATATCAAAGATAATCCTTCTGAAATTTAACATTTTTGCAGTTAGAACAAATTTTATTATCCCAAAATTTTCAAAAAGCAAAGAAAAACATAGAAGCCTTTTTCCAATCACCACTGAACCCATTTTCCATCAATCAACCCACTAATTGATTGTATATCAAAAGCAAAACAGAAAATCATTGAGTGTACAAACGAAAAGAGAACTCGAAACACTGGAATGTTCCATCATCATCATCACATGTCGCATGGACCCGTCATGTATCTTCTTCTCTGTCTTTGTCCTTCACATTGGAACGACAAGTGTAAACGATAAAATTTTTAAGGGTGCCCCAACATGTGTACATACCAACAGATGTGCGCCGGTGGAATATGAATAATGGGGAGGAGGAAAAAGCGATGGAATTCAAATCAAATGGATTTCTGAATGATTTTTCGATATATCATCTTGATATTTCCTCTTGACTTTTTGATTAGAATTCAAGTGCATTCAAAGTTGAGAGGAAGTGTTTCATGAAAAGGGCTCGAGAATAAAAAAAATGCTGATTGGATCGAAATTGTCTGAAAAAAGAAAGAAATAAATGTAATATGCAAATATTTGATCAGAATTTGTCATATATTAAATACGATAGTTGTGGCCATTATATGAAATACGAGGACCCTATCTCACGAAACATGACTCCAGGCAGGTCACTGTTTTCCCTGGTTTTCATTATTTTTTTTTCTAAATTTTTCATTAAAAATGCTCACGTTTGTTCAATTATTACTGAGTGTATGTTGTAACTACTGATGACCAGGCTCTGAGAACTCTTCTTTTGAATTTTCAGGATAGTCAAACTCTCTTCAAATGCTTTGTATTTAATTTTTCTCAGCTCAAGTCAAAATTTAGAAGGATATTGGTCACTAACTAGTTCATAACTTTTCAAACGCTGTTTTCTAGAAGACTGTCAGAATCACTTTTCTGTTTTGTAGTGAGGCTCTGATGAATCGATTTCTAAACTATTGGCAGCGGTTTTTTTTTCATCAAAAAAGGATTACGTTTTCCGTGATATCAAAATTTTATTAGTAGGCAAAATAACAGGTTCCATGATGCAAACGGAAAAAACTCCAGTGATACAGTTCAAGAACCACTAATGCTTATGCTCCGAATGATGATTTCTCTCCTCGGTTTCCTTTTCGTGGTCATCCAACGATTTTGGAGTGAATGCATATGGCAAGAGTTCATAGGTAGAAGTCTCAATGATTTGATCGCTAGTCGACGATCCCAGAATGACCTGAATCATAAAATTTGTCATTCGACACCGAGATCCCGTGGGTGGTCTCAATAACAACTCATGTGGAAAGAAATGGAACGAAAATTGAAATGGAGCAGACTTTTGCAGGTTGAAGAAAAACACTCATTATGCTTTTCATACTCCATTTTCACTTTATTTTCATTCTTCTATTCTGTTTTCTGAGAAGAAATTGAATATAATTACTGTTTCATTTTCACTTTACGTTTTAGATCGGAGAACATTTGCAGTTCTAGGCAAACTGTTTTATTTACCTTGTAGTCTCCATGCTCGATAAGGTATTGTCGGCAGATTCCACATGGTGAACATGGCGCCTCGAGTTCAGTAGCTGAAATGTTGTTTTTATCAGAAAATGTGTAGAATTTTGAAATTTTGAAAAACTTTGAAAAAGGTTGGCTTCAATTTCCTCTTTCTGCGGGTTTCAGAAACACTCTCGCTCATTTCCCTCCTAATTTTAAAGGAGGGTAACACTAAGAACATAGTACATTTGAATCTAAGGTGGTAGGTGTCTCTTGTGCCGGTCGGGCAGACCGGTCTGACAGATCAACTGAAACATGGGACCCTGCTTGTCTTGAAAAAAAACTTTGGCTTTTTTGCCTTCTGAAACTCCATAGACTGACAACGAAACCATTTCTATATTTCAAAGAACATTTCACGTTAGAACCTGCCTAGAAAGGTCAACTATGTTATCATTTTGTCAACCAAAATCAATCTGATAACAGTTTTTCCCTTATTTCTAAAACGTTCGTTTTTTTGTTATCAGCAACTTCCATACCGTTCAAGCAGTGCCTTATTCCCTTCAGTTTCTGCCTGCTTCTGTGATTTTTTTGTCTAGACTAACTACTTGAGACACCTCTACCATAGCCCCCTTCTTTTTCTTACCGACAGCCAACATCTTAAATTTTCTATGTCCCTTAGTGAGTGCTGTAACCATAGCGCTGCGCTCAGCACAAATCGTGGCTCCGTATGACGCATTCTCGTGGTTGGCTGGAAAGTATACATTTGACTGATTACACATGAACGGAGATCCGTTTTAATCGGATAGATATGTTGCACTAGACATGAACACATTTGCTAATGAGCCAGACGATTACAGAGGATAAAGGGCACTCACCTCCAATGATGATTTCTCCATCGTCGCAGACCAGAGCAGCTCCTACCTTGAAGTTGCTGTACTTGCTGGAATCATTTTGAAAAATTAGATTGACTTCTTGTATTGATTACCAGTAAGCTTTTTGCATAGCTTCCACTGCTTTGTCCACAAGTTTTTGCTCGAATTCGGTGAGGTTAGACTTGGTGGTAGTCATCTTGAGAATTTGTACGGGAGGTAACTGAAAAGTAGTTTATTGTATTCGACCAATAAATAGTAAAAATAGTGCTGTGAACGTTTTGTTAGCTGTATTGCCACGTGGTTGAAAACTGTGAGGAGCTAATATTAAATTAAAAAGTCAATATTTGCCTTTCTTCATGAAGCTTCTGTTACTATTTCAACAAAGTTAGTCTCGAAAGAAATTTCAAAGTTCAATTTCACTTTTGACGAATACCATTGAACCTAAGAAATCAAATGATCAGCAATGAATCTGAGAAAAAAACGATTATACTTTCACCTTTCCCCATTCACCCTTTCCATCAGCAAGGACATCACTTCCTTTCATCTGTACTGTGAATGGGGAAAGAGTGGTGATATGAGGGTCTATTTATACGTTTTTCCGGTAGGGCCACGCGGGATGGTATAGATAAAAAGTTAGAGAAATCAGAGACAATAATGCGTAGTTTTTACGATATAATCGTTTCTGCAGTTATAGTTAATGATGATAAGAATTGGTCAAATGGTTCTAGAAAACTCGAGAACTATCTAGCGATAAAGTTTCTTGATCAACGACTTTCTGTATGATCTGTTCTTGTTGTTCAGTGTTCCAAAACATTTCCATACTATGCAAATGTTTTTATAACTATGATTGACAACAGTACTTTGCCACGTTTACGTTTACGGAAGACTATGATTCTGCAAATTTTGACAGAAAAGTGACATTAATCTTCGAAAAACCCTTCTAAGCTGACACTTCTTATCAGCTAGTTTCAAATCGAAAATGTTGCCAAATGTTTGCCGCACTTTGACAGATAACACTGAAACAATTGTTGCCAAGTTTTAAGGAGGAGCAGTTTGTCATACATTGAGAGTGATGACTTGGCTTGTATAGAAAATCGCAACCACTTATAGTAAACAAAAATTTAATAGTATTATGGTACAAACTTCCCGGGAAACTACGGTTTTCTTAGTGAAGAAACTGGGTGACAGGAAGTAATTACGGGAAGTGTTGTGGGTAAACAGTTTCTGGGGAAAATCGACGAATAATGTTCAAAAATGTTTTTTTTTTTGAGACACGAGATGTATGGCTGATGTTGTTTCAATCGTTCATTTTCCCATGAGTGGAGTGCAGCATTATTAGAGAACTTTTTTCAATATCATAATACTCCCATAAACTTTTCGAGTGAGCTTGAAAGCTTCCAACCAAATTGAGCTTATCTTTCAGGTTTTATGTCTCAATTTTCAAGTTACTTGTCCATAAAATTTTACGGCTCTGTTTCCTAATATTCCACTTACAACCTTTCAAGTTACGAGCTTTTAATAGAGGCACTTAAAATTCTCAAAACCGTTTGGCATCATAAAATTATAGTGAAATTGAAATGACATGTGATTACGGAACGAAACCAATTTCAGAAGCTAGGGGAAGAACAAAAACAACTTTTATTTCTATTCTTCCTGGTTATTCGAACACTTGTGACTTTTTCATTAGCGCTTCCTAGACCTGAACAGACGCTCTTTGTTTTTCATTCCAAGTTGGGCACATAAGGCAGGTTTTTTTCCAAATGGCGTCACGATTTTCAGTTTTTGTACACCTTCTTATGATTTGTTCATTGGTGGGACATTGAATGTTTGTTTTAAAAATAACCTCACCCACACAGCCAAACAAGAACTCGGGTTGATCTGTTGGACCAAGTCATAACCTTTGTCTTGTGTTTTCAAAAACCAAATCTCATTAAAACTGTTATCATTAGCATAACCTCATTTTGTAATTTTTCTTTCTTTATACTAAAAATAACGAGGGTGGAAGCATCACACAAATTTAATATGTATTGATATTCTGTTTGATCTCAGGCAGAATGCAGGAAAAAAGAGTTGCATGCGTGTTTGGGTTCAAATATTGAGTGACAATGAATTGAGAATTACTCCAGATGCTGTAGACTGTGTTCTTCGATACTCACGCTTTTCTTTGGGTTGATGTCACGATAATCGTGATGAGCAGTTTTTTGGGTGACGTGGTGCAGTTACAACAGCGTGAAATCTAGGTATTCGTGACATCTTTGGAATGGTTATTTTAGAAAATTGGTGTTTGTTCATCAAAATTTTTTTTTGGAAATTTTTTAAAAGTCAAAAACAGATGAGTACGGACTACCTGAATGATTAGGAGACTTCTGAAAGTTGCTGTTCAGTTCGTCAAATTTATTTTCAAACTATGAATTAGGTCTAATCTTGATATGCTGGAAACTTTTGTGAAATTAACCCTTTTGTGAAATTAACCCCTTTTATCACACTGCTTTCAATTAGGCGTAACCAACCCAAAGTTTCTGTTTTGGTTTTTTGAGCTTCTCTTCAAAAAATAGTTTTTTCACATTATTTGTTATCTGGCAACTTTAGACCATGACTAAAATTTGTAAATGTTCAATTCATATCCTAAAAGTTCCTGAGAATGTTCAAAATGACTTCATTTTTGACATTTTTCCATTGAAACATGACCAGACATTTTCCTACCGTTTTGTCCCTATGCAAATTCTCGATTTTTTAATCGACGCTAATCAAGCAAGGCATTTGAGATTCTTGGAATATTCATTATCTTCATTCAACCTTTATCAGACCAGACAGCTCAAAATCGCATTCTGCAAATCTGTAGTCACCGCAAGCCACATGATAGCTACACAGATATCTTCAAGGTTCAATTCCCAATGTATCTGTCCCTCCAACCAGTGAAGCAAACTTTCGACGTAAATGCATCTAGAAAAGGTTAATCATGCTCATTAGTACACCTTCTCCAGTGGATTCGTGGGCGTCACGTTCTGATGCTGATGATTCCTTTCTGGTTGGCTAGATGGACAAGTCATATGTTGTCCTCGAAGGTGTAAAAGAGCCGTGTTTCATTTGCTCTATACGGCTTGTTTTCTAACATCACATCAGGTTTCCTCTCCCGACTTTCTTGTTTTCTAATACTAAAATCCGGAGTTTATGGTATTTTTACAACTTTACTTTAGCTACGAATTCGTCATTTGGCCTCTTGAGACGAGCCCTTGTACAGGAGAGCCAAGATATTTATGACTTTTTCTTAAGAAAATCGTAAAAAAATGAAAAATGTCTCTAAACATTTTTGAAAGGACCACTTTCAGCTATACGATTTTTATTTCTGGATTCGTCATCACTATAGCAACAACGAAATAGTACAAGCAGGTACACCAACAAAAGGGGCGTGGCTTAAAGTGAAAAAGGGGAGGGCGAGAAAATTTTCATTCAGTCTTCAGTCGAAAAGTGTTTCTGCGCTGCGGTGGCCGAGCCCAGAATGGGCATGGCAGCTGCGGCGAGAAACCCATACATTTCTAAAACTGGGTTTTTGTCTATTCATTTCTCAACTCCTTTTAGTTTCCCCCTTTCTTCCACTTCCTGATTAAAAAACCTGCCAAGAATAGGAAAGTAAGGAAAGTGCAATTTAGAGACACAATAAGTGTTCTATGTTTTGCCAGTTCATCAAAGCCAAACAATTTATAAAACCCCTAGACATTGACCCCATCTGACTCACAATAGAACGCGTCATTATAGAAACGTGAGGTGTCAAACTTGTTGACAATCGGGAGTTAAAGTGAAAGTTGACGTCACAGATCTATGATAGTTAGGTTATTGGGTGGAGTTGAGTTGCTGAGCAAGTCCATTTCATGCATATAATAATATTCACAAGATTTTGATTTTGTTTCTACTAGCCATCTCAAAATAGTACCTAACATGAGATGATGAAGTCTTATGCCATCTTCTTTCATCATGTTTTCCATTTCTGTGCAGATTATTACAAAAACAACATGTGGCGGGGTATACCCTCCATGACTTTTATTCTGAGAAAGTTTAAAATATTAGTCAATTCCTGCTCTCAAATCTGCTCATTAATCCCTGTGAGAACCATATTATTGTGAATGATGAATTCTTTTTTAGAATAAGAGTCCTGCATATTTTTTTTGAATCTAGAGTGTTCCAGTTTCAAAGACGGAAAATCCTGCTACAAATCGAAACTAACAACTATGCAATCTATTCTAATCTCTTTTCAAAAGCCTACAATAACAACATACCAACCCAGGAAAGAAAAACGCCTTCATAAAAAATGGGGAGGATGGTGTCATCCCCTTCATCAGGCTCATCCAATCTTACACACATTTTCTGATATTCCAGTGTTGTTTTCTCATTTTCCTCTTTTTATATTCTCTGTTCAATTTTAATACATGTCTCTGTGTCCTAGACACTGATCAGTAAGGACTACAGGAATCCCGCCACCTTTCGTTGAATCCCATAGTGGATAACATCAATTATAGGTACAACCTCTTATTTGTCTTTTGATTATTACACCTTTCTTAGACCCTGTTTTTCAGAATGACCACCTAGAATTTCAGGTTTTGTTCTTATATATAACCCGATTTTATCCTATGCTCTTTTCATTCTTCTTCCGGTTACCACAATTTCCTTAATCTTCTTTTCTTGTTTTTTTAATTTCGCTAGAAAAATTCAAATTTGTTTCAGAGTGTGTGAGAAAATGAACTCATTCTTGGTTCTCATCTTCGTCGCCTCTGCGCTTCTCGCCGTGACTAACGCGAACATCGTGGAATTCGAGCAGGTGCAGATTTTGATTTTCATCTGGATTATGTACCAGTTTCTAGGAACACTTTCTGTTTATAGACTATATAACAAAAATAGAATGACATGATCACTGATTTCATGAACTTTCAGCTCGGATACGGTGGATCCGGATTCAAACCTCAATTCGAGGTGTCTCCAATTCAAGCTCGCACCGGAGTCAACTTTGAGCAATACCGGAACATGCAGAAGGATTACGTGAGCTCTCCGATGTTCCAACAAGCAATCCGCACTGGAAACCAAGTTCTGGAGAAACGTCCACAGTCCCCATGGCCACTCCGCAACTGCTATCTGTCTCCAGTCCAATGTCTCCTACCGGTGCAGCAGCACCAATTCAACAAGTTCCACAAGAGATTCATGCTATAGAACTGTAGAAATTGTTGATGACCTGGCCAAATGTATTTCGATCTTCCGTCTATTCCCTTGTCTCACTTCTTCTCATGATTTCTATTATTTGATCTCTTTGTGTTCATTTAATTATGTGTTTTGATAAATAAAAGTCAGCGTTAACTTTTCTGTAAAAGAATTTTAGATTGATAACAAAAAAAGTGGCTGAAAATTGTTGACGAGCATTATGTTGAAATGAGATGTACTGTTACTCACACTCAGAATGTCATAGCAAAGTTGGCCGATTTTTTAGTATATAAAGGTTGTTAAGTTCTTGACTCGAAGTTTTTACATGACTCCTCATCGCTTTGAATACTTATAACGTTACGAAGATGCGTATCTCATAGCGTCACGAAGATGCGTACCTATTCAGATTTTCAGTATCCATATCGTTTTGACTAAAAAAAAAGTGCAGGTACTATTGAAAAGCGGGGCTCTAAAAGATTTCCCTCCATTTAGATGATAAACATTCTTAGAAAACACTCAATTGTCGTGCTTCATCTGGTTCTCTACTTTCCAGCTACTCTTGACAGCGACATTGATAATACTGTTAAAGAGGTACCCGACGAAAATAAGGAAATGACGAGCAACCCTAATAAAAAAAAAGGAGTAAAATCGGTCGGTGGAGTCGGAGGAGGAAACCGATAAGGAGAATGAACCCCCAACCGAATCTTTATCAATTTTTCCTAACGATTATTGTGATTACAATTGCATTTGGAGTACCACTAATTCCAATTATCTAGGATCCACAGTACTCGAAGATCTGGAATCTATCGACTAATTACTTCTGGAAAGTATAACTTAAAGCTTTTTTTCAGAGCACAAGAACTTCCATCTCCTAACCGATGAAATAATATATTTTACTGCAAGAAAACTTCATTGGTGTTCCTAATTGAAAACGATTATTTAATTAGAATGAATCCAGAAGTTTGGAAAACGCGAGATCTTTAGTAAAAAAGATTCAATTTCAGAAACTTCCTCGTTCCCCATTTTTCTGTAAGGAAGAGCTTCCTTCTGGAAAACTCGTCAGTTTTCTCATCATTCCTGTTTCGATTTACAAATTGTCTCTTTATCTTGTCCGCTCTAATAGTTGACCGACGTTGCGTTTCTGTCACTCACTCTAATTTACAACCGGCTCTCACCAAAGCTCTTAGCGGACAGTAGACTTTTGCGGTAAGTCGTAAAGCAGATGGGTGTCCGCATATCAAAAAAGATCCGACAATAGAATAAGTTGGGTTTATTAGGAGATCGTAAAAGAACTTAGACCCGCCCATTAGTATCGAGCTTACTTGTGCTTCTCATCATTTGTCATTTTTCCGAAGAAGCAATGAGATGTTTCGATACTTTTTTTCTGTGCTTTTTTTGAGCAGTGATAGTTTTTTCTCTCGTTCTTGCCGTAACCTTTTCCGTATAATAACAATTTTCCATTTTCAGGACTGATCTAACCATCAATTCACGATGGCGGAGCTCATTCCGCTATTTTATCACGACGTCGCATTTGATCAATTTCCGGAGTTGAAAGAAACCTGTATTAAGAAACATTTCTCGGCAGACAAATCCCTTTACGCGAAGGTTCTTCAAAAGAACTTTCGAAATAAGATCCGCGCGCAAGTACAAGTTGATATTGCAAAGCTTAATGAACAGCTAGAGCGGTATCTCGAGAATGAAGCTCAAAACCAGGTAAGAGTTTTTACAAGAAAAAAAGCTTTCACAAAAATATTGTTGGATTTATCTCAACACAACTTTGTGAATGCATGTGGCTCCATTTTGATAGGAACATTTATCCCACACCAATATTCATTCATCTTATTACAGGCTCCAGCCACTGTGAACAGCGCCAGTGACTCTTCTGAAGGTGAATCCGATGAAAGTGATGAAGACATGGAAATCAGTGAGGACGAAGACAGCATGGATTACGATCCGTCAATGGAGTGAAAGGAGAACGCCGACTAAGATAAGTAAACTCCAACCGAATCTTCTTCGTCTCAATCATCAGGTTTCTTCGATGTATATATGAACAAATAGTATTCTTTTTTTTTGCTTCAATTTGAAGCAAAATTCCAATTCTACCACTTTTCTATATACTTTCTTCATTGTTATTGCCATGTATTAATGCTTCATGTTATCTTGCTAATTCTATCGCTTGTTCCATACTCAATTGCTGTTCAATATTTTGTTTTCTTTCTTTAATGAATTTTGAATTTGAAAAATGGTGGCAACTTTTGAACGTAGAGAAAACGTAAGGGGAAGAATCACTGCTTCTGAAAATAAACATTGACAGCGCGTTTCTGGGGCCACTTAGCAGAGCCGGTAGCTCTATTGGTGATCTGCCAAGCTTCAGATGAGTTCAAGTTCACGAGAGATATCTACCATCGTTTTCCCCAAGAAAACTTTTTTTTAAGGACGAGCGAAGGGAATTTTGACCATATGTTTTTATTAATTCAGAATAGAGCAGGACCCTTGAGTAGACTACCCACATACACTAAACAGTCAGCAAATCGCTTATATCCAAACTCTAGAAAACTCGAAAAAAAATTTCAACGTCTCTCTATACATGAGTTCAGTTTGAAGATTAGTTTGAAGAATGGTAGAACGTATGCTATACATGGAAATTAATTTTGAAACTCAAATTTTGAGAAAACTGGACCGAGATGGATTGTCTTATATGGTGGGTTGTACTATCCTTGAGCAGGCCTATCTTTTAAGACAAACTTATTTTTTTCCCTTCCGGCCTCCTTTAAATTCCTTTATTGGTTAACTTTTTTTTCTTTTATCTCAAATTCATCCGCTCCCTGACAAAGTTATTCAGTAAACTCTACAAAAAGTC
Source organism: Caenorhabditis brenneri (assembly GCA_000143925.2). Lineage (NCBI taxonomy): Eukaryota > Metazoa > Nematoda > Chromadorea > Rhabditida > Rhabditidae > Caenorhabditis > Caenorhabditis brenneri. Next base: position 248,406 of record GL379894.1, on the reverse strand, counting down.
TTCTTTTTTTCGGCTGCTTTTAACGGTTTCTCTTCTTATGTTTTCTTTAAGTAGCGCTCTCCACGTGTAAAATATTTCAAAACAACTGGATGACTGGAACCAAATTGTCCTTCATGCAAAATTGAATTTCCAATTACATATCATTTTCAAAAATCTATTGCTTTTATGTATTTCTGAATTGACCAGGAAATGTACAACCTCATTTCAAGCGGTCAAGCTGAACAAAACGGGGAATTCGGCAATTTGCAATTTGTCAAAATGGGAGCTATTCTCATAAATCTTGAGCTCCAATTTCCGTCTTTGTTTTATGTCAGTAGTAAAAAAATCAAATTCTCTCTGTTGAAAAGGAAGGGGATGGAAAGGACGAAAGCACACCGGGCTTTTAAGAGAAAAAAGTTACACTGGTAAAGGCAAGTTTTCAATTTTCGAATAATGAAATAGAGTCCCTTTCAATTTGTCTTGAAATAAAACTGAAAAACTCGCTCCATTTACTCAACTGTACTTTTTTTCCCAAAAGATACTATTAGTGTCACATCCAACTGGAACCACTTGTAAAGCTAATAGGTAACGTCTGCAAATGACATTTGTCTGGTCCATTACTGAATCTTTGGAACGTCATTCTAAGAATATATATTTCAAAGTGTTCCAGACAGAATTCTACTAGTCATGTATCATCACATTGAAAGGTCTGCCGCAATAAGATTACATCCGAAATCCGCTTTTGAAAGTTTAAGTGTGGTTTTCGATTCCATTAATAGAAGTGGTAGGCGATTGGGAATGATGTGATGTTGGAACTCTTCCCAGTCATGTTACGTGATAAACTGCAGTAACGTGACATACGGTAACCGGGTTTCCCGTTTGGGATTGATTATTGATCAGGTAAGGTTCTGAATTAAGTTGAGATGCAAGATGATTTCATTATTGGTGAACTAACTTTATCAAATGTGATGATTTTACTTGAATGAGATCTTACGAATATTCCATGAAATCAACTACAAGAGCACAAAAATTGTTAGGAAGTTATGTTTGAAGCAACAATGAATTAACAACAAAGTTTCATTGCAAGCAATCGTTCAGTTCAAAAAAATTCCATCAATCAATTGCTTGGTGTAACTGTACAAAGACAGAACACTGATTCTGAATTCGAGATAATTGTAAACAGTCAGACAATGATTTTCCAAATCTCTGACATAAATGAGGTAACCAGTGTCTCCGACTTTTTCCCCTCAAATTCAAATGCAAAATCAGGAACTGCTAATCAAAATCATTTTTCTAATTTTCAATCCCGGATATTATTCACACTCCAAACGCTGAGACTAGCCAACCGGTCTGAGTTTTAACTATATGTGATGTTCGTCGTGAAAAATTCCGATTTTATGTGAATCTCCCAAAAAATTACCAAGATACCAAAAACATATTTATTTAGATAAAAAATTCTGGAGCTAAACCTGTTTTGAATATCAAAACCCAATATACAATAACAAAAAAATTAAAACTACTTCCTTGATCCAAAAAAAGCAGGCTTGCTGTTTGAGAGCATTAAATTCGAGTAGATTTTGTTCAGAGATTTGTCTTCAAAAACACGAAGAACTGGTTGTAATTTGGAGCTGCGTGGGAAATTTCCAAGTAGACATTGAGCAGGTGAAAAGAAACAGTTTCGTTCGAATTTGTAGTCACTAAAAATTAAAAATAAGTTTTTTGAGAAAGAGATGATTGTTAACTTACTATCCAAGAATTTGAGTTCGATGAGGATAAGGCAAAAGTGCCGAGGTTGTAATTACAATGAAAAAACAAAACACGAATAACTTTCGAAGCATGATGAGTAGTTCTTGAAACAACCAGCAGTTTTTCTTCTTTATATAGTTGTGTTTTGAGAAGATAGGCGGAGCGAATTTTCATTCAGAGATTTTGTGATTCCATTCTGATCATTTTGGTGCCAGTCTCTGATCCCGGATAAACCACGCTTCCTGAGCTTTTCCTTGCAGAACTGTTGACGTTTGTATTATCATTGTCTGCTCAGAATTTGATTGTTGAACCATGCATCAACTGAATTTTTGTGGACCAAGTTTCAGCAATCTTTTGATTCTACAACTGACCAAGGAGTTTGAAGAAAAATGCCATCAAAATAAAAATGTTGCACTATCACGATGGAATCAGTCTCCAAAAGTTGCTGAATGATTGAACAAAACTTCTGAAAAAATATTCGAAAAATTGAAAATTTTGGTTTTGTAAATTCTCATTTGCAATTTTTAGCAATTTATTAGAGAGCAATCTCACAAAATATTGCTATTTGACAGAAAAAAAACCGCATTTTTCATCTTTTGTCTATTTGGAGGTGCTGTAACAAGAAACTTTTTCCTTGCCCCTGATCTATTTTGCCCAATTTTGTCATTTCCCAGTGATGGTAGCATTTTTGGTGATCAGCGAAATTGTCACTGAGTTCAAATCTACCATCGAAACTTCAGAAAAATGTGTACCATGTTTCATCACCCCAGAATATGCATCAAAATTTATACCATGAAATACTAGAATCTAGTTACCGTAGACTTCCTGATTTATCACATCATCATTTTTTTCTATTATATTCTCAATTTTTGATTCCTTTCAACATAATTGAAAAGTCTGCAACCAGCAAAACCTGAAGTTTGACCATGCTTTATGTTATTCTTGTAAAGCGGATTAACAAAGTATGTATCACTTTTGAAAGTCTAAAATTCTTTGAAGGATCAATAGGATGACTGGACTCCGTTCAATTTCTAGAAGTGATGCTACTTTGGAACATCTTCTTCCCAGCAAGGTTCAACTTTTTTGTTTATTCATCATGGGCGGATGATCTTTAAACATTTCCCCCTTGTCATTCATGCTTCCTGGATTAGATTGTAAACATCAACAACAGAAAAAATTAAGAAATCCGGTGTTTGGTGGTCAAGTTTTTCAGATTTTGAGAAGTCACGCTAGCTAAAATCTATGACGTTTGTGACAGTCTTTGGTAGTATAGATCCTGGCTTATGACCCCTCAAGAGTTTAAATTTAGAATGTATGAATAAGATGTGAATCACCAACAGTAGAGTCATCTAAAATGGAAAACAAAAGAAAACAACACTTTCAGTCTAGCCATCTGCAGAATCCATCAAAACACATCATTGAAATAGAAGATTTGTAAACCAGATATGAGTTTTATTGTCTGAAAAATTGAACAATCAAAAAACCTGAAACCATAACATGATAAACCTGAACGAAATGACTGTAATATTTTCAAAAATGTGTTTATCATACAATCCATTTCACCAGTTCTCCATTTCCTCCCCCTCAATCTCTCATTTTTTCCACAATCTACAATTCCTCATC